>WEKY01009606.1:13548-97492 GCA_013390045.1 Picathartes gymnocephalus | reverse complement strand
GTCTTCAGCTAGTATGAGCTCGGGATGTGTGTTCTGTTCTAGAAGAAAATACCATCATTTACATGATCAGTGAACCAGATTTTTATTTAAGTACAAAACATTCATGGTCTATAAACTAGCAAAGTGCCTTTAAATTACCAACTTGAATAAGTACTTTGCAGAAGCAGAGTTCTAGCATTAGCAGTTGTTAGCACAATGCGGATGAACAGCCAGCAAAAGACTGGACCTATTTACCTGTATTGTTTGCTGTTTAGAGAATCATTGCTATTGGTAATTTGAAGGAGCTTAAGGGAGCTGAGAGAGAGAAATAAAATACAAGGAATGGAACGATAATAGAAAAATGTACAGAACATACCAGGACAGAAAGCTATGGTGATGGCTTTGAATAATTTTTTATTGTTTGGAGGAGTTTTTTTTGTCCAGGAAGGACATCCAGTGCCCATGCTAACACATAAACTAGTTCTGTTATGAGTCAAAAAAAACACTAAAAACCAAACCAGACAAAAAACATTACAGGGGTTAGCTATAGATGGCACAAAGATAGAATACTGTAAAAGATTTATTAATATATGATCAGTATATATCAGAAAAATATGACTGAAATGACAATCATACAGAAGAGATAAACTAGACATATTTATAGAGTTATGTGATGTCATATTTCTAGTTCATACGAGGGAGTAATCTGCAAATAGATAAAGGTTTTTGGTATGTAGTGAAGAGGACTGGAAGGCCATAGATGTGCTCTGCATTTTTCCACCAGCCAGGTGGAAAGAGTGGGTGAAACTAAGGTATACAGAACATTAATTTCCAAGTTGTTAATTTTAGAATAGGTGCTTTGTAGCCTTTGCACAAAAGGCATCATTAAAAAGCGATTAATGTTAACACAGTATTTTGTTTACAGTAATAAGATTGCTATCTACTGAACAACAACTGGATAATTATACCAGTTGTGATTATTGGTTGCACAGATGGGAGGGTTTAAAAGAAAATTACCTGATCAAATTCTGTTATTGAATTTCACTTTTGGATATTTTTCTTTTCTGTCTGAAACACATAGTCCTTGTTACTCAGTTTACTTTAAAAAGGTAGGAGCTTGTATAAACTTTAAACATTTTGGGGGAGGAGTGGGGCTGTCAGTCAGCAAAGCTTATTTGTGCTTCATATTACTCAGCCTAATATGTACAACTGATAATGAGGATGGACATTTTTTCTATGTCAAACATAGCAGTGACTAAAGTAAAAATAAAAATTAAAAAAATCTCAGACTCACACAGAATCTCAAAATGGTTGAGGTTGGAAGGGACTTCTGGAGGTAATCTGGTCCAATCCTGTTGCTCAGACAGGGCCACTTGAAGCACACTGCTCATGACCATGTCCACACAGCTTTTGAATATTTCTGAGGAGGGAGACTCAGCCGCCTCCCTGGGCAAAATGTGCCCCTTCTTGGTCTTCCTCACAGTAAAAAAAAAATGTTTCCCAATGTTCAGAAGAAACCTTCTGTGGTTAAGTTTGTGTCCACTGCCACTGCCTTGCCCCATCTCCTTTGCACCTTCCCTTTATGTATTTATATATATATAAATGGCTAAGATCCCCCTTCATCCTTCTTGTCTCCACACTGAGGAGCCCCAGCTCTCTCAAACTTTCTTCATATGTGAGGTACTCGGGTACCTTAATCCTCCTTGTGGCCCATTTGCCTTCTTTGCATCAAGGGTCCATTACTGATTCATAGCCAACCTGGTGTCCAGCAGGACCCCCTGGTCATTTTCTGCCGAGGTTCTTTGCACCTGGGATACCCCCGGCATGTACTGGTGCCTGGGATTGTTCCTCTTCAGCCTCAGAATTTCTTGAGTTTCCTGAAGCCCCTTTCTCCAGCTGTTGAGGTCCCTCTGGATGGAGGCATGGCCCTCTGGCTGTGGTATCAGGCACTGCTCTCAGTTTGGTGTCACCTGCAAATTTGCTGAGGGTGCACTGATCTGTCACCCTTCTTGTTATGAAGATGCTGAACAGGACAGGATGCAGTATTGACCCTGAGATACACTGCTGGTCACTGGCATCCAGCCAGACTTGTGCTGCTCATCACCAACATCCAACCTCAGTGAATTCAGCCCATTTTCAATCTACTTCACTGTTTGCTCATCCATCAACAGCTTCTCTATGGAACTGTTATAGGAGAGAGTGTCATAGGCACTACTGTAGTTCAGGCAGACAGCAGCCTCTGCTCTCACCTTGTCCACCAGACCAGCCTCTTCACCAGAGAACTTTACCAAGCTGGTAACACAAGACTTCCCATTAGTGAACCAATGCTGAATGCTCCTCATGGTTTGCTTGTCTTTAATGAGCCTGGAAATGATTTTCAAGATTAGCTGCTCGGACACCTTTGTAGAGATCAAAGTCAGGGTGACCAGCCTGTAGTTCCCTGGGTCCTTCTTGCCCTTCTTGAAGATAGCAGTGACATTTGCTTTTGTCAAGTCTTTTGGTGCTTCTCCAAGTCTCCCTGAAGGATCAAAGATTATGGACAATGGCCTTAAAATTATTTCTTCCATCTCCCTCAGGGCTCATGGATGCATTCCATCAGAGACCATGAATTTATCTTCCACCAAAAGTACGTGAAAACAAAACTTCCTGGAAGAATAAGTTTTCTGGCTTGTACATTTTCTGGATTGTGTATCTTTTACTGTCTGTGAAGATGTCTCATTAATTTTCCCTTGCTATGGCTGTCTAGTAGAATTATCTGTTTCCCAACATTGTTTACAGACCTCAGATTAGGTCATTTGACCCAGTGTGCCAAACACAAACAGAATACGAATGAAATACCTGCATCTTCCAAACCAGGAGATCTCAAAGTATCTAATGTATATTATCCTAAAAGTACTAAATGGTTACAAGTATTACTGATTTCCCTCAACTTTTCATTTCTGTATTGTTTCAGCACTGTAAAATAATATAACATTCTTAAGAAAACTGTCATACCAAAATAGAAAATTTCTTATAGTTAGTCCTGGTTTGTGTCTTTCTTCTGACTTTCTGAAATGAAAGGATTGTGAAATAGGACAATTAGATAATAAATTAGGTAAAAGAATACTTATTGTCATTATTACTAGACCAATATATTTTAGACATACAAAAAACCTGAAGATTAAGGTAGAATACTTACCTATTTTATAGCTAACAATAACAAATGCACATATTTGTGGGCTTATGTACAATACTAATTGGTTAGCATTTCATAAGTTTATTGGACTGCCAAGCTGGAAGACATTCTCAGTGTCCCAAATATGTCCAGCATTGCTCAGAAAATTAAGGTAGCATGTGATTTAGCAATTGAGCCTCATCTATGTGTTTTTTACCTACATTCATGAATAAGGAAGACTTAAGCATGTGTTTTTAACACCACAAATCGTCCATTCATATTTTGAGTAGCAAGTAAATGGCTTAGAATGAGGGATACCAGAGTAACTTTTAGTGGTCCAGCAGGGAAGACAAACCAACCAAAGAAAACCAACCAAAAAACTTACTACAAAAGAAAAGGTCAAAAAAGCCTAAAAACAATACAAGGTTTTAGCTGCACAAAGTGTCAGCCTTTGGAATAAGATTCCACACTCCCATATAACAATTGTTTCTCTAAAATGCAGCATCTAGTTGAGGTTTTGGTAACTTCCTCTTTTTGCAAAATGGTCTTCTGAACTAAATATTATAAGCAGGATCAAAATGCCTGAAAGTCATGTCTTTCCCTATATGAAACATTTTCAAAATAATTTGGTGTTACTAGGAAGTCTTGGCATTGAGAAAAGGACAAAATTGTCTCAGATATTATTCAAGCTGCCTGTTAAGGATTATTACACCATAGGAGTTCCCTGTAGAAAGCCACCAAACCTCAGGTTTCATGGATTACAAGATTTACAAAACCGTATTTGTTATGGCCATACCAGGAAGCCCAACTGTACAGTCAAAACGATTAAAAATGAAAGAACAAGAGCATTTGTTCAATTGAACATACTCAGCTATATGCAGATCTGTCAGTGTTATTGTGCATCTATCCTGTCTCAGATCCAAATGGGTAGGTAAACAAAAACAGAGCTCAAAAAGACACAGGAGGTCTTTCTTTCTTCTGAATCTTTCTTTACAATAAACGTAAGATGAATAAGAGTGACAATGGCAAACATTAGAAACAGTTTATGTGCAGTGTGCAGAATGTGGGAAAAGAGAAGAGACACTAGTTCAGAGAGCTTCTATGTTTGGAGAGACATGAGCCAGAGTTTTATCTTTCATCTTTGGCTCACTAATTGGTTTCCCACATTGGCAGTGAATAGAACTGGATTTCAGTGTCCTACATCTGAATACTGGGCTACTGAATATAAAAGTCAGCTAAGCATCCTCTAATCTTACTTCGCTCAAAGCACTGCCTGGCAGTGATCTTCTCACAGCTCTGAGATCCCCGTGCTTCTACAGAAGCAGTGTGGATGAAAACAGACAACGACCCTCTAGACTCTGGATCACATTAACTGTCTGGGTGCAGCCATTTTCAGAAGAAACCATTCAAACAACATTGAAAATAACCCTGGGTGCTTTCATTGATGAAGGTTCATATGCCTGAAGATTTGATACTGTTGCAGGGATAAGAAGCATTTAAATAAAGAAGTTGTGGATTTTTGTTGTGAGGTTGCAGGGACATAAAAACCTAAGTCTAAGGCTTATGCAAACTTAACCATTCTTACACGCCAAAATCCAAAAAGCCAGATGTGATCCGCTGTTTTGAAGACACCTCTCCATAAAAATGTTTCTCTTCAGATGAAAGTTCCATTGAAACCTGATAATTGGCCTCTGCATAGTTCTACTGTTACTGTCTGTCCACATGCACTGAAATGTGAAGGGGCAACACTTCACCTGATGTGCTGTTTTCCCTACTAGCAGCCAGGCATGGTCGTGGTAACACTTTAGTTCCTTCTAAGATGCTAACCCAAGAACTGAAGAATGAGATCAGCTCACTCTCACGTGGACTAGAGATTAGAGCAATAGCGCAAGGCTTCTTGAAACACTGTGTTGTTATATGGTCATTGAAATAAATGATTCTGGCACTGAACAGTGCCTTAAGAACAGTAGCTACCACACTGTCATTTGAATTTCACAATACCCCCTAGAATCAGATGAATTATTTTGCATTGATTTTTCCAGGATTCAAGCCTATATATGTAACTCTCAACTAGCCTGGAGAAGAATGGGAGGCAAAGTGGCTGCTGTTCAGGTTGACTTCTTTCTGAAAGACAAGAAGAAGAACAGGAAACCTCTGTCAAACCTCTAATGGTTTAAAATCAAAATATATTTGAATAACACCATCATGAATCCACAGAACACAAAATGGTGCCATTATTGGCATAGGTCATATAACAGCAATTATTAGTAATAAAAAATTAAAATTAGTTTCTCATTTGATTTCCAAATGTTTCACTTTCAGGTAAAAGAAAAAAAAGCACGTGATGGTGCACTATAAAATGTAAGGCAGCTCAAGAGCTAGCAGCTAGTCAGACACATTGAAACACAGAAAACTAACAGACATTTATATTTAATCGATCCTATTGAGCCAAGAACAATATATTAGAAAATACCTCTATTGTTCTGTGACAGAGGTGTTAACCAGGTGAATAGGATCGATCAGTGATGAGATGAAATGTAAATTGCTATTAGAGCTCTGCTACCAGCTGAGCAACTAAAAGAGAGAACTGTGATTAAATGGGTATGGTTACCCAGATGAAAAAAGATTTGGGTCCTGCTGCTGAAGACGGCTGATATACTTGCCCCATTTTGCCAGGCATATAAAAATTGCTGAAAAAATGGCAGTGCTACTGGTCCCCCATGAACCTGGAAAATGACAACTTTCCTTTCCTATTGTGAGAAGTAATGGGTGAATATGGAGTCCTGTAATTCACCATTTCAAACTCTGTAATGCAAGCATAGAAAGCAGCAGCAGAGGGAGAGTCCAAAGGTCTCCTTTCACATACATTCCAAATAAAAATTTCCTGTCAAGGAAGATAACAAAAAATCTTGGTATATCTAACCACACAAACACATGACTTCCTCAGATTCTGGTGTGCCCCTGAAGAGGTATTTGTCTGCGTTTCCATCATCTTGCCATATCCCACCAATTGCCATGTCTTGCCAGTCTGCTAGTTGATCTGCTTCATAAACTTTCAATCAAATGTTTAAACTAACTTGGCTTATTTTCCCTGAAGTAGACTAAGGAGCAATCAAATTATTATATAAGCTGACAAATCTGAGTCAATGGTCATCCTCAACCATTCACTGTCAGGGGCAATCAAACAAGTGATGGCCTGGAGATGAAAAACTTTGGCCATGGAGTAGCTGGAGCCAAACCAGGATGTGTAGTTTCATCTTAGTTACAAATGTATAAAATTAAAAAAATCCTCAAACCTTTATTTGGACATTTTTTCTTGTGTGCTCAATTTATAAATCATCCACAACAGAAAAAATATTGAAAACAAACAAATTCTTATGTCTGAAATCCTAATCTGATATTTACTGAGAACTGCTAAGAGGTCTTCAACCTCAAATTCACCATCTATGATTCACTTTAGTTTTGGTCAATACAAACAGCTTTTCTGCAGAAACGATGCTGAATTGGATGGACAGCAGATCATTTTTAGGACATTTACAGCATTCTTTTATCAGCAAATGTATTTATCATGAGGACAATTAGGAGAAACTTATGTCATATCCAAGATAAGTCAAAGGATAACAGTTGAGAGAAAAATTAGATAATCAGTCCTCCAGAATGACAACAATAATTGGGTGATATAAGTGCCTATCTAGTAAAGAAAGAATTTAGTAAAAAATAATAATTTTTTAGAGACTCATCGATTTAATTTTTGTTTAAGAAGGAAAAAGTTTCAATCCTTTAAATATTTTATCAAGAATAACAAATTAAACACTACAAGCATACTCTATTATTATGGGGTCCTGTATATCTCTAGCTTTTGTCCCTCCTTTCTCCAGGAATAACTTAGTTACCACAGATCACCAGTGCACCAGATTAATAACAAACATCTCTTATCTCATTACCTGAAAATCTTTTATCTAAAGAGAAACTAGAATACAATTAAACAAAAGGTATGCAAGGCACTGGAGGAAGCTCTGTGGCTAAACCACTTTATCAGAGTAAGATGTTGTTTTCACAGTGATTTATGCCTCAGAGCAAACACTGAGACTGCTTGCTGTGCTCCCAGCCCTTTAAGGAGACAAAAGAGAAAATCTGCCAATCTAATAGTTCTGTGACTATCATGCATGGAGAGTTGTTCCGTTAGATACAATTTCACAGCAGCTTCCAATTTCTGTTTTATATGGCTGCTTAATGGTTTGTTGGGTTTTTTTTGGTTTTGTTTTTTTTCATTTCAGTTACTTATCAAATAAAATACAGAAGCTATATTTTGAAATAGAATACTTTAAAGGAAATATTTAATACAATTCCCCTTTGCTATAAAGAGGGAAAATAATCAAACTGAAATAAATGTATATTCCATTGAAAAGAAAGCCAGTTTTATGAAGGAAGAACAGAATGGAAGCCTAAGAGTATTAATTTGTTGCTATATTGACATACTTTGGCACTGTAGTAACAGGATGATGTTTAACATTTTGTTAATAAGAATAGGTAAGATTTGATTTTTCTCATTTGGGTTGGGACTTAGTGGGAAGTGGCTGGTTCAAATAAAGTTTGTATCTTACCCCGCAGCACTCCAACAAGTTAGCATGACTAGCGAACCGGGAATGATGGACGAGGAGCAGGCTGAGGTACTCAGAATTTTTGCCTATGTCTGCAATGACAGCATTTCTTTCACACTTCTCGAGTGGTTGAACTGCAAGACAGGGGGTAGGGGAGCAGAGTTACCCCCTATATAAGAGAAGGTTGAGTTCACGACCACCTGAGGAACCTGAATATACCTAAGTCTACAGGACCCAATAAGAGGTATCCCAGAGTCCTGAGGGAATTAGCTGATGTAGTTACCAAGCCACCCTCCTTGGTATTTGATATGAGTTGTTCAGCTTGGAAAACAGAAATCTTCAGAGAGACCTTATTGGGGCTTTTGAATACTTAAAGGACGCTATTGAAAGATGGGGACAGATTTTTAGCAGGGCCTGTTGTGTCAAGGAGCAACGGTTTTAAAATGAAAGACTGTATACTTAGACTAGATTTAGGGAAGAAATTTTTTATTATGAAGGTGGTGAAAGAGTGGAATAGGTTGCCTCATGGGTGGAAACATCCAAAGTCAGGCTGAATGGAGGGATGAACAACCTGATCTAGTTGAACATGTCCCTTCTCATTACAGGGGGAATTGGACTATGTGACCTTCTAAGGGCCCTTCCAACCCAAACTATTCTATGTTTCTATGATTAAAACTAGTCAACCTTTTGTAGTTTAGGAAAGTTTGTACACCAAAGCAGAAAAGTAACTATTACTAGGTGGTCTGGCTGACTCTATTTTTTGTGCCGTATAATCACCAGCAATATGTTTTATCTACTTTCTTAAGAAATGCTGTCATAAAATCACCCATTAGTTGAAACTACCAAGTTAATCTTTTGAGATTAAAGTTTTTTCCCACCGTTCCTGGTTCACTAGCTTGGCATGAAACAAGGTTGCAGCTCTTTCTACAGTGAGTTTTGAAATGAGAGAACAAAATTTCCCGTTATATCTGGCTACTTCCAGTGCTCCAACCCAAATGACCATTGATAACAAGACGAATGAGAAGCCTTTGGAGTGAATCCAGCATGAGATGTGAATTTAAGCCACCAAAGCTATTGCTATTTATTGCGCCTCCATTTCACTCCACTGAGCAAGCTGACACAGCACTAATTAATAATCTATTCTGAATACAAAACCTCTGATACCACTTACATTATAATATTTTTATATCATGTTATATGTCATTAGAGTCAACATGATGATAATATCCACTTTGTAATGGAAATTATTTTAATAGAAAGAGCACTAAAACAACATGGTACATGAAGAAAGTGTTATTTGATATATATTCACTGAAGTATTGCCAGAAGGCAGAACATAGCAGGATGAGTAGAAGTCTGCAAATATCACTACTCTGAATCCCTTAAAAAAACCATGATATCTATATTGATTAATGTCTGTCTTACTGTCTTAAATCTTAATATTTTCCTTATTCTTCTTCTCTGCAAGTTGGTGGGGTTTTTTAGCTCAGGCTCATATTCTTATGAAGTTGCATAAAATGCATAGAAATTTTAAGTGAATTCTAGGATTTGGAGTTAATTTCTAAACGAAGAAGGATGATGGGACCTTCTCATTACAAGAAGGACTGTGTCAGGACTGTGTGATACAAGTGATAAATTTCCAGTGATTCCCACAAGGAAAGAATACTTTCATGTGATAAAACATACAAGCCAGGACTGGACTATATCCCTTCTATTACATTAAGTGTAAATCCTAGAATCCATTTGCTGTTTTCTAAGCTGTGCAGGCAGCTTTGCAAGACTGAATGTCAAACTCTTTTCTCAAGAAGAAAAAAAGAAGTTGTTCTTCTATTTCAGTCCTTCCTTTACCTGCCTGTGGTATTCAGTAGACTTTATTGTAGATTTTTAATACATAGATATGATTCCTGTGTGGCTAGGTGGCTGCTGACTAAAGGGGGTTAGGGCTTATTATGGGATGCACAGGGAAGAGCATAACCTTGCAGTCCAATAAAACTTGTGCTATGGCTGGTTGTGTAGGCAAGCATAAACCATCAACCAATATGTGTCATATCTCTGAAGATGCAGAAAATAATACAAATTATGCTGACAGATTTCTGCTATTTGATAATTTTAGCCCTACCAGATCTAACAGTTGGATAACAATGATTACTCAGGGTACCACAGTCACACTTTGTTGTAACTTCTGTCAAGCTGCCTCTAAATACAGCAGCAGGTGAAGCAGTCACTTATCTCTGTCTTTTGTGGGGCAATGAACAATAAACTTCTGACTGCTTAAGTGTTCTTACGTTGTGCTCAGTGTGAATTTGTGCACTTATGCCTTTAGAAGATTATTCTGGGCTTGGTGCTATAAAGCACAGAGCAAATGCTGCATTATGTGGCCATCAACACCTCGTGCTGAGCATGTCCAGGTGTCATTTGTCTCTTCTGCCCTCAGTAATGGAGGCCTCCAAAGCAGATACACCTAAATGTCAAATGGGTTGGTTAGTACTTCTGACAGCACATATCCACCTGCATCCCTTCCTAGTGGAAAGAAAAATGTTTACAATTTAGATTCATTAGGCAATTCCCATGGGTTTTGTAACAAAGGCTATACAAATATACAGTAATCTGTATAATGAAAGGATCCTGACAAATAAAATATTTTGAATTACTATTATTATTATATTAAATATCATTTTTAAAGTCAATTGAAAATATTCTGTTTGCTGAGCTGCTCTGTAATAATTTCTAAGCCATAAATATAGAACTGAAACTGCTATTTTTGACTTTGGCAATGTAAAAAGCTCTTGGTGTTGTGGTATTTCCATTCTTTAATGCAGAGTACTGAGAGTATGGGGATGGAGGAGCTAAGCTTGGAAATCTGGATGTAGTTTCTCACTCAGCACAGATGCACCATGACCTTTACACATTGGCACAGCAGCAGAGGATTGTTGCTACACATTTTCTGAGGGCTTCCCATCTCTATTCCTGTTTACTGAAGAACAAAACAATTTTGAAGTCAATTTAAAAAAAAAACACATCTCTGCTTGAATCCAGAAGTTTCTTTTTATCATTTTAAGATATGTCATTACACTAATCTGTTTTATAGCAACAACCATTAGGAGCTACACCCAAGATCAGAATGGAAAGACGGCTGCTTGTTTTACAGTGATTTTTAATTATCATTCATTGCAACAGTAATTTAAGTTCATTAGATCATCAATTTCTTAATAACTACATGAAACTGTTAAAATACAAAACTGTTGGTATGAAAGATAAAAGAAACAACAAAAGTGAAAAGACTCGTTTTTCCTCCTGGGTAAAATAAAACCTACTTTAATAATACTTTGTACAGTTGTAAAGGAGTTAAAATTATAATTTTATCTATTATACATATACTTACATTACGTTACCTGACTTCAGCTAGTTCAAATTTGTTAGGAGTAACAGATGGAAATCACCCTGAGGTTAATATCTCTTCCCTTCTGAACTGCCAGGTTCCAGCAGGTTTTTTATATCCTTAATTTTGGTATGCTACTGCTTGCAAATTCACACTGTAAGCATTTTTCCTCCTTTTTCCCCCTTACTTTTGTGTGTTTGTGTGTGTGTGTGTGTGTGTTTATATTCTTCATTATACATCAAGGGCATGTTATGCCTTTTTATTCATTATATTCACCATAACTGTGGTTGTATTCTTGTCCTCATGAGTCTGCTGTTTGATCACTCTTAGAAGCATTTGCTATCAGCTTTGCATTTCTCACAGCAAGTACTCTGAATATATCTGTTCTTTGCAGTTCATCCTTCAACATTATTGTGATTTCCACTAAAACCTTGCCAGAGATCACATGACAGTTATTTTTATGTGAAATGCTGAATGTTTAATCTCCTGTGTAGGATATTCAATGTATGCTTAAGACATAAAATGTGTGTTCTTATACTATGCAAGTGTGAAAATCTTCAAGTAGCTGATAATGTTGTATATCAGGGAAGTGAGCAATCTGCTGAAAACCAGGATGGGATACACTGGAAAATCCCATCCCTACTTTATAGTAAGGAGGTTGTAAGATAGTCAAGACTCCATTTTACCACTATCTAACAAATACTTAATATTTTTGAAGTCAAAAACATTTTTAGATGCACAAATTTATACCAATAACTACTTAAATAAAATATGCTGCACAACTTTACAGATCATCTCAGAAGCAAAAATTGAACAAGATCTAGTTCATTGTACACATCCTCAGACTTTCTTTTCCTATTAAGGAAAATCTTTTAGACAGTAGTTCTTTAAAGTCCATGGAAAAAAATCCTGAGGTTTAAAGCCTAGTTCAAAGCTACCTCGCTACTTAATATCTCATCAAAACAGGATATTGTGTGTATGTGTGTGTGTGTGTGTCTGTGAAAGATGAGTATACTTGAAAAGTATCAAAATTGCTATCTCTGTGTTCAATGGGAAACATGCAGAAAACTGCATGTCTCTGATAAGCTTAATCTTCAATATTCTTCTCAAAAGAATTTAGCACTCTTGATATTGCATATGCCAAGTTACTTAAAACTACTCATTAAAAGTATATTCTTCAAGTTTGCAAAGTGCTCAAAAAAATCCCATGGAAGGTCAGGATTATGCATGTTAGTGTAAACCTCCTCCTGTGCATGGACATTTTGATGTAGTCATTAGTTACCCAGGTAGCATAAAACTCTTTTTAACACTTGTCTGCAACACCAAGAATTAGGGGGTTTACATGGTAAAATTTCCATGGCTGAATCAGACATAAAACCACACACTTGATATCAAGTCTTTTGTAACGTAAGGTTCACTGAACACATCTTTAGCACTTGAATTACTAGAATAATTATGTGGTGCTTACCTGTACAGACTAGGATTAAAGAAAGAACACTTGGCCTTAGCATTTCATGAACACACGTTGAGAGCAGATACATGATGGGAAAGAAAAACTTTAGGTAATACTTCAGGTTCTGATGAGAACTACATGCTGGTGTTCATAGCTCACTGCAGCATTTTAAAAACTTTACTCCCACCCACACCTTCTTTCTTCTCAAATCTTCTGTCCAGACTCTTCCTTCCTCAGTTCTCGGTTTAGTTGCTTCAAGCCCAGTTTTCTAGGTTTTTTTTGTTTAAATTTCTATTCAATTTTTTTTTCCCATTCTATTCATATTTGTTTCCACTGGAAAAAAAAAACCTTGCTAAACAAACCAGGTAAAATTAGGATGTCAAAAAATGTGGTCTGTTCAATCAGCACAGGTACTTAGTGGGACCCACAAGAACTCAGCTATAAAATCAAGGACTCTCTGTTGCCAGATGGAAAAATGACCAGTGGGAATGAAATCTTGGAATATTTAAGAATTTTAAAGTAAACAAGTCTTCTGAGGGCCTGTGTATACTGAAGTATTGAAAAAAAAATAATAAAAGTCTTTAAAATTGACCTACTTGTGCAGTTTTTGGAACATAGAAAAACAAGTCACATTTTGTACATGGCCCTTTCTCTACTGCTTTTCAAGACCTTTTACTATAGAAGAAAAAGAACTAGAATTATCAGAGAAAATTATACTTTTTTTTTTCTTTTACAATGTTGAAAAAAAAGTATTTTCCTGTATTCCAATCCCTAAAAATGCCTGGATAGCTTCATCCATTTTTTTTCTTTTCTGTTTCTTTTAGTCAGCCTACAGGCTGGGAAATTTCAGTCCAGATGGCTGAAGTTTGGCAAACTTATAAACAAATGGAATCAGGGTCTTAAAATGGAAGTGATGGGCAACATTACTAATTAGGCATTCTATATTTATTTTGGCCAGCTGCCTCCTCTTTTCCATTCCCAAATAAAAATAACCAAGAAAACAGAAACTTGAACTTGGTAAAAGATTGTGGGTTTGGGGCTTTGTTTTGGGGGAGGGATTAATGAAATCCTATGCATTAATATCTAAACACACTTTTTGGTAGCTCTCTCCCCTGGAAACTTCCATTTGTTTGAAAATCTCTCGAAAATAAAATTGTTTGAGTTATTCGAGTTATGCTAATGTTCTCTCTGTAGGTGTAAATATTTGACAGCTATGTGCACTCTAAAAAGTGAGCTCATCCATTCACTTTTACATCTCAGCTCCAACTTTATAGGTTTACCACTTATGTCCAAAGTCAATGTCAAAATACAGGGAAAAGTAATGCTGGTGGCACTCTGAACATTCTGATCCTGGTTTCAGATGACTTGTTTTACCATCTTCCAGTATTTCTGCTTTACCTTTATCACTTGGAAGCTGACTGCACCCCCTCTGTAAGCAGTCCATCAAGCACCCACCACACACGGACAGACAAGCGCCTCTTCTCCTCAGGCCTGAGCTCCTTGCTGTCGGTTGGCTCCACGCTGGAAGCACTTTTGATGTTATGGTCTTTATTTGAACTTTTGAGATCTGTGTTTGCTGCAGAAGATTTATACTCTGCATCTCAGATGTGGTAATATGGAAAAGCTGGGAGAAGGCAGCCATGGAACCACAGCACCATCAAGTGACAATTGCCTCTGTCACTGTAAACTCTACTTCATGAACACACATAGGTCATTTCACTTTTGTCTCTCACCCTCTTTCAACCAAAGGTAATGAAAAAATACATTTCTAAGTGAATTATAGCTGTCAAATAATTAAACTGAACCTATTTTTAATTACTTAAAGTGAAACTTTATTCTATTAGTGCTTTTGTACCACGTTTTTTGGAAATACTATAACACATTTGGCTCAGGGTATATACCAAAGGCTGCAGTGAGATGACTGGGCTTCCTTTCCAACAACTTTTCATACAAAAGGTAATATTGGGCACATCATTTAGAATTTCTATGCTTTAGTTCGCCTGAATGGAGTGAGAAAATTGTAGCTACCCCTACTTTAAATGCAGTTATACAAATTAAACACATTATATCAAGGCACTATATAAGTCTAATTTCTTTATCATATTTTTTATTTCTTTTCTGGTTTTCTAAGGAATTCATGGGGCTTTAAACTGACACCATTACCTGTGTGATCTTGCATCGACAAACAAGGGTATTCACAGGAGTTTTCTGAAGCGCACATTAGCACTTCCGGTGGTTCAAGTGTTCTATCAAATCTACAAAGCAAAGAATGGACCATATCAGGAAACCAGCACAGGACTCACAAGATGGGCATCAGTTCTTCTTTTATCAGGCCCCAAAGAGGACTAGAGGACAGCAAAGGACCCCAGTTAGGCTTTGTGCTGAGTGAAGGGCAGAGGTGAATTTTTTCCACTTCTCCCATAGTCTGGAGCTTTCTAGCACCTGCTTTGACTCCACATGCAGAGAGACCCTTAATCTGTGCTCTCAGGCCTTCAGAGGCCTTTGAGACTGCAACTTCTTCACATGTAGTCTTTCTGTTCAGAGCAAAGGACAGGAAAATGGGGCAAAAATAGCTTCATGTCACGCTGAGATCCTTGCAGGTGGAATGTAAGCCTAAATCGACACTATCTCTTCCAATAGCATATCTCCATCATAAATAGTCTATTACGCGAATGGAAAGACATAACAGCATATAACATATGAGGTTTTTACTGCCTAAAATGATTATACCACAATATAACATAAAAGGAAATGTTATTGACCATTAGTACATTTTACACGTGTGTACAGAGACATACCTAAATATGTATACATGTTGTATAAATATATTGTGATATATATATACATAGTAGTATATTGTAATATAGTACCAGGGTATTTTTCACTTTCATTACTCTTGTGAGGTTTATTCTGAAACATGACCACTTAGTAGTGGAACAATAAGGAAGGACATCATAAATATTTGACTCAACCACTAGAAGTGTATTCAGGACATATGTCACCATTTATGCTCATCCTTGGCTCTGAAGGAGTCAAATTGAGGGGGAAAGGAATCTGAACTAATGGGTCTTCGACTACCAGTAAGTGAATAATATCAGACATTAGTCATCGTCCTGAGGCCAAAATCTGCAATACTGTTAATGTCCCAGGCAATCTGACTGAATCAGAAACAAGCGAAATCTTTCACTTGCTTATAGGTCGCTCACTCTTGCTAGGTATCTGGGGCTTGGAACCTTCTGGGGGAACATACACATCTTCATCTACATGGAATGCGGACATTTGGATGACACAAACCCCTCTGACTGTGAATGGCAACAGGTCTTCCTTAAGCTAGAGCATTCTACAGAAGGTTTTGGAAATGGAGAGATGTATTCTTAAAATATAGTGGAAAAAAAACCCTTCTACATCCCTTGGGAAAAATATTGATGTGAGGGTAATAAAAGTGGCAATATAAGATAAAAGTATCCAGCTTCCAAAAACTCTTTGTGTTTCTGAAATACATGAATCCCCACTATGTTCAGTCTGCCTCTACATCTGGTCCAAAAACATAATTTGTGATTTTAATATGGTTGGTAAGACATAAGTTAATGTGTTTTTCTCTGCTAGAACTAAAGCATTTAATTAAAAAAATTAGAGAGGGAATCGCTAAAAACTATGTACAATGAGAGAGAATTTCCTGAGACAATAGCCCACAGTAATACAATTGTTCTTACTCTTGCTGCCTACAGGTCACCCCAATATCTTTATGGTCTTTATATTTAACAGATGAGTCAAACTGGGGGGGACCTCACTGTTACAACCATTTTCCTGCCTGAAATCTCATCCTATTTTAATGCTGTTCACTTTTTTCAAAATTATCAGTTGAGCTTCTGCATTAAACTTTAGAGCAACAACTACAAATAAAATAATAAAAAACCCCCCCCAAAACACATAATGGAAAATTTTGGTTTTGTTTTTCTTTTTTTTTTTGTTATTGGTTGTTTGTCTATTTGCTGGCTTGTTTTTCTAAAGATGCTGTCCTAGGGTGACTTTATGATGCTTGTATCCCCACTCATCTGTTCTGCCTATGTTGGATGTTGAGTTCTGTGCTTGTGGAGCTGAACAGAGAGAGAGCAAGGCGGGGGGTAGAAGCAGCGCTCAGTTCATCTGCAGAAACTGCGCTTTACTCCCCCGTCATTCCTTTTTCTCACGGACTGTGCTGCCTGCAGCACGGACAGGGAGAGACAAGGCTGGCAGTGCTCTCCCGGAGCTCTCGGCTTTGGCAGACGGACAGAGACAGGGAACTTCTCTCTGGTTTTTTTCGCTGAGTTTCCTCGTTGGCTGAAAGAAGAAGAGCTTTACCGGAGTTGTGGGGTTTTTTTTCCCTCTGGGACTGTTCAGCACCTCTTGGGTCCAGGACATCGGGACAATTGCCTGGGGGCCCCCCAAGCTGCACACCGGGCCTGAGCCCCTGGGCCGAGCCCTGGGGAGACTGAAACTGACTCAGCCACACCCGCAAAAGGAATTTTTTTTGACTTTGCCGGCTCTTCAGAGCAACGAGAGGTTTTCTTGTTCAATATTGTTCACTTTTCTATGCTTATGAATACTTTTCTGGCTAAATAAAGTTTTTTCCACTTTTCTCTAAGGAGGTTTTTCTCCCGAACTGGTTGGGGGGAGGGGCTGCTGAAGCTGGCTGGGTAGAGGAGACCCCTCCTAGGGTTTCCTCCCAAATTTGCCCTAAACTAGGACAGATGCCAAAGTTGTTCTGGGAGTCCAGTTATCACCAGCTTTTCAACAAGGCAGTCTTGGCTGCCTGTGTCACGGCGCTCACAACACATTAATTTTCCATTAAGAGAGATAATATTACATGTATTACGTGTTAAATAGCAGCCAAAATTTTCAGTACTGAGCAGTCTCTCTAGCAGTTGTCACTGTTTCCTCCTCTAGCGTTTGTATCTCCCTGGTATTGTGTGTAGAATGAAGGGTGGAAGCATAAAATCTCCTGAGTTGGAAGGGACCCACAAGGGCCGTGGAGTTCAACTGGGCCTTGCCCAGGACAACCCTAGGAATCACACCATGTGCCTGAGAGCATTTTCCAAATGCTTCTTACACTCTGCCAGGCTTGGTGCTGTGACCACATCCTTGGGGACCCTGTTCCAGTGCCCCATCCCTCTCTGCGTGAAGAATCTTTTTGTAGTATTCAACCTAAATCTCCCTGACACAGCTTCAGGCTGATTCTATGATTCTGTGGCTTAAAAACTTTATTTAATCCTTGGGGAATAAGGCCCATAAGAGTATTTTGTGGTTTGATTGATTGCCAATTTCTTCAACTCTCATATCTCTGGAGATGTGATACTTGATAGGTACTTATTTTTACAAGCCAGACATCTGAAAGAGCCTACAGGGATCCAGGCACATATTTCTCAGTGAATTTTTGTTTGGCAGGTTACTACTTCCTTTGCACAGCACACTGAAATTCTGGGGCTAGTGTTCCTCATAGGGCTGACTCCAAAAATGATGTGAGTACTGTGATAGTGGGTTTTGCACCTTATCTTTGAAATGAGGGCTCAGAAAAGATGGCTGAAAATTAAGGATGCTACACTCAAGTTCATGCCAAATAGCTTTAGGACAGATGTGCTGTGTTGAGACAGTAAAACATGCCATGGACTGGGACGAAGCTTGAAGCCACAGACCCCTCATGCTTACTTGCTCCAAGGAGAGGTGCAGGGTGGGTATTCCATGGATTGGAGTGTCCTTATGAAAGTCAGCATGTGTGAATGAGTACAGGATCATTCCCTTGTGCAGTGGGAATGAAAAAATCGATGCACTCTTTTTACCTGCTTCCCTGCAAAACTCAGGACACTCTGAGGGAGGACACTTCCATTTTTAGGTTTGCGTATGCATTTTACACCCAACCTTCTGTATCCAAAATGCACAAGGAACATAGAGTCAAGCACTGGATATCAGACATCCTTCTTTCATTGTCTTCCTCCCTCCTTAGTGCCTGGCAACACATCCCCATTCTCTGTCGAATTATGTTATTCTTTTTCTGTGTTTTGGTAGAGCTGCAATGTCAGTTACTGTGTATATCCTCCTCCCCAGGATAGCAGTCTTCTGTGCTTCAAAGGTATGAGAACTACTGACTTGGAACCCAGCTGTAAGGAGATCTGAAGCTCCCTTTCTGTGTTGTGAAGGCATGTTTAGGTTAACCATGAGTTTTCTAATCCTCTTGTTTTCTGCACTTACTGAGCCTTGGTTTGTGTTACACAGTACAGCACACAAGCTAGGTGCTTGTGGGATCAAACAAAGGCTCTTCCAAAAGAAACCTCTCTGGAATTCTCCAGTGGAGTGACTGAGTATTGCTTGCTGCACAGTACTGCTCTATGCTAGTGGTTAGTCCCAGCTGGTGTGGGCTTCTCAGAGGGAACCAGGGCAGCAGATGATGCCACTTCTTCTCCACTGCTGCTTTTTGCAGAGCCTGACTGAGCAGGCTTACATTCAACGTGCTCTGCAATCAACCTCCTTCAATGCCTTCAGTAAAGGAATGATCTTTCAGATCTAAAGGCTGCTCTTAATATAGGAATGGAATTTTCCATTTTCTGACCTTTAAAACCAGAGTATTTTTCCCAGAGCAGCAGTTGACTTTTTAATGATACAGTAAAAAGAAAAATAATTCATCTTAATAAAATCAACATTGTGTTTATAAGGTTTTAGAAAATGAATGATAATAATTTAGATATATGTATAATTATATTTATCTTAGACAACAATACAGAGCTCACATTTGTCATAAGGGGATCTTCTATTACATTTGGAGTCTAAAGAAACTAATTAATTGATTACCGTAATAATGGGAATAAATGAAATAAGTCATCCTGCAGAAATAGAAGTTGAAATCTAAATTTAGTATTCCCACAGTATAAGTTTTCCAGCTAATACCTATGTCTATAACACACACTTGAGAGGCGAAACCTACAAATGGAATCAGCATTGTTTGACAGGTCCCAAGCAGTGTAATGGTGCATTCCCTCAGGCTAATTTTATACAAAGCAGACAGATGAGAAGTGATCTGCGATTCCTGTGGCGGATGATTATTCGTGAAGTTTTTAAGTCAATGGAACTCTTAAAAATCCAAAGATTATTGTTAATTAATTAATTAATTAATTAATTAAATTACTAAAGTAAGTGAAAAGTGCTAATGTAATTCTACTGTTCTGAGCTCTGTGAGAAGGTTTTTTGTCATTTAGGAACTGTTTCAGATTTTTCATTTTCTTCAAACACAAGATTCTTGTATTGATGATACTGGGAAATCAGATATGTAATTGTAAGGTAAGAATCTAGGGAAACAGAAAGATTTTATAAGGAAGGATTATTAGATTTGTTCATTAAATATAAAGGACATCTTTATAGAACCATGGAATCATGGTACTAGAAAGAATCATGCTACTTAAGGAGAGCATATTTTACCCACTTAAAACCACACAGCTGGACAAGATTTCTTTTAAAAGTAATGAGTAGTTTTATATATATTAATATCTAATAATATCGCCTGATTTCTTGTAAATTAACATTATTCTTTGAATGTGTCAGATGTACGTGCTTTACTAAGTTCAACTCCTTAGTTTGTAGGGTCTTTGAACTTAATCACAAAGCTGAAATTAGATGAACTTTTAAAATTAAATCTGATTCTTATTTTGAAGTTTATTCACTCATGGCTTATGCAATCCACTCAATATTTTCCTAGTTGAAGCATGTAGATTTCAAGGATAAATCTGTCATCAATTTCCAGAAATAACTGTACTTTTAAAACACTGTAACACTATAAGAGTCCGTCAGCCTTCTTCAGATGTTTTTCAGCCTCCAGATTTTGCCTACCAAAAACTCTGAGGACACCCTTATCCAACTCCTTCTGTGTCTGCAGATCAAATGAAAATATGAAAATGTGAAGCAGGAGGAATTCCCTGGAGAATATCTTGATCTCATTCTACTTGTTCTAATATAACAACTTCTGGTGAAATTATGAAGACCTGCTATGATACTTTTGATTAATTGGAGTATTATACATCTACAGCTTAGACTACTTGTAAATAAGATGGACACCATAAAGCTCTCTGAAATTTATCTATCAAAGATTCTGTTCATGCAAATCAGTAAGTAGAAAGGTGACCATTTTATACCAACCTTGCAGTTTTGAAATGCTTCATAAGAATCTCTTCAGTACAAGGATGTCATTACATAGAGATTTCAGAGTGCTTGAATGTGCTTGTTTCCTGTGTTTTCTTTGTAAAGTGATCCAGTGGAAATGATGCATAAGCAAAAAATGTTTTCTTAAAGAGTAAACCAGAAATTATTACTCCTCCATAGTTTTGGAGCTAAATGTGTGAAAGCGTTTGTGTCTTGCTGCTGGAGTGAGTCACTTTTGGATTATACTCAGTCTGGGTTAAGCTGGTAAAACCTGCTCCTTGAAGAGAGGAGCAAACCATATTGGACATTTTTAAAGCACCATTTTGATGCAAGGTGACAATGGCTCCTTTCAAAATGAGAAATGGAGGGCCACTGTATTGATCTTTCAATAGACATCAGTCCTCCTACAGTTGCAGAACCTGCAGCAATAGCTCCTGTGGTACTGTGTACTTTTCTTCTGCAAAAATGCTGAAAACAACTAAATGGGTTTCTGCATATTCTTTTATTTTTAGCAGTGTTCTTAAATTTAGGACAAAAATAAGTCACTTAGAGATGCTATAAGTAGCCTAGTGTTCCAAATTTTATTAAGGTTTGGTAATCTCTCTACTAAAAATATATATTACATTCAAAATCATGTAATGGATTAAATCAGTTTATCACAAACACCATAGAAAGTAATTAGAGCTATTAATAGTAGATGAAAACATTTAAAATACTACTGAGATCCAGACATGCTTAAAGAGAATAATATATTCTCACAATGAGAACTTGAATTTGCACAAAGAAGCAGGGTCTTTCAGCATTATTTAGAGAAATAGTTCATACATTTTTAATAGCCACTCTACACTGCAAATTCTTGCAAGAAAAACAGTCACAGTTCTGCACATACTGTTTACTCTGTCATAACATTGGATCTCAAATAAATACCCTAATATATAAAGTAGAATTTTAGGTTATTAAGATGACTACTTGTGCGATGTCAATTCAAGGGCTGCCTCAAATAAGATTTTTAAGAAATATGTTCCTAATCAACATCATAGTTTGCCAGTTCATACATTCATATATACTATGAAAAAGGCAGCACTTGAGCAGGTTTTAAGGTAGTCATTTGTTGTTCCAGACCACCTGTCTCCTAGTGTTCTTTTGGAGAGTGAATAGTAATACAAAGACAGGTGAAACAATATTTCAGGAATCAGAAATATAGCAAATGTTTGTGTGTGTCCCTCTAGAATTCTATGACAGATAGGAGGAAAAAAGAGGGCAATTAGAAAATCAACCTGTAACAATGAAAATAAAAGCCTAGAGAGCAATGGAGAAATTTAGAATTCTGTTTGCAACATTACTGATCACTCAGAATTTTCTGAATTTTTTAGAAAGTTTTCTAATACTTGATTATTTAGTAAAAAAGGACATCCCTATCCATGTTAGTCAGTAAAGAATTCCAAGGGTGTCATTATAAATTGCATGTCTCAATAAAGGAAATAAACTGAAACTACAGCAAATATGGTCCTGACTTATCAAAAATATTATTTTTCTTTTAATTTATCCCAAAATTTTGAAAATCACTGCCTAGGTGATCCCTATTTCAGATTGTCTACTAATTATTTTCTTCTTAAAGTGAATAGTTGTCAGGAATGTGTTGGAGTAATTCTTGACCTTTGAAGTCAAAAGACACAGTTGATTACTGTAAAGTCTAATTATCCCTTACAGGGATAGTCACGATTGCTCACTTTGCTTTGAAGAAATTAAGATCCTTGTTGCATACTTAACGAAGAAGAAAGATTACTCCAGGGGCTGAATTAGACCAGGTGACTAACTTCTGTTTTTCTACAACCTTGATAGGTTCTAGCAACACACTTGAACAACCCCAACTTCTAGAAGAACAAGGCCCACAGACTCAGATGTATTGCTGATTTTTAACATACAGAGACAGGGCATAAATCTTTATTTATATCAGTCTTTCTGGCAATGGTTTGCCTAATGCAGACCAGAATATGTTTCACCTCCTTTACAGCAAGAGCATATTTCTGGCTCACATCCAACCTGGTGTCCACTGGGATGCCCAGGAATTTTTCTGCCAACCTGCTTTCCAGCTGTACAGCCCCCGTGTATATTGCTACCTGGAGCTGTTCCTCCCCCACTGCAGAATTTTTCACTTCTCCTTGTTGAACCTCATGGGATCCCTGACAGTCCATTTCTCCAGCTGTTGAGGTCCTTCTGGATGGCAGCAAAACCCACTGACCCTGACATCAGCCACTCCTCCCAGTTTAATGTCATTTACAACCTTGCTGAAGGTACACTCTGCCACATCATTCGTATCATTAATAAAGATGTTAAACAGGAGTGGAGCCAGTATTGGGTTCATTAGCATATCTGTTCCGATTTATCAGTGACATACCAGCAGTAGTATTAAGAAAAAAAGTACTAAATGTGCTTAGATCTAAAAATATTTCACCTTCTGGATTCTTAAAATAATAATTTGCAGCAGTACTCAAAATTTCTCCGAGCTGAGGAATTCAAATGAATGAACTTAGTAGTAAAAAGATAAAATCATACAAAAAAAGGAAAAAAATTAAGACAGAAAGGAAAAAGGTAAAAAAAAAATAGTAGTGAAGAAAATAATCTACAGGCTTATTCAGTAGCCTAAATCTTGCATCAAGGTAAGCCATTTATTTCAAGTGACATGTGTAGAACCCTGAGGTTTTGAGGCCACAGCTCATTTGTGTTGTTAGACACTGACATACAGAGACGAATGAAAGATAGGGAAAATGTAAGAAAAGTGAAGAAATCATGAGAGCAGAGGCAAGAAAGCTGTCAGGAAGTCATGCAGGGACATAAGCAGCTTACAGAGCCTATGAGCAAGTATAATGTCTCTAAGGAATATGACCTTAATAAATGCAGTCCATTACACCTTTAGAGTCAGTATAGCTTCAAAGCTATTTGCATGCAAAAGATTGCATTTTCTGTCACACAGTATTATCTGATGATTATAAGCATAGCATTGTTTGTTGTTGCTCATACGATTTATGCTCCTGTTCTGCTTAAAAGCTACAGAGAAGAGCTACTGGTGTCAGCAGAACTTGACACTCTACAAAAGTTGAATATAAACAGATTCAACAAACCCACACTTTCTCATTTTTTTTCTCCGTATTCTCAGTATAAAAATGTGTTGCCTTTAAGTACTGCCTTGCTTGGTTGTTTGATAGAAAATCATAATACATTCCACAGTTATCAAACACAGTGAGACTGACTAGAGAGACTATTGATTTAGGACAGTCTGATGGTATGACCCTGAGATGAGAAAAATGAATCTATGGAGGAGCTATATCATTAGCTACACAGAGATACACAGCTTTTTCTCAGCTTTTTCCCACAGAGGGATGCCAATAGAATAAAAAACCCAAACAATAGTTGGCATTGAAAACTAATAAAGCTACATTTGGAATAAGATGTCTGCTACTGATGAATGGCAAATACTGTGACCCACATGCAATATTTTAAAAATTATTAGAACACAGATAATTAAATTAACAAAAGACAGCAAAACAGAGGCAGGTAGCATTGATGAGAAACATGAAGTAGAAAAAGCCACAATCTTTCCATGCTCACAATCTCAAAAGAGTTATCATAGAATCATAGAACCATAGAATATGCTTAGTTGGAGAGGACTTTTCAGGATGATCAATTCCAACTCATAGCCTGTGCAGGACACCCAAAGAATCACATCATGTGCCTGAGAGTGTTGTCCAAACCCTTCTTGGACTGTCAGGCTTGGTGCTGTAACCACTTCCCTGGAGTCTTCTTTGGGTAAAAAACCTTTTCCTGATATCCACCCTAAACCTCCCTCTACTCAGCTTCATGCCATTCCCTCAAGACTTGTCACCAGTCATGAGAGGGAAGAGATTGGTACCTTCCCTTTTGCTTCTCCTCCTGAGGACCTTGAAGACCACAATGAGGTTTCCCCTCAGTCTCCTCCTCTCCAGGCTGAACAGACCAAGTGTCCTCAGCTGCTCCTCACATGTCTTCCCCTCCAGACCCCTCATCATCCTCGTGGCCCTGTGTGACCTTGTTCACTCTGTATTACAAATAAGACATGATCAGGCTGCATCTGGACCCAATTTGATTATGAAAGTTGTGCAACTGTTCTCAAGTCTGAAGACATGGTCTACATCAGGTAAGTAACTTAGTTATGTCAGAGACTCACGAGGTATTAAATCTGAGCTCCACGGGCTTTGTCCCTGTGCAACACATGAATTTAAATTATTTGTACTGGCATACTTTCCTGAGAAATGGGTGATTTCATCTTTTGTGCTTATATGTATGGTAGCACTTTCTCTCTCTTCTAGCTCTGCTGTCCTGTCTATTATAATATAAAGTAGATTACAAACAATAAGCATCATTGTATTCAATGAAATCTGGTTTGAATTGGCTTTCTGTACAGGACATGAACCTAACATGTTAGATTACTTTCTAAGCCATTATTCTTATTTGACCTAAGCACTTGAATCAAAATTTGGAATCCTGTAAAAGTTTCCTCCAAAAGAGAAACTGCTGAATAACAGCCAAACTCTTTTCTAGACAAGAGAAAAAGTTCCCTTGCTTGTGGTGCCAAACTTCTTTCAGCCTACATTTAACCTGAAAGATCTCACTGCTGTGCCACCAGAGCTTTTATGATTGAATCTAGAGGTTCCCATCTGGCTTACTGGTGTCTGCCTCGATGCTTTCCATCCTCTCCAGAGCTGTGCCTCACAGGCTCTGTTGGATTTAGCTGCAGTGTCTGCAAAGCTTTTCAGCTCCAGCTGTTAGTTCTACTCCTTCATCAGGCAGCATGTTCTGCCCTCAGCTAGTGCAGTTAAGGCCTGAAAATAATAATGCAAATAAAAATTGATGGCTGACTTAAGTTAATAAGCCAAATTATGAACTAGTACAGCTTCTGCAATAAGAGTGTCCAGAAGAAGAAAAAAGGAAAAGCTCAAAGAAAAAAACTTTTCAGCCACTCTGGCTCTGTGATTACATGATTACAGGTGAATACATGATTAATACCCTCCCACATCATGAAAACAAGGCAAGAAGCTGCCATTGACCATGTAATTACCACAGTGTAAGTCTCAGAAGGGTGTCTCTGTTTCACCAGGCTGTGTACTTACCCTCAAGTTAGAGGCAATTATTGTTTCAGCTACTCCTAGTCCTATGGAGAAATTTAAAGGCATTTAAAAAAGGAAGTGAATGTGTTAGCCAGTATCAGTTGAGTATAACTCAACCCATAGCATTAATATTCCTTAAACATCAACATGTGGTGAGTAGTAATTTAGGAGGAAAACATTTTGTGAAGACCAGTATAATATCATTTTACCCATCAGTAAGCAATATAGCACAGTCATGAAGTTCATTTACATACTGACAGCTGGTCTGATAATGCCCTTGCCTCCCTGCCTATCACCTAGGCTGTGCCAGCCTAGCAAAAGACTTAGTGCATAAGTCTTAACATTTAGCAATTTCAGCAGTTTTGTATGGTCAGAGGTGGCTTATATAAAATTTGCATGGCCAAAATTTTATTTGCATCATGATTGCAGCACAATGGGGGTGTGATTCCATCTGCCCTGTAGGCATACATGACTTTTCTTCTAGCCTAAACCTCGACTTCAAATGGTTTTACACCCTCTGCCTTATGTAAGAATATATCTGGTATTAAACCAACTTTTGTAGCAGTGGACTCTTTTCAAATTCCTAATCTGCTCAATAAATTGTTACTCCCCTTTACAACTCAAGTAGTTATGGCGGCATAGTATAGCATTTCATTTTATTCAGTGGGCTGTGGCAGCCCATAACTGTGACCTTTTTTTGTCACATGCTTATAGGTGTCAAGAATTATGACTTGTTGTGATCCACAAAAATGCTATTGCATTATCTCCTGATAATGTAAAGTAGCATATAATATATCAATGATGTAATAACAGCCTTTCACTTTTTTCGTTCTCTTCCTCTATTTCCGAATGGCAAAATAGCAAAACAGAATACAAATATATCACTTTGTACCATTTTTTTCTTTGTTTGTGAATTGAACTGGTGTTATTGATGCAAGCTATTGGCTTCTCTAGATACCCTATTATTTGAGTGTATGCTTAAATTACGATATTTCTCTAGTTTTAAGGACACCCATAGAAACACTTCCTTTTCAGGCTACTCTGCACTCTTTCCATCAAATCTGACATAATAAATGTTTGAACATAAAAATCAATTGCATGGTATGTCTAGTGCTTTTCTTAGCCCACAGAGCTACTATAATTCATAGCTATAAGTCAAGCCATGTAAAACTATTTTAAAATGACTAAAGATATAACCTCCTATAAAACTGCCATAATCCTTCCCTGCAAGTTATTTCAGTGTAAATTTTCTGTAACATATGGATGATCATCTGATCTTCATATGTCTGAATATTTTGGAAATGAGAAGGACTGAACACATCAGAGCTGATCTTCAAGTATTGTATTGACTTTTTAAAAATAATTCAGGCAATTTTATCTAACCTTCTATAAAAATTCCTGTGTATTTTCCACAACAGCTAAATCACAGAGAATGAATTAGTTGTAAAAACATTCAGTAAATTACTTAATGCATTATTTAAGGTTACTTAAATACCACAAAATATATTAAAAACAAAATTTAAAAGGTCAAAAGAGAAATGAAATTTTTCTAATCAATGGTCATAAATAAAAACAATTTTGTATCTCACTCTTCTACCCCCTTCATTGTCACATTTGCTCCTAGAGTTCCAGAATTTTGCCTTTCTGCTCCAAATTTGTTTTTCTAGATCTGTGTGGGCATTTTTTTTATCAACAGCTCTGCTTAATAACAGCCCCAATTTTGACAAAAGCTTCAAACATAGGCAGTCTTCCTGGATAAATTTATTCCTTCTACTGCTTAGAGATCTGTAGTTATCAAGATTATATTTGAATACATCAAATACCTATATTTTAGGGGTTTCTTTGGGGGTGAGAATGAAAGATCACATCTCATTTGCCAGCTGCAGACTTAGGAGTCTTTCTCCTTCAAAGCGCATGTCACAAGGGGCAAAAAAGATTAAAGTCTCTGATGCTCTTCTTTACACATGTAAAGTGATGCTGCCTCTCTTCAGTTATTTTTTTCTTTTGTTTTCTTAATTATCATGTTCCTGTGGGAAACCAAAGTAATTTTCTTTAAAATAAATAGAGTACAGCATTAAACATAATTTTTTCCTTTTTTTTTTCTCTTTAAGAGACTATTTAATCAGATCTGTAGAAGTGATGGGGGAGCATCCTAGTCTCTAACCTTGCAATTATTTTAAGATTTTTGAGCTTGTACACAGCTATTCTCTGTATTCCTCAGTGCCTTTTACAAAAAGACTATTATGGCAAAGAACTTGACTGCACAGTAGCTACTCCTAATGTTTATTCATAAGGTTTTGCCTGCGAAATTAATTTGTAAGGTCAGTCTGGGGACACATATGTACAATTATGTTTCCATAGGCTTCTTCACAATAAAAATCTGCCACAATACAACTCAGCACACCTTGGGGCAAGGCCAGTGGGACCTGCAGGAATGGGCTGACAGGAACCCCATGAAAGTCAACAAGTGCAAGTGGCAAGCAGTGCCCCAGGGAGGGCAGGGTCCCTGTGATGGGACAGCCTGAGGGAAGAGGGGCTTTGAGGTGGTAGTGGGCACTGAGCTGGACACGAGCCTATGGCGTGTCCTGGAGCAAAGGCAGCCAGCAGAGTCCTGGCTGCATGGACAGGGACATGGGTCACAGCCCGAGGGAAGGGATTGTCCCTCTGCACAAGGTGCTCCTCAGAGCACAACCAGAGGTGGTGTCCAGTCTTGGGCCCCAGCAGAGCAAACACCTGGGGAAAAGGGGGCAGCTGGAGGGGCCCTTCCTGCTGGTTGGTCTGGAGCACTTGTTCCCTGAGGAGAGACTGAGGGAGCTGGGCTGGTTCAGCCTAGAGACAAGACAGATTTGAGGGCATCTAACAGACCCACATAGCCTGTGAGAAGACATCATTGGGGTTCCTCCAAGATGTTGTGACATCTCTGTGCTTGGAAGGATTTCAAGCCCTGGAACAAGCCATGAGCTGCGTGGTCTGACCCCACAACTGGCCCTGCTCTGGATAAGGGGTTGGTCTGTAGGTGTCCTCAGGTCCTTTCCTGCCTGAAATAAGCTACTACTCTGTGCTTTCACTTCTGATATAAATAGTACATCAGAGTAACAGTACAGAAAGCTCCATCTTGAAGGAGTAAAAATAATATTAGAATGGCACAGCACTGGAAGTGTTATTAAAGACATTCATTTCAGCTGGAAGTGGTGAAATCAGGCACTACACATCTGAAGAAGCGGAAATGTTATGTGGTAAATAGTGACTTTGTTGGAAACAGGAAAATCCAGTCAGTATTTTATTTCAACCAGTAAAACTGGATATCAGGAGGGGATAAGGCCCGGTCCATTTCATAATGTGCATGGCTAATGTCTTTTCCGTGAGAATTTTCAGACATAACTTCATAGTAGCAAACACCAAAAGATGTTAAGAAGTATCATGGCTTGCCATAGCTGCAGGTTGTACACACCTTCTGAACCATCCAGGTTGCCTGACTCTAGCTGGATGATGGTGATGACACCATCTCTGGGAAACCAATCCTTATTCTGTTGTCTTTTGTTCAACATTTTTAAAAGTACAGGGAATGAGGTGAAAAATTATGGAGCTGGAGAGTTTCCTTTTGCAGTGGATATGCTGCAAAATCTTGATAAATGAGACATTTTTGTCAAAGATGCGAGAATTCATATACATTTATTTTCTGCATATATTCATGTTTTTTCCTTCTTTGTTTCATGCATGATATTTTCCTTCTGCATAAATACAACTTCTGTTTGGTTACACTGAGTGGAGTGTGTAGAGCTGAAAGCAAAAAGTATTGGCCGGAAATGAAAGAGAGCGATTTTGGCTTCTTGCTCTTAAAATGTAGGTTTCACAAAGGCGGTTTTAGTATTCAAGTGGCTACATCAAGTGCTTATCTTAAAGTTAGCCAGTCCCTGGGTTCCCCAGATCTGCCAGAAGCTGTGCATGGAGGAAGTTGCAAAAGTCCTTCCAGGAGAAAAAAAAAAATTGCTTTATTTTTTAAAACCATGACAGGTGAACTTGCTTGAAACCATGCTATATTGATGCAAACTCATGAGGAAAAAGGTATTTGTATATAATGTAGCCCTTTTCCAGGCAACATGGATGAAGTCTGGATAAGCACTCCTAGACAAAACCATTGAAAATATTACTTTGCATTGATGCAAATAGAATCTTTTTCTTATTTTTCCAATTCTGTTGGCCTGCCCATTGTATCTTTTCCTTTCAATCATGGGGGGTTTTTCCACAAGATACTTCCTAACTATTCCATTGTGGTCATTTCAGATGCTGTAAATCAATGCACAACATACAACAAGGCACTGCTTATATAATATATCTGCTGGGGTGTGCAAATCTCTATATATTTTCATTACAATTATTAATATATATTTAATCAAAAGAATTTTAGTGTGAAAGTATGTTCATGAAGAATTACTGTATGTATTTTTAATTGCACTTTTCTGTGGTGGATATCTGAAATCCTTTAAAAAGAAGGTTTTAATCACTCTTTTAATTTTATGTATGAGAAAATAAAATGGGTATCTACAAGGAAAAACCTATGCCAAAAACTTAGAATTAAACAATGAAAAAACCCTCAAGCCTAATATTGAAATTCCCTTGCCCACTTTTTAGCACTGCCTATTCTTTAGGTTCCTGACTGTGTTCAGTATCTCCCTGCTTGGTCTGCAAGGTCCCAAGACACCTGGTCGTGTGCTGAAGTACCTGCTGTAGCCATACAGTGCAAGGAGAGGTTTCCTACCCAGCACTCCACTCCCACCCAGGGTCCTGATATAAAGCTGTGGAAGAAAGCTGACTAGCTGGAGCCCCTAGCACTGGCACAGGTTGGACAATAGGTTGATCAATAGGGGTTGGACACCACTTAAAAGGATTATTTCCTTTAGTAGTACTCTGATACTACTAAAAATAATTATGAGAAAGTTGAAAGTTACTCTGACAGATGCACTTCAGTGAGTATCCCTCCACTCACTTTCAAATAAACATCACCTCGTGCTCTGGTGATGTGGAGTGCACTGCTGGAGACAAGAACTCCTGAGAAGCTGAGGCATTATTCAGGTCACAGCTATATATTCTTTCTTCCTAGAAGACATCTTCAGTTTCTGCCACATCTGCATTATCATTATCTCTTACCATTCTTCATTACCATGATCTTTCTTGTGTTCCTTTGCAAGTGCTTGTGAGCCCACCCTTAAAGCTTTAAAAATAATGACAGTTTTAGTAACTGGTTTACAGGGTGTGCTAACAAGCTGCCTGATTTAGGCAGAGACTTGCAAGTGTTAAATGGATGCAAGAGGAGGCAGAAGGAAAGAGAAACTTAAGTAACTAGTTTTACCTCCTTCCAAAGAAAACGTGGTGAAATGATGTCAGAAAGCTACCCATGGCAGCACTGAACTCAGAGCACTGAATGATTAAGCCTCTTCTCAGAATACTTAAGGTGTCATATATGCCTTGTAAAACATTTCAAACATATTAGTATTTGCTAGAAGCAGCACTCCCTTGGGCAGATTTGTCAGTTTTCTTAGCAACATTTAACACCGCATTTATGTTTTTTCCTACTGACAAAAATAACCCCACAAAAATTAATTAACAAAAGTTTAATCAATCATTTCACTATTTCTATTAAGGGATTAGTATATGTAGTCTACAAGGGATTAGAAGATGTAGCCTGCAGCTCCTCTTCAGAAGTGAAGCAAGACTTAGAAGCTCTGTTCTGTCACAGCTGCCTTGTGTGTCAACTTAATATGGCCTCATTATTTCCTTGCATTCTTTTTTCTCCACACCTGAGCGTTTCTTAAGCAGTTATTGCTATTTTATTTCTTGATGTTCATCTAGTCAATATAGTGCCTGACCCTTCATTCTCTACAGGCATAGCCTCTATCCCTTGGCATTGCAGACTCCCTCAGCACAGATAAAAGCCAGTCAGTTCCTATTATTGTACCTTCCTACTTGCTGGAAAGGAATGGACATAAACAAATAAATGAATAACTGATTTTTAGCTGTGCTTTCATCTTCATCAAGAACAAGCTTACCTGGTTCATCATCAGTGATAAGCAATCTATAATGGTTGTGTGCTGAAATATTTTTATCAGTTCAGGAAACCTTCCTGTAAGAAGAAGGAACCATTATTTAAGAAATAAAGTTGTCCCATTTTTCACAATAAGGTTGTCTTTCCTCTTTTACTAAGTGCCACCAAAAATGTATGGTTCTGATTGTATATTACTGTTAACAGTGTAGCAGAAATTACCACTGGTGAATATGCAGGATAATGTCAGAAAGCTATCCCTGCAGTTATTTATCAAACAAAATTTTATAAATAAGGTAAAAAAACAAAGGTAAAAACAATTTAAACAATTAGCTATTAATATCTGCAAAGATATCATTATCATAGATGCAAGGTCGTTCTCGGTATCTATTTTAGTTCAGTGTTCTAATAGAAGTTTTCTTACAATATATAAAACTATATAAAGATATGGGATAGATCCAAATATCACAGTGCATTATCACTCTGCACAGTAATGCAGGGTGATAAAAGAGTCAGAAACTGAGAAGGTCTTTAGGATGGAAAGGTATATAGCCATGTCTGTGCCCTTAGCACACTATGTGTACATGGACTGAAACTTTCACATTTGCAAAACCCCATTACCTTAATCAAAATAAAATCCATAGCAGAGGGCACATAAAAGTACTCTCTATGACATTATTCACAGATACTATTTTCTCATAGCAAGGCATTTCATATTTCTTGCCTAAGTTGTCTGGGTCATCTATGTTGAGTGACTGGTTTGATGGCAAGTGATTATGATGGTTTTTTAGTGTTACTTCTTCCAGTGAGTGCTGGTCTAAAATGTCAAAAAATGAATGAATGTAAGGTGGAGATATGCCTAAAAAACAAATTCTGGCAAACTCATATTTTAGTGTTTTAATTTAATCTAGGAAATATACTCCTTGATTAAAATGTGACTTGGCCTTCTTTAACAGCTGTAACTTCAGACATATTCTGATTTTATAACAAAAAGAAGTGATGTCATATGAATTAGTGGTAAGTCTAGTTGTCCAGGCTGAACATAGGTCTTCATTCATGAGATGAATGGAGTCATATTAACAATTAGTAAAAAATAGATGCATGCCTCAGGTTTTTCTTTTTGCTAGAGTAAAAATTTGTATTTCAGTACAATCAGAAGTAATTGGGATATTTACTCTTCTTCCCTCGAGACAAAATTGCTAGTAATAAATTTAAATCCCTTCAAGCATTCACCCACAGCATTTGCAGTCTCATAGAGTTTTTCAAAAATATTTTAAGAAAAAAATATTTTAAAAAAATTAACAGATTGGGTGGTTGTTATCAGGAACTGAAAACTGGTGAATACCTAAATATAAATTTCAGAAGCTGATTGCAGGCTGCTTTTTGACATTTAGCATGAGATGATTAATCATCAGATTGTTTCTATATGGTAGATGACAGATATCTTACTGTAGCCTAAAGAAACTAAAAGCAGATGTGGATAACAAACATAGCCTTTTGAGTATAGGGTTTCTAGCAACCCTGTTAAATTACAAGTGATATTAGCCATGATATTTGTTCTCAGAATGTAAATAGAATAATATAAATGTTATATATTTTATATCTATGTCCATCTATCTCCTACATATATATATATATATATATTCCTTAAATATTATTACATAGCATCATGATCATGGATTCATTTGGCAGATTTCTGTTGAATGACCTATTATATAAAACATTCAACACATATCAGAGTATCAGTGTCCAGGGAAACTGAAGCGATACCAGACAGTGCAGCAGTATAATTTTTACAATGTACAATTCAAACTGCTGCTTTTGTAGGTGCTGTTGTTAGTGCCTTCTGCAAGCATAAATGAGAGACCTCACTGCCAAAAAAAGGAAGCACACCTTCCTCATGTGCTTTCCTGCTCTTTCCCTCTAACTGTGTCAATCAACATGACCTGGTTTTGTCAAATGCTGGGTACTAATGATTTAACTAGTTAGCAGCCCTCCGAGTTCCAGTGTACATGTTTGGTACTATTTATAATGAGTCCTCTTCCCAGACTGGAGATGCTCCTGGAACTACCATAATTTTCAATGTGATCTTCTGGTTTTCTTCTCATCTGACATCCCAGAAATCTGATCATACTGAGCAACTGTAGTACTTGCCATACCTAACTTTCCTCTCTCTTTTTTTTAATTCTAGGTGTGCATACATAACATTACTGCCAAAGAGAAGGTAAAAAGTTAAGTTCTCCCTAACTGAAGTCATAGTAGATTTTGTGCATCTTCATGGCTCAGTCCACAGGATGTCACCTTTATCACTCTAGGCACTCTTAAGGATCTCAGGGTGCTCTGCAGAAGTGTTAGATGTGAAGTGACTTGTGTTCTGGGAGTATTAAATATTATTGTTCTTTCTTGGCACTCTATCACATTGCCTAAACACATGAGTTCTTTTAAAAAAACTGCTGGGAGGTGCTCACCTCATATACTTGTGGCATCTGTTGGGCACTACTGACTTATCTTTTGCTTGTTGAAAATCCTAGAGTCCTGCAGGTAGTGAAACATATCCAATGAACAAGGAAAACTGCTAGGCACTGACTGTTTTTCTCAAATTTTATCCTTAGGAAGTCTTTTCAAGGCAGAGAGGACCATGAGTTTAGACATTCTTAGTGCATTATGGTATCACAGCAGAGATCTGAGCTACTGCTGACTTAACCTGGCAGAGAGTCAGAAAGAGCCCAGGCCTCTGGTGCAGTGCTGAGCCCAGTATGACAAACCCAGCTGACAGGCTGATGCAGCTAAGCTGCTGCCAGCATCTTTGCATGGTTCCATCCTGCCCTACACAGATCTATCTGTTGGAGCTGGCACATTCCTGAACAGTTCTTCCTCCCTCTCTCCCTCGTTCATTTTTCTCTCACTTGATCATTATAATGCTCTGGTAAGAATGTTCTACAGCTGTAGTGAATTCCAGAATTTAGGCAAGTAGGTAGACAAGGGGATCAGGCTCTCAGCTCTCTGTTGGCATTGTTATGGATGGTTGATTTCATGGACCCATAAAAGGGATTACACCAAACGAAGCAGTTGTCTAAACAAGTCTGATCATTGCTGGAGCTGCTTCAGCTGCATCAAAGAGGAATATCAATCTCAATCATGTGCATCTAGAAGTGACAAGGACTAAAATGCACTAGCTTCTCAAGTATCTGTCTTCTTGGGGTTTAACAGGTCTTACTGATTTAAGTAGTGCTGATATTACACTATTATGCATTCAGGAGTATAAAGCTTTTCAGAAATGTCTGGCAACCCTGGCATTGCCCATACAGATACAGCAATGGCAGCAGCCAGCTTCTATAAAGTTTCTCAGCTAATTTGATTTTCAGCATATACTTTTAGCAAAGCTGAAGGCCGGGCAAGTATCCAGAGACAGCTTTATTGCTTTTTGCCTGAGCTGTTACACAGACAGTAATTTTCACCCAATAAAATAGAACAGTCCTTGAAACTCTGCAATCTCTCAGGCAGGATCTTCAGGTGATATTTACACCATGATAAGAAGATAGAAGGACGGGTAAAACATTATTATTTTCTTAACTTACAGAACGTGCAATTTAAAATTTTCCTGATCATCACAGGATGGTGGTACTAAGCCCAAGATTTCTACTTCAGATAGCAAGGCTTCTGCAGCTCTAAGGAGCTGGAATCAGGTTTATGATATCAGCATGGCAGGCTTATTACTGGATGTCACAGTGCCAGCTCTGCGCTGTAACGGTCTGTGTGACACCTGGAGAAGGCAATGGATAACTGCATGTACCTGGAGGGACAGAGGTCAGTGCACCAACGTATGCCCAAGCAATTTCTAATATTTGCTCCTGATGTACAATTTGTGGAAATACTGTACCTTCCTTACAGTCACTGACAGTATTCTCCTAGACACCACAAAATGGCCGCTGCATCTGGACACATCATGTGTGCTGTGGAAAGCACTAAATCTTGTGATTTCAGATCTTTCAGTGTTTCCATAACTGCAAGGACTGATCATAAGTCCCACCTCTGATTCATTTTCCCTATCCTTTTAAAATTTCTCTTATTTAATTATGAATATCCTAGAAAATAAAGCTTGTCCTTCCTTTCATTACTTTTGCAGACTCTTCATCCCTGCTTTTGCTAACACCAGTATGATCAGACTTTTTATTAGCAATAAAGCAGTATTTATGTAGTGGTCGAATTAATCTGTTCATATTACATACCTGCTTTCTCCTTCTTTTTAGCCAGGAAGTGATTGATTTTTCTTCTCCCTGTTCATCAAGCAAAGTGAGATTTTAAAAGACAAAAACACACACACAAAAAAAAAGCCCTTTTGGCAGCATTTTGCGTTGCCCAGTCCCCAAAAAAAAAAAAAAAGATACCTAAATATGAACTTGTGGTTAACTTTTTCAGTGATAAAATATGGCCTGCAGTGATCCTCTGTGGATGTTCCCTGATTAGATCTCAGGGATGGGTCTATAAAAATTTAAATTTGAGATTCTTAGATTGTCATGACATCCTAAGGTGTTATCTCAAAATACATCAGGGCATGTTACCCCTCTAAGATGCTCTGGTGAGGTCCCATCAGGCATATTTCATTCAGCTTTGGGTTCTCAGCACAGGAAAGCACAGACCTGTTTGAATGGGTCCACAAAAATGATCAGAGAGATGGAGCAGCTCTCCTGTGAAGAAATGCTGAGAGCTGGGGTTGTTCAGTCTGGTGAAGAGATCTGGGACATCCAATTGCAGCTTTTCAGTACTTACAGGGAGCCTATAAAAAAATAGAAACAAACAACTTATTAGGGTCTGTTGTGATGAGACAAAGGGTAATGGTCTTGAACTAAAAAAGGTTAGATTTAGACTAGATATAAGGAAGAAATATTTGACTACAAGGGTGATGAAGCACAGGCTCAGGTTTCATCCTGCTCACTGCCCACAGAGAAAGTGGGTGTCCCATTCCTGGAATCATTCAAGGGCAGGTTGGGCAGGGCCTGATCGAGTTGAAGATGACCCTGTTCAGTGTGGGGTTGGGGTTGTACTAGACAACATTTAAATGTTCCTCCCATCCCAAACTGTTCCATGGCTCTATGATCCTCTGTTGTAATGAAAAGGATCTGCTCTTCTTTTACTGAAAAAAGCTCAGGATGACTAATATGCGTTTAGATTTAGTAAAGGTGAAACTAAATATATGCTTGAAAATGTACACATCAAAATCAGTGTATTAGTTTTCACATGTTCAGGATATCTATATCAGGATAACAATATCATTGCTTCTCAAGCAATTCCGCATTAAAAATATTGGAAAGGATTCAAAACTTATTTTCTTTTATCATTATTTGCTAAAGATATAAAGAAAAATATGTAATTTTAAAGGTTTGTAACTATTGTCCCTTAACTGATACTTTAATATTTTGTTCTTCAGTAAACTATTGGAACACTTATTTCAGATATTTTTTTCTGTGTCTCTCTTCTTATAATCTACTAAACATTTACCAGAGAAATAAGAAAAGAATACAGTAAGATCATGGGTTTATCTACTAACGCACAGAGGGATCTCAGGGGCACCTGAGAAGAAAAGAAAACTACAGGAAACTGAAATCTTTCCAGTAGATCAATACACAATTGATGCCAGCACAGCAACTTGGAATTAATGGACAAAAGAACTTTATAACTATGTCTCCCATTTAAAACACAGTAGATCCATTTTTAAACAATAATCGAACCCAGGAATTTCAGCCTTGAAACCAAAATATCTTCAGCTGCACATTTTTCTGAACAAAAGCCACTCAAGTGAAATTAATTATTTCCACACAGCCAAGGGGAGCTGGATAATGGAGCCCTTGGGATAGGTTCCACTCCTGGAGGAAAAAAACCCCTACAGATTTGTTAAGGTAGCCTGAGCAGCATTTTTCACGTGGACTACTCTGAGCAGCTCTGCAACCTAATGAGGCACCCTGTGAAATGCACAGTGATGGGGAATTCAGAAGGTAAAAAGGAGACTTTGTACACCTGCAATTTAATCTTGAAGCAGTCTTTTACCTCAGCGGATACAAGTGGCCAACTGTTGGCAGATTCATTTATTCTGCTCAATTCTTTGTTATAGTCTCTGCAAACTGCTACAAATTATACACACTTTAGTCTATTTGGGAGCCTGTTTTAAAATTCCAGACAAGAGAGATGGCTGGAGGGACAGTATTGTGAGTTACTGAGACAGGAAATCCTTCAGACAGGTTATCATTCAGGATCAGGGTTGACATTCCCATAATGGTTACCTCAATTCATAAACAATGGGGTTTTATAAAACCCATCATTTTTTACATCTTCTTTTCATCCCTGCTTCCCGTGGCTCTGAAATGGACCAGTTTCACAGGTACCTTTTGGTCAGATGCAAGATGGTCTGGGTAGGCAAGACTGAGCCTGGTTTCCAGATCAAAGCCCTCCAGAGAAGGCAGAGCTGCCACGCAGTCTGTGTCTGACGGGAGAGATGTACCCCCAGTCCCGCTGCTCTTCCCAGGGCTCTCTGTGCGTGGAAGCACCACCCCTCCCGCTGCCACTGTGCGCAGTCTGCTGCTGTGCTCCCAGGCATTTAACCTGTCCCCGGCCCCTGAGCACACTGCCACATAGCTGCCCAGCTGCAGGAGCAGGGAATCACTTCCTGACTTCAGCTGGAATTTTCATGGCCCCTCTAACACAGTGCAAAAGGGTCAATGAGCATCCGGTCCGTAATCTGTAACCACCAGAAAGCTGTTGATTCTCTTTTTACGTATCCTCAAGAACCCTTTCTTCAGGTAAAATAGGACAAATCTTACTTCTTCATAATAGTGCCAGGCAGTCTACTCAAATATTACTCATGCCTTGTGGAATGTGATATATGTGAAAGAATTTCAGTCTTTTCAATCTGTGATCTTCCACACATCTGCCTTAATGAATATTATTTTAAAGAGTATCATAAAATTGCAGAAACACCTGGAACTGCCATGTTATGATGATAGAAACACTAGTAATGCAATAGAGAGTAGTTTGAAGAGAAGTGGTCTTTTTTTTTTAATAAATAATAATAAAGATTTTAATGCTTGTTATAAGTGAGAAACTGCTGGAGTTCAAATCAGAGCTGAAAAAAAAAAGGATAAAAAATAATTTTCAAGGTTAATCTCTGAGGATGCTCTAAAACAACTTAGATAATGCCTAATACTGTTATAATATTTAGAAGTTTAGCTAATATTATTTTTAAAGGGTGAAATTTCCTGATATTAAATCTTTATTAAAATAATATCAGTTACTATTTCTTTGCTCTTCTGTGTCATTAAGATTGAGTGATGAAATATTAATGGATTTGGGTGGGTTGGAAAAAGCTGTAGGCCCATAACGTCACCCTTTTCTCCTGAGTATACAGTATATTTTATCAGAAAGAGTCTGAAATTTCTTCCTTTAATTGCACAACATTCAGAAGACAGTGAGCCAAATCTGTGCCAGTCGTAATACAGATTTGAGAACTATGAGAATAGTAAGACCTACAATGAAAACTTAAACACAGGAATAATTTCCCTGGTCAGGGGGCTTCAAGAAAATAAATTCTTTTACAGATAAATACCAGGAAATAACCAGAAAGGAAAAAAAATCCAAATATTAATTTTTTGTTTGAAAAAACATTTCTGACTTGATCACTGTTCAGTTGAAAATTTGGTTCCATGATATCAAAGTATTGAGGTTAGCAGAATGATTTGAAAATTTTCAGGGAAAAAAAATAAAAAAGAAGAAAAAGAAAGTTATTTTCTTTGGTCAATGACTTTCAATGTCTTTTTATACTTTCTGGAAAAAATTATTTTTCATACCTGGTTATGTTAATTTTATTTTTTAATTAATAAAATGTCTGACTGTATTCCATTGGGAATATTGCAGTATTTACACATCTTTGTAGTTCTTCTCTACAATGGTGACATACTATCTTTCAGTGTGTTCAACCAGAACCAGATCTCAAATATAATAGTAAGGTATCCTTTGAACATAATTCAGAAATATGATCTTTAATGTAGAGGAACATTTAATCACATAGTGAAGATGTACTAGTTATTTTTTTAAATTAAAAATCTGAATATATTAAAAAATTATCTAGACTTTCTTATTGTCATTAAAACAGTAGTAATTATTTGCATGCATTTGTAGCTTTCCAGTCAGAGCTGAACAAAATAACTTTTTCCCTACTGAATAACTTTGAGAATATTAAAGTTTTCTTAGCGTAAGACTGCACAAAAAAGACAAATTTCAGTGTTTCATGTAGTTTTTCTTCATCCAGTATCCATTTCTTTCCAATCTTTTTAATGAAACAAGAAATCCTACTTTCAGGCTCCTTTTCATTTTATTTTTATGTTCTTATATATCAGCCAAAGAGACAAGTTAATAGTTATCAATTCAGCTAAAATAGATTCCTAAGAGTCCAAATAAATTAAGAAGCAAACTCAACATGCATTAGTATTGGAATTAAAGAAAAGGTCTTACAGACCCAAATTTCAAAGAAGTTTAGTAATTATTTTCATTTTTTATTTAAAATTAGTATCATTTGGCAGGAAAAAAAAACCCAAAAAACCCCAAAAAACCAATGTTTATTAAAGGCAAGAACTTGGTCAAAATTAGGAAGAACTATTCCTCATTCCACACTAGGGGCTAAACCAATTGTAAAATAAATTGTTTTATGAGTTCCAAAAAAGGATTTGTTTCACCATGTGGTGCACATTACTTTTCTTTCCTTATACAAAACTTCTGTGTTTACAGTATCTTTAGGGTTCCACTGCCACTGAAAATATCAAATTACTTATTCATATGTCCTTGACAAAGTCTTTGGTATGAAAAAAGACCAAAAAAGTATTTTTTTAACTGTACTTGTGAAAAGAATTGTAAACTCTTACAAAAGAAATAGAAGAAAAAAAAATTGAGAAAGAAAAATTAATCTTGATATTTTTACCTGAAATTTTAAATAAGAAACCTCTCTCTTCCTGAAATGAAGAGTTTTTCTGGCAATCTTCCAAGTGAGAATTCCTCCCCCAGGTTACATTATGTCTCAAGTTGCACTTATTAGAAAAAGGACTTGCTTGGGGGAGTATGTTAATTTTGTAGCTGTTTGCCATAGCTGAACTTTCCAGCAAGCCTAGGTATATTTATTCTTTCTTATACTTCCCTTTATAATTATTTCTTCCTTATTCAAAAACATGCTTGGAATGTTTCTCACTAGTTGAAGGACTGTTCCACCTCTCCACAGATACACAAATACCACTTATTCAGACGAGGTCCTTCTCATGCACTAGACTCATTATTTAACAATTCCTTTACACAACAATGGTAAAATCCTTCTTTTCTCTTTCTCTTAGAGACTCAAGGTACACATTCAATTGCAAAGTGTGTCCATGTCCTGAACCTTCATTTGTATCAGTATGAAATTTCACAGGATCTTTGTGTGCTGGTTTTGTGCTGGGATAGTTACTTTTCTTCATGGTTGCTACCACAGGCTGTGTTTTGGGTTTGTGCTGGAAGCAGCGTTGGTAACACAGGGATGTTTGAGCTATTGTTGAGCAGCACCTGAACAGCGTCAAGGTCTTTTCTTTTTTCTGTCTCTCAGCACATCCCACCAGGAGGGGGCTGGGGGCACACCAGGAGCTGGGAGGGGACACAGACAGGACAGCTGACCCCAACTGACCCCAGGGATATCCCACACCATATGGCCTCATGCTCAACATATAAATCTGGGAGAAGAAGGAAGAAGGGGGGACATTCAGAGTGACAGCATCCTGGCTGAGCACCTGCCTGCCCAAGGGAAGTGGTGAGTGAAATCCTTGTTTTATTTTGCTGGCACGTGTGTCCTTTGCTTTACCTACTAAACTGTCTTTATCTCAACCCATTAGTTCTCCCATTTTTACTCTTCTGATTCTCTCCCCCATCCTGACCGGGGGGAATGAGTGAGTGGCTGTGTGCGGCTTAAGTTGATGGCTGGGGTTAAACCATGGTGCTTTGTATTAACAGCCAAATGGGATAAAATCAAATAGTTCGTTACTGTTTGGTTTTTTGGGTTTTTTTTCAAGATCTAATATGATTGTAATTGACTGACAAATCAGTCCTTCTTTCAACAGGACAATTGCAATATTTTCATATAGTCTGCAACTATATTAATTAAATTGTTTCTCTTGCACTCAATATTCTACTGTAGCTATTTCTTAATTTTTTTCATAATCTGTGCAAACTATTCATAAAAGTTTCATGCTATATATACGCTTTTGTTCTTCTTGGATAGTTGTAAAGTTTTTCTACATCTTTTGCATGATTTTCACAGAATCACAGAATCACACAGAAAGACTAGGTTGGAAGAGACCTCTAAGATCATCGAGTCCAACCGATGCCCCAGCACCTCAATGAGACCATGGCACTGAGTGCCACATCCAATCTTTCTTTAAACACATCCAGGGATGGTGACCCAACCACGTCCCCGGGCAGATCATTCCAGTACTTTATTACCCTTTCTGTGAAAAACTTTTTCCTAATATCCAACCGAAATTTCCCTTGGCGCAGTTTGAGACTGTGTCCTCTGGTTCTGTCAGTTGCTGCCTGGAGAAAGAGACCAACCCCCACCTGACCACAGACACCTTTCAGGGAGTTGTAGAGAGAGATAAGGTCACCTCTGAGTCTCCTTTTCTCCAGGCTAAACAGCCCCAGCTCCCTCAGTCGTTCCTCACAGGGCTTGTGCTCCAAGCCCCTCACCAGCCTCGTTGCCTCCTCTGGATGCGCTCAAGCGTCTCAAAGTCCTTCCTGAACTGAGGGGCCCAGAACTGGACACAGCACTCGAGGTGAGGCCTCACCAGTGCCGAGTACAGGGGGAGAATGACCTCCCTGGTCCTGCTGGCTGCATTGTTCCTGATCCAGGCCAGGATGCCCTTGGCCTTCTTGGCCACCTGGGCACACTGCCGGCCCATGTTCAGTCGGCTCTCAGCCAGCACCCCCAGGTCCCTTTCTGCCTGGGTGCTCTCCAGCCACACCGTCCCCAGCCTGTAACATTACAGGGGGGTTTTGTGGCCAAAGTGCAGGACTCGGCACCTGGACTTGTTAAATTTCATCCTACTGGACTCCGCCCACCCATCCAACCATTCCAGGTCTCTCTGCAAAGCCCTCCTACCTTCCAACAGATCGACACACGCTCCCAGCTTGGTGTCGTCTGCAAATTTACTGATGAAGGACTCAACACCCTCATCCATGTCATCAATGAAAATATTAAACAGAACTGGCCCCAGCACAGACCCCTGAGGGACTCCACTGGTCACTGGCCGCCAGCTGGATGCAGCACCATTCACCACCACTCTCTGGGCCCGGCCATCCAGCCAGTTCTTAGCCCAGCAAAGAGTGCTCCTGTCCAAGCCGTGGGCTGCCAGCTTTTCCAGGAGTGTGCTGTGGGAGACCGTGTCAAAGGGCTTGCTGAAGTCCAAATAGACAACATCCACATCCTCTCCTGCATCCACCAGGCGGGTCACCTGGTCATAAAAGGAGACCAAGTTGATCAAACACGACCTACCCCTCCTACACCCGTGCTGGCTGGGTCTGATACCCTGGCCATCTTGCAAGTGCTGTGTGATGGCACTCAGTATGAACTGCTCTTTTCTGTTCAAATGCTGCAGTTTTGTTGAGAAACTGAACAGTATTTAATTAAGTGATTTTTTCCCCAGCTTAATAAGCAACTCATACTGTTTCTTTTTAATGCAGATATCTTCTTCTAAACAGTTTTTTCTTTCATGTACTTCTGTTGCTGTGATCCATATTTCTCATTTAATCCCCTCTATTATAACATTGTCTTGTTTTTCTTCCAGCATCTTGCTTCATTATTTTCTGCATTCTGGGAAAGTCTTAAATTTCTATCAAGTCAAATAGGAGTTGATCTGAATCAGAATCATCTTTTTCCAGCTTGTAGCTAGGATTACCACTGTACTTTTTTACTGTTTTAGGGATTTCAAAAACCATCCAACATTACAAAGGCGAATTTAAATTTGTTCCAGTCATGTATTGCATTCCTCAGAGTACCACCTTTGAGGCAGCTGCTGTTAACATTGCCCTACAATGCTCATATTCTTCCTGTCCCTCTGTTTTTACTTAGACACTTTTGTTTGTCACTCATCTGTTCCACTGCCAGCATAATGTGCTGTTCTAAATGGATGGTTATGGAAAACTGCAAGCTTGCAGTAAATTGTAGCACTGCTGCATTTATTAGAGCAAACAAGGAAGCTAATGAACAATGAAAAAACTTGCCAAAGAAGAAGCAAATGGATCTTTTCTTACATCTGTACTCCCAAATAAAACAGACAAGTGACATGAATCATGTTTAAACTCATGTCCACACTGTTTATTGCTAGCAGCATCTGAAGCAGACTGGCCACATCCACATCACCTTCCACCCCTCTCAGGACTCTCTATGATGCACATGTGACATGGAGACAGAATAACTGATTCCTGTTTTCCAGCTCCAAATATGCTATCAAATTTAAGGTGCAGCACACAAGAGAAATTGTTTTAAGCCATAAATCAGTGTATTTGGGGATATGGGTGGCAATGGGATGGCAGCAAAAGCAAGAATTTCTGGGATAGAATTGGATGACTACAAAGGGAGCCAAATCTAGTAAAGGAGTCAAATCATGGTTTCATCCCTCATCAGGGGTCTGAACTGGAAATGTGCTGGCACAGCCAAATGGAAAGCACCCAAGTGGCGAGAGAGATGTTCAGGACTTAGTCAGCCCAGGCAGTAAGAGGCTGAGCCCTTGAGCTCCCTTCTTGGACTGCTTTTGTTTTGCTCTGTAATCAGGGCTCTTGGCAGGCTGCTCATTCTGCCTCTTGGTTCAAAGCAGAAAATTACTGTCTCTTAGAGACATTACTCATTAGTGGGCTACAAGTACAGCCTTCCTCTCTGTGCTCTCTCTCCTCCTGGACCCATTCGTCTTCCACTCAGTTCTGTGCAGTGACCCAGCATCTGCCAGCATCAATTATCCAGATTACTTCTTAGCCTGATGTTTTTTGGTAGCATTCAAAATGTAAACTATGGTTTATGACCATCTCTGACCACATGGGCTCAAAATGAACTCTACAACTATTATGAATATGTTTGAAACAATAAAATCCACCCTTTCTCCCCAAATGCTTATCTTTACAGTTCAGAATCATAACCTGTTATGGAAGAGGCATGCATAGTTTTTTATATTTCATACTGTCTTGGCTTCTTTATTTAGTATACAGAATAATTCTGGAGAATTCTGCAGCATAAAATTCTCACTTTTTAAGATTGACACTTTCAGAAATGTGCATTCAGCTTTCAGCATCTTTTTGCACCAGCGTGAAAAGTGTTAGATCTTGTGAGTTTAGGCCTCCTGGCTTTACTAATCCAGAGTTACAGGATGAGCTATAAGGTAATAGCTATAAGGCATTTTTGTAGAGTCATAATGTGAGAATAACTGTGTTGAATATTTTTATTCTTGAAATTTAGAACATTGAAACAATTGTTATAGATTCTTGTTAGTTTCCCGTTTATAAGTTCTTGACCTTAAGAAAGGTCAAGAAATTGGCTTATTGCAACCACAGCGAAGCAGTTGTCTTTGCTGTATTTTTCATAATCAGGCCTTTAACTTGGGAAATGTATGATCTAAACAAAATGTAGGAAATTAATTATTGCTACTAACCCCAAACATTCAATATGCCCACTGATACACAATGACGAAGAGCATCAATGTTTATTTACATGCCAATTTTTAATTCATGTTTCCATTCAAACCAGGGTCATGTTTCAATCCCCAATGTTAGCCTAAAAAAAAAATCAACTCCATTGCTCAGAAGCTTAATTATCCATCAATTGTTTCCTGTGTACCTTTTATTATGATGTTAAAAAGTAACTCTTTTTTATCCCAAGCATATATACCTCTTGTCTATGCCTCTCTAAGTAAAGCAAGGACATAAAGTGGGAGCCATCTGTTCTTTCTATGTGAAAACTCTTTTTTTTTAAACTTGACAAACATCAACAGGACAAAGAAAATATTTTCAAAGTATACTTTATTTTCATCATGGTTTGAAAATCATAAATTCTCAAATACTCACCTATTTCCTCCATTCACTCCTGCTACCATGTTGAGGCCCAGGTTCCTGCAGCAAAACACAAAACATCACCTGAGCTGCCCTTCAAAATGTCTCTAAGTGTTTTTCAGGGTTTACCTGAAACTCTGCTCAGTGTGTTGTAGGTGTCCTTCTTCAAATTCATATGAAGTAGTTATGGAGTGGTTCAGGATCAGAAATAAAAGGCTGTTAAATTAAATGCTGCCTCTATAACTAGTCTGTGGGTAATTTATTTTATTGAAGCTAATTTTTTTTTTAATATTAAATTTTTTGAGCCAGGTTCTGTTACATATGTCCCCAGAGGCAAATTCTCTCTTGGCAGAAAGACAGCAATATCTGTGAAGTTTGACCACATTCTGATGGTCATATCACAAATCACCATTAATAAATAAAGAAGCTGTAGTTCCCCCTTCATGAAAAGCCCCTTTTCCTTTCATGAGGTGAGGTCTAATCCATTAAATTATTAAAATTGTCCAGCCTTTTTTCTTGTTTGGTGCTTAAGTTATTTTCTTTATTACAAGAACTAATCAGTCAAGATAGAAAATGTTCAGAAGATAATACATGGCAAAGTGAATTTTTAGAGATTTGGAGTGTGAATCCTCTTGGTAGAGTACTTCAGCATCTGGGAAAATAACTTTCTGATTTTAAGAATGAAAATAAAACCCAACAACTATAAACTGCCAGCATTGTCTTTATGACAGTAATTTTATATGTCTTGCATAGTTTGCAGCCACAGACTTCCTCAGATTTCAAAAAATTTGTGGTCTTATAATGTGGAATCATCAGGTTGCACCGCTTTTGTAAAATTCTTCTGAAGAGCAAAGGTCTACCTGCATAGAGCTGATGGGGGTTACAGCTATTATGGATTTAATATATTTTTTTTTATATTTAATACACTTTTCTTTTACTGCAAGATTTTTATTTAATGTTCTGATCGCAATGACCTCTGTCTCCAAGGACACGTTAATGAGAGTTCATTGTTTACAGAGAGTTGTGCTCGTGGGAAGTTACTCCAATAAGTCATCTATGTACAACTGGCTTTCTTCTGGGTATTCTCTTTTTCCTTCCTTTCCCCTGATTATTTCTATATCAAAGTGTCATGATAGCTAGATCTGTCTAAACTCCCTTAGCAACCTGCTTCTCACCATCAATCTTCATCTCTCTACTGGGGTAAGGTAAATGCCGTTACAGAAAGACAAAGTCAAGGACACAGAGCATGGTTTTTCTCCACATAAAAATACTATTTTAGTGAGACCTAAATTTGAAACCCAGATAGTAATTAAAAACCAATGATAATGTGCTAAAAAAATTTGTGCATACTCAAAACTAGTCAGAAGTGTGAACACTTGACATTTAAGGCTGGTTTTACTCCATACATCATTTATCATGTTCTCATACTTAATAGTTACATATTTAATTTAAGAATGGAGCATTTCAGAAGACAGCCAGCCCAGGAATTATCACACATTATGCATTTTGCATTGAAAGGAAGATCAGTGAAGGCCCCAAGATGTGGAGCCTTCTGCATAGTGGGACCAGCCGCTATGAGAAAGTAATTGCTGATTGGTCATTACTGATGACAGAATAGTCCTACAAGAACTTGGGAATAATTAGTGCCATCTACAGTACACTGTAAGAACATTGTCAGTTCCTGGATGAGAGATTTAGTGTCACAGCAGTCACTTTTTTTTTTTACAAACCATTAAGTCTATATATTGATTGAGACAATTTTCATTGGTGTTGAAAACTGGTCAGCACTAAGTGGAAGTAATTGATTGGAAGAATTTTAGGGGAAAGCCTATAAGCTTTGGAACCTTTTTTTTTTGTTTAATTGTGTCTGTTGTCAGCATGGCCTAAGACTATGAATTTTTAAAGCAAGCTACAATGCTACTCTCTTACATTATTGAAAATGGTTTTGCTTTAGAGCAAACCTTGTAACACCAGAGTTCACAATCACTGGTTTTTGTAACAATGAGAGAAAAGAGAATTCAGGAGGTATTTTTAGTTTACTGACAAGGTTTCTTATTTGTAATAAGCAGATTTTAAGAAACCAGATACAGAAACCGAGCTAACCTTTTTCGGGTTTCCAGTGAGACTTTCAATCTGAATCAAAATCACATTGATTACTTCTTTGCTTTAAGCTTATCAAATTCTATGATATTCATTCAGATTTTTGTTCCTATGGGCTCAAGGGAAGCAGCATCTTATCTCATTCAAGGATTATAAGATTCAAATTTAGAAGGCTGAATGCTTTTTAATAATAATGGAGTGTCACAAAAGAATTTATTTTGATGGGTTCGCACAGCTTTTTCTTTAATTAAAAAATCTTTTTAATGCTTTTTACTTTGAGTTTAGCTGCAATAAAAAATCCTTTTATTTTTTTTTTTAATATTTGGAAAAATTATTTAAGAAAATTTGTTAAGTTTTCCTCAGCAAGACAGTTTCTTTTGTTTTAGGAAATGGACTTAGACTGGTATTTGTACATCAAAATGTGGGGATTTGGAGTTACTTTCTAATTTTCTTAAAAACTATTTTCATTATTATTGTAACCTATTTTTATGCTTAAAAGAAAAAAAAGACAAAAACCAGGTATCAAATAGGACAAGAGACTGCTATTTTTGGGAGATTTTGGTACAAAGATAGAACAAAGACACTGTTTCTTGCCTGAAAAATGCTTACAAACGTTCTGAAGAAGACCCTCACTGGATTCCACAGAAGCCAGGACTGATGGAGGAGACAGCCAGCACACACCCTCTGGGCAGCTGTCTGGAGTCAGGCAAAATCTGTGGAGCTCTTTGAATGATTAGGAGCAAATATTCCACAAACCGAGGAATTTTTTTTAAATTTGTGACTTTAAAATCACATGTCCTGTCATTATTTCTGAAAAAGGGAAAAAGGCTGGCTAGGATAAGTGTGAGCCATGCACGTTTAGCAAAAATCCTGGAAAAATGACAGGAAAGGCTAAAGGCCATAATGGATAAGTCATTTAGGAGTGTTAGTGAAATTTTATTTATTATGCCTCTATATATAGAAGAATATGTATGTGTACAACATAAAATTTTTAATTTAAAATAAATCTGGAGAAAGCTTTTTCATTTGTTTCTTTCTTTCTTTTCTTCCTCACAGAAGGAGGATTTGTTAAAAGAAAAAAATTTTGATATATTGGAATAGAGGAGGGACCATATTGGAAATCAAATCTCTTGCACAAGATTATCTGTTGATGGTCCATTGCTGTCTGGGTGGTGTCCTAGTTTTGGACAGGGCTTGGATGTTATTCTACACCTGTTCATGCCATTGCTGGGAGCAGGGGGAAGGGGCTCTGGCTTCTGAGCAGAAAGGCATGTCTTACTGTTGAAAAATGTGGCAGCATTGTCTTATGGTTCATATGAGTATTTTTGCATGTGCATCACTCTTGTTTTTCATACATTTGTCATTAATATTGTTGCTGTAACTTTTCATTTTCTTGTTCAGTGATTTCACCTTTGTGCCTCCAATTCTTATCTCCATCCTGATGGAGAGGGAAATGGCAGGGGAAGAGGGGACCAAGCTAGCAGCAGGTTTGGAGCCTCTGGGAGAACTAAATTGGGGAGTACCATTCCTAAACCATGACAATGGGGACAAGAGTTCCTCTGAGGGTCCTTGCAGCAGTGCCTTCAGGTGGAACAGGTGAGACTCACCCAGACTTGCTGCTCTGCTCACTCCTTAAAATCTAGCTGGTCTGTAGCCCTGCTACTCAAGAATAAACTTGGATCATCACTGTTGAATATCTTAATCCATATTCAACAAGTCTCTTCATTATCTTAGCAAAGCACAAGAGGCTGTCCTCATGGCAATTTCTACATCTTCAGGAATAGTTTCTACAGACCATTTACAAATGTCTTTTCTGTGCACAATCTGATCATTTTGCAGCAGAAAGCACTTGAGAGGAGAGGCCAATAGAGGTCAGATTCCCCACCAGAATGTCAATCAACATTTTTAAGAATTTCAGTTGGTTTAAGCACAGCAGGAGCTGCCAGAGAAGAATTTACAGGACACTCTGAATGTCCCAAAACGAGTGCTTCTGCACTGATGAGTCAAATACATTGGTGTGAAGGTGGCGAGGGGTTCAGTCACTGTAGTCACCTGGTTTCAAGTCAATGCATTGTCTCATCTATAAGAATACCTAGCAGAGGATTTCCTGATAACCCAAGGAATTAACTGCTTAAAGGCAGACACACACAGACACACCCTTGATACTGAGCTGCATCACAGCGGTGAACAAAGAAAAAACTTGAATTTTGTATTTATAAATGGAGTTCCAGAGTCCTTGCCACAGCACAGTCAATGGTATTGCTGCAATATCATAAATTATGTAACTTATAATACTGAGTCCTGAAAATTTTGATAACAAGAACATTGATACACAAAATCAATAAGCCTAGAATAAATGCATTTAAAACAAACAAATCTGTTTTAATGATAGATCAAAAGCTTTCATTTAGAAATTATTGTGTTTTGAGAATATCTGTTATGATTATGATCAGATTCCTGTTTATATTGCAAACTAACTGGGTCAATATTTTTATCAATATTTTTGAATTGATAATAAAATATTTGCTGGCAAATTTTATATAAATGTTGGAGGATAAGAATATAAAGAAGAGAAAAGCACTTTTAATAGTGTACTAACATAAGCTCAACTGAACAAATTGTATTTTAAATAGATCTTTGACATGATTAGCAAGTCCATGTTTAAAAGGACTAAAATTTCAATCTCCATAATATAATTTTACTCTAATTCGGAATAAAGTCAAGATAATTCAAAGTTTCCAGCTAAAGTTAATTGCTACTGCCTTCTCAGTTGTAAGAAACTATTGACTGCCGAAGAACCAGCAAGATAAATAGAAGTTGTATTTATGCTGGCAATGAAGCTAAGTATTGGAAATTTAAAGGCTCCTAACAACCTCCCCTTCTGATATCTTTCAAAGAGATGAACTGGGAGCCTGAGCTCCTCAATGGCCTGCCAAATGGGGGAACCAGTCAGAGGTGGCAAGAATTCCTGAAATATATCAGGGATTTTGTCATCATAGCCTTGCAGAAGATTTCAATATTGATCAAATGACAAAAACCAATGAAAGATTCTTTTTTGAAATATTCATTAGAATGACACAGGGCCAGACATCAAGGGAGGCATTCGTCTGACAAATTTAGACATCCACAGTGTAGACATTTTTCAGCCAGTGTGGGTAGATGTCTAGATGCAGTTTCTGATCAACAGGAACATGTGACCAGATAGATCATAATAATCAGAAATTTCTATAGTGTGATTTAGATGTTTAAAGCAAACATCATCGACAAAAGTTCTTATTTTAAAGAGCACAGGTATATGGTAAAATTAAGAGGTTTAAGATTCTTAATCAATGATTGATAGAATACAAGATACATATGAGGTGCTCCAACAGAGAGAAACAAGAATTCTGGTGGGCACTAAGGTGGAATTTCTTGGAAAACAATTGAATTACTTTGAATGGCATTATGGAAATAAAAATCTGGATACTATAGTCTTTTCCATTCTGGAGCACTTTTCTAGAAAGGATATTGAAAAATAGGATTCAGCTCAGAAAAGAAATGCATCAATATTTTGTGGTTTTCACTGTTAAGGCAGATTCCTGTCACTTGATGTGATATTGGAGCTTAAGGTGAAGTCCTATGTAAAAGAGGTCCAATGAGAGTTCACTGGAGGTTTCTGTGCCTGTTTATAAACTACAGAAGATTCAGTTTACACCAGATATAAAAGTTTCTATTGCACACATCCCAATTAGGGAATAAATACTGTATCATTTGGCTACTAATATTGATTTTTGTCTACTTTGTCTGTTATCAATCTCAGACCATAGTTAATATGTGTGATTTTATCAGCACTGAGCCTATAGCTACTAACAGATAAATGAAAAGGTCTTGTATAAAGCTTGTGAGGCTTTTCTTGTCAATGTATCTGTGTGCCTATAACAAAAAAATGCTGTTAAATATTTATATTAAATGACTAGAAATTTATTGGTAGACCATTACAGATCAAACCAAATAATGCAATCAGACAAATAAACAATGCAAAGTGAGTGTTTTATGAAAAAAAGAAAAATTGAGCTATGTTGAATGTNTGTCCGTGGGTGTGTACATCTGTCAGGGGTAGCTGAACAAGCCCTGCTTTTTTACACACCTGCCCTTTATGCAGGATGTTTATTGCTTGGTGGCAGTTTCCAAAACATTCTTCTTTCCCACATATTGAATTTTGTGCTGTATTTATTTATCTATATTATATTATATTATATTATATTGTATTATATTGTATTATATTGTATTATATTATATTATATTATATTATATTATATTATATTATATATTAATTAAATACTTCCTTGTTATCTTTTGCTATCAAGAAGCTAATAACTGCCTTTTTTTGGGCAGGTGCTCCCTTTTTTTCTCACTGTCAGCTGATCTAAGACATAGTCTCAGGTTCAAACAGCAACTTTTTTTCTTTCTCATTGGCCTTGGGTTTCTGAGTCTTTTTGATGAGTTTATTAAACAAGAATCCATTACCCCTTCAACCATGTAGTCCGCAATGTAATATATAATAAATTCACCTGGATAATTTTGTCCTGCAAGCTATACCTTCCATGCCAGCTCTGGAAATGTTTTTAGATTATCCAAATCTGCCATTCTGTCCTGCACCTTTTCTTCCTCTTTGTCAGCCTGTGTGTGAAGAGAACTGGAACCTACCAGCTATATAATTTACTCTTTTTAAAAGCATTAGGATGGATCTCTAAAGCAACAGGATTCATGTGTTTTTGTTAAGCTTCACTTTCACAGCTTTCACAGCTTTCTTTTTCTGTGTAAAATTTAGACAATTAACAGACTAAAATCATAATGAAAAAGTGACTCTGGCTTTTCTTTTTCCATAGAATGACCAGGTTTTATGTTAATACAAATGTACACATTTGTTATTAATGATTAGATGCATCAGTTTATCCTCTTTGTAAAGAGATTGACTTGGTAACTGTAGGAGTGGAGAAAGACACTGAAGTTAATTGCATGAAAATATTACTACTTGAGAATTAGAGAAATGTTATAATCCTTTCACTACAGAAAATGAAATATCACACTTCAGAAACTGCAGGACTTCATGCTGTTAGATTAAGAATTCTGTAGTTGTAATTTATTAGCATTTAGGAAAACTACTAATCAGAATTTGATGGATTGTAACTTAAGTGTATGTGATGACATTAATGCATGTGTTGATTACTTTTGGTAGTAATCCCTTCTTTTTTATTATAAGTGGATTTCATATTTGAATAAGTGTTTCCATTTTCAAACAATAGTCCAAATGCCTGATCCTCTTCTGTTCTACCTATAATGATACTTTTATTATATTTTTTTGCTATGGTTGGTATTTATCATATATTGCAGTATTGTACTTTGGCACCCAACATAACCTGTCACCCATTGTGCTCTGTTTTACATTGCTCTGAAGAGCTTACACGTGAAGGCAAGAGAGAAACAACCACAGTCACCACAAAGTGGTCCAGCAGTGGAAAGCGATAGCAATAAGATGTTGTTCTATATGGCAATGCACCACAGGGTTTTATGCAGTGGAGACATCTGTGGCTGAATGGGTCACCTGAAACAATTTTCTAGTAAAAAAAAGGAAAAAAAAAAGAATAGTTGGAACATGACTAATACTAAGGCACACATCAAAACCAGATCAAATTAATTACACAGTAATTTTTATTCCTTGGTTCTAAAGAAAATTTTGGGTAACTAGATCAGATGTAAACATCAATACCTGACTGAAATTAAATCCTATAATTTCTGTTCAATGAATGACAACTCTATTTAAAACTGTTTTAAATAAGACACTGAATAGAAAATAATCTGGCTTTGTGGAATGTTACAGATCTTACAACCATTGCTGAATGAGATACCAAATATCTAATTGCTACCTGGCTGACAACACCTGTGTTTTGGGCTTAGAAATTGATTCTTTCTTGAGAGGTAATTATAAATCATCATAATCAAATAATATTCAATGGTTGAGGGGAATATTCAGGGTAAAAAAATTCTCAGAATAGAGGAAAGAGGTTTGAAAAAGAAAGAAGACATGAAACTTCTGCAGCAGTTCTTGGAGCCTGGAGTTTATTTCCTCTAGATTTATACCTGAGCTAATAAAATTAGAAACCGTCACTTTTATTTGTCTGTTTTACTTAAGATGTCTGGCATATGATATGTGATATTTGTGACATTTTTCTCCTAATGACTAACACAGAATAGATATCAGAAGTTAAACTACTTGTAAACAGTTTATTGAGGAAGGGACATGAAAGAAAATGATAGAAGTGTAATACAAGTGCCTTGTAAGACCAGTAAGGTGTTTTCAAATCTCTCTCCGTGGGAAGCAGTTTGATGGTTAAACACCACTCTTTGTAAATCTAACAGAATCATAAATGTTTCAGGTCAGAGCTGGAACATCTTTTTGATGAAATACTATCCCTCTTCTTTGATACTACCTTCTGATAAATATAAATGGAAAAAAAAATAACCAAACAAATAAAAAGCTTTCAGCAGGAAGATTCCATCTGATAGTAGGTTTTATTCTTTTTCCATTTTCTAAATTAAGATTGCTATTTTCTCTCCTCTATCTTTTGGGGATTTTGTATTTCCTGTTACAGTCTGTAGGGGACCCTGTGGTGTATATATATATATCAACTACTTTTCCTGTAACATTTTAAAAAAATAGCAGTTCTCTAGAGCTTTGGTAGGAAATATTTATGAAGCATTTGAAGAAAGGAAAAATGCCTTGAATAAGGCAAAATATGTTAAAATTTCAGGATTTGGTAGATTGTAAAAGAAAGCATATTCAGGCTCAAGGGGTTATTAGAAGATCTAAGAAATATTGCTGGCAAAACTTCTGTATCTGTATAAACATCATATTTCAGCAGAAAAGACATGGAATAAGATAAAAGGAATAAATGAGAAGAGGGCCAAGTCTTTTGCAATACCTACTTTAATTAAGGGTGAAACCACTGTTGATTCACATGTACTGAAAGTTAACATGCCAGGTGGGAGCTCTGCTAATACTCATGATAACTATAGATTGAAGAGCTTTTATTATGTAGTTATTTTTTTGTTGTTCTGAGTTTTTTTTTTTTTTTCCTTTTGAAACATGTAATTACATTCTGAAGGGTTTACACAAGACTGTTAGTGCAATTGTATAGGTTTTCAGGTTAATTTTATTTGGGCTATTTATCTCCAGTAATATTATTCCTGAAAAATAAAAATTGTAGAAAGTAAGATTTGGAAGAGTTTCCTGAATTGAACTATCATTGTTTGATCATATAAAAGAAAGAAATTTTATCTTTTTTGGTCATTTTCAGAATTGATGTATTTGTTGAATTGTTTACTTGGGTTTTTTTCTCTAAGAAAATGTTACATGTATAAACACCAGTATTTTCTGTAAAAGGATATCAGGTTTTGTTTCCAATGACATAAATCCTTTGTTAAAACATATAGGTCATTTAAAAGCAGAATAATATATTTACAGAATTTTCCAAGGTTCTTTTAAATTCTTTACATTTCCACAAGAAAAGTTGTTCTGATTTGGTTGAATTCATCTATCTTTTTTTCAAAAACACACCTCTGTATATGTGTTTGTCATGCTGTCATTATGAAATAAACAAATTAGTTAGAAATCAGGATCATGACTTTTTAAGTTACTTGAATATTATGCAGCACTAGCTTTGCATTTCATAGGAAAAAAGGAAGATCTTGCTTCCTCCTTGTCAGAATGCCTTTGTTTCTTTCATTTTTGTATAACCTTGTTGTTCACTGAGGCCCCAGGGAATCCTGAAGCTAATCCCTGTGAGAGGAGGAAACTGATCTGACTGCTGCTGATTACAATCCTTTGATGCCAGCAATTCAGACAGTTTTTAATCCACTCAGCCTCTCTTTTTCTAACCTGTACTTTTTCAGTTTGCCTTTGATGATGTTACTGAAGATGGTGTCAAAACGTTGCTAGTTGAGATAAACAATATTCACTGTTTCCTTCTCATGCACCAAGACAGTCTCATCACAGAAAACTATTGGGCTGATTAGGCAAGATATCCCTTTGTAAATCCATGCTGATAACTCCCCAGGAACTCTTTTTTTTCTTTCATGGGTCTGGAAACTATTTCCAGGTGGTTTTTCTCCATCACATTCCCAAGGATGAGGTGAGGTTGCCAGGTCTGCATTTTTCTGAATCTGCATTCTTTGCCTTCTTGAGGTAGGGACAACATTTTCTTTCCTCTAGTCCTCAGCAGCCTCTCCAAGTCACAGTGACCTTTTATAGATGACAAGGGTGTCTCAATGCCAGTTGTCTCCCTCAGCACTTGTGGGTGCATCCTGTCAGCTCTCTTGGACTTATGTCTGTCCAGTGTGTTTAAATGTTCCCTAGTCAGATACTTCTCCATGAGGGTGTCTCCCTTGCTTCAGACTTTCTCCCTTGTCTCCAAGATCTCATATTCATGAGGACCAATCTTACAAATAAAGACTAAGTCAAGGAAGACATTCAGTATCTTGGCCTCAGACAATGCTTGTCTATTCCCTCCAGGTCATATGTCCCTGTTTCCACCTCTCTTACACTTCATTTTTATGACTGAATTTTGTCATGAATCCTTTGTTCATCTATGTAAGTCTAATGGCAAATTTACTTGGCTTCTTGCTCATCAGTACAGACAATTCTTGAGCTTGGACCAGGTGATGTTGAATATCAGCTCTTTTGTACTCTTCTCTCCAGGGCTATCTCTCATGGGATCCTTCCAAGAAAGTACTGGAACAGTACAAATTCTGTTTTTCTAAAATCATGGCTTGGGATCCCACTTTTTGCCTTTTCTTCCTCACTGTCGCGGGACGCTGCGGGGAGCATACGCCGCGACCCTCCGCAAGCATCTTCCCTAGCCACGGTCAGGCAGCGAGGGCTCCGACCCTCAGGCGCGGGCAATAAATCAGCAGAGGCAGGAGGGGCTTTCGGTGTGCTTTCCCAGCATGGTTTATTACGGGTTGACCCCTAAACCCACCACATGCTGGAAGGGTGCAGAGACCGAGAAAGAGCCCAGGGTCGTGGGGAACTGGGTTTATATGGGGACTGGAAGGGAAGGAACAAGGGGAAGAGACACCCCAGGGCCACTGAGGGAAGACAAGGGGAGGAGGACTCAGGGCGGAGTTCAGGATGACATAACATAATACATCCAATGGGGTATACTGAGGGGAAGGAACCAACTTGTGGCATGGGGGGGTAAACCAACAACAAGGAAAAAGGGAACAAACTAAATTTACACATAAAAACATGCCGTAGCACCTCACCAGGTTCTCTGCAGAAGACTCCCACAATATCACTGATCTTACTCTGCCTGAGTAATCCTGACTCACAAGCTCAGCTGACTCATCACCTGTGCCGAGACAAAGCTCAATACAACCACACTTTTCTCTCATTTAAAGGGCTACTCCTTCTCCTTTCAGTCCCAGCCCATCCTACCCAAAAATTCTGTATCCACCCAGGATAATTTAGCCTCGGAGAAACCTCATAAGTTCTCTTATTCAAGCTTCTAATCAAAGCAAAGCCAGCCCTAGGGTCAGAACCAGCTACTGAGGTCTTTCTCCACTCCAGTCTAGAAAACACCTGTAGAAGGAGCCCACTCAAACTCCTGGAGTACCTATTCTGCTGCTCAATGGTCCTCATGATGAAACATACTAATTTCAAATTTAAAAAAATAAAATATATAGCTTTAGTAACATTTAAAACATTAATTTGATAAATTTAAACGTGAATTATTATATTAAAATTAATCTAATACATCATTTGAAGTAAATAATTTTCTACAAACATATTTTAAATTCAATTCATTAATTTTCTGCAAGTTTGTCATGCTGAAATTCTTTCCTATCTATAAAAGTGATTCACCAATACCATCAGTGGAATATGGTATTTTCTCACTACAGTTTAGTTTTATATCGTTAAGCATTGTAAGTTCTTACCTTTCCATTCTCCTTTTAGAGAAAAAGTTAATATTATTTAAAAGAAGAGGATTTTATAGCTCCCAGTGGTGGTTAATACATTATTTATATGTTTTGTCTCATTTTGTTTGCTGCCTGCCTTCAAGACTTACAATAGGTGCAGATGGATCCTCATGAAAGGAGGTGACGAGAAAAAGTGAAATTCCCCTCTCTTGAGAGGAGAAAGGCGCATCTTAAATTTCACAGATTAGATGGAGACAGATGCAATCCAATCCCTTCAACAGAGCTTCTTTGCACAACCTGGATCTGACAAATAGAAACTTCCTAGGGATTAGAATGTGCAGAGATCTGATGAGCTTTGTTTTAAACAAATTACTTTTGAGCCCTCTGATGAACAACTGAAATAGAATCAATGACTTCCTTATCACTAGACCTTCCTTAAATCCTCTGCCTATCTATAAATATATACTATAATCAAGAAGGTAATTAATCCAATGTACCCATGAAGATGTTCTTGCAGCTCTGTACAGATAAATCACCTTTATCCAGAAACAACCGTAAGTAAATTAATATTTTGTAGCAAGTAAGTCAAATTTTAAATGATAATTAGGCATAAAAGACATACAGACATACACTGCCTGAGAGACAGTTTCTCATCATTCTTGAAAATACATCTGGATGCCCAACGAAATCTCATGTCTACATTTGCATCCCTTGAAAGCCTGGGTCCTGTGAACTGGACAAGTCTCTGAGGGGCTACCTCTCTAAGCATGATCATATTGTGCAATGCACAGTCAAACATAAGCTCAGTGAAAGGATAATTAAACTCATCAAAGACTTGAATTGCCCTTTGGAGGGTCTAAACTTTTTCCTTCAGCCTAAAGAAATCTAAGAGTAACTGTGACCTCAGCACAGATACTGAGAATATTTGCCATATCCAGGCTCTCGACATCTTTGCAAGGCAGGATCCACATTACTTGTAGAGTTAAGACATTTGCTGCCTGGACAAAGAAGCAGATCATCAGGGAGGACAATTAAAGTATTGCACTTTACTCTTGCCATCTGTTTAGGCAAGTGAAATACAACACAGGAATACCTAATCTGTCCAAATAATAGAATTAATCTATCCAGGGAGGCAAAATCTCCAGACTAGCTCATTTACCACCCCAGAGATTAGCAATTTTTCGCCCCTTGATAAAGTTGTTTGGCATCTAGGCTTCAACTCCTTTGCAAAACAGCCATGCTGCTTTACAGTCTACAAAAATGAAGCCATAAGACAGTTAATAACAACTGACTTGCTTGATAGACACAAATTTCAGTTTCAACAGGAATTGGGCTCCCTGCAATATTAAAGAAGTGTCATTAAAATCAGCCTGTTTCCTGTATGACAGTTATTACAAGCTGCATAAAATCCCATTTCTCTTTCATATGAAGTAATTGAAGCCCAAACAGAGAAGTAAATAAGCTTCTTGGTGTCATTTAAACATACCTCACCAAAATTGCTTTATGTGTTTGAATACTGAAATTGCTGGTCTGCTGAATTTTATATGCCCAGGACTCAAGAGCAGGATTTTGTCATTTAAGGAATATAGCCCTTTTAATACAAATTCTATTTATTTATTTGTTGCTATTAAGACCCTGACAGTCTATTTCAATAAGAAATTCACCAGTTGTTTCTCAGTTTTGCACAGCCTCTTTTTGTTCTGGAATATAGGCCTTGACATAGGTAAGCAGATAAGGTTTTGAGTATTTTCCAGCACTCATATCATAACATTTACATTTCCTTTTGTAGAAGGAAATGGTTTATACAAAATGACAGTTGTGAAGTTTTCAGGTTACTAACAGCTTGCTAAATCTGACTGAAAGGATGTCTTTAATCTAGCAGTAGTAAGCCTCAGCAGTCCCGCAGGAGAAGGCTTATCTTTGCCAGCATTAGAAAGAGGGAAGGTGCTTTATTTCACCTCAGGTTAAGCATTTTAATGATATACAATTCTAAAATTTTGCACTACCTCCCATCCAAATACATAAATGCATGAACTGCATCCTACTTTTGCCTTCAGCTCTACCATCTCTCTTGTACTGCCCTGTGGGACGCAATGCTGGTTATCTTGGAAGCCAGAGGACGGTGAAAGGACACACTGTGAAGGCTGTAAAAGAAGTTCATATAATTGTGCATCGATGTGGAATGAAGGGGCACAGAACAGAAATCTGTGTGCATCTGAAACAAAACACTTCCTTAAATTATTAAATTCAGTTAATTCACCTTACAGCACTACAGCTAGACCTCAAAATATTATTTAAATTTTCACGACATTGCTTCTGATCGTGTCATGTAATTTGTCATTGGGATTTGACAGTAACCAGGTAAAAATACAAGCATGCCTAGAAATATGTTTGGTTAATACGATCTGAAACAAAAATTCCCCAGCACAGCAATAGGTTTTCTGAATGTGATTTTCTTAGGTGATCCAAATTATCTGTATTGATTTCCCCCCAAATTAAAGGAGCCTTCTCTGGCTTTTCTGTTCAAGTGAGTACATTGGGATAGCTCTGTGTACACTGGAAAAGTTGCCTGATTGACCTGGTACCAAAAAACAAGTATACCTGCAGGGTGACTAAAGGGCTATTGCACTGAGCTGCATTTATGCAAATTCAAGTAATGCATCTTAATGTGCAATGAAACACATGAGGAATAATGGCACAGGAACAGTGTAGCAGCCTTTTTCAAAATTCCTCCCTCCACATGATCAGTTTTGAATGAAGGCAGAGTTTTCTGTTACAACGGACTGATTTTACCCATTGAGAGGCGAGGAATTAAGAAAAAAATGTCAATATAAAAATAAAGGACAATGTCATTAGTTGCTGGTACTGTCTGTAGTTTTTAACCTGAGACTGAATCTCTCACATATAGCTCATAATACTGGGAATATATAACAAAAGTTCTTTTAATTATTTGCCAGCAAAAGTGCATTGACTGATTTTGATTTCATAAAAGTCATTAGGTAACAATAAACAAACAAAAAAAAAAAACCCACAGAAGGAGCATTCATAACAACATAAACTCTGGGCATGTTTGAATTTCTTTCACTCAGTAAAGAAAGGCCAACTGAACCTAAAAGTCATTTTATTCAGGACCAAAAGTACTCGCTAATTCATCTCCTATCTGTTCAGAGGGTAACTTGAATGGAGGACAAAAAAGGGTTTAGTGACACCAGGCTGTATCAAGCACTGAGCCACCTGATCTAGCAGGAGATGTCTAGGGTATCCAGCATTTAGGGGTGTTGGAACTACAGGATCTTAAACATCCCTTCTAACCCAAACTGTTCCATGATTATATGGTTCTAGGGGTACTTGAAATAATTTTTTAAAATAATTTTCCTTAAGAAAAAGTAATGCTTTGTTTTCATACAATGTCAAAATATCAATTTGATTGAAGAGGAGAGGATATAGAATTAAATAAGCATTTTATATTATCTAGGTGGGAATTTTTGTTTCACTGAGAAGTACAGAGTTTGAATCAAGGTGAAACAGAACAAGAGCCTCTGAAAGGGTGAGCTATAAACTGAGGGGATGATAGGTTTCACAGGATTTTTTAACAAATAATAGTCAAAGGGTAAAATCCATAACATGTTCAAGTCCCAGTGGAGTCAATGTGTTGTGACGGATGCTCATATACCACTGAGAGCCTCAGACACACAACAGTTCAAGTCAGTCCTCTAATTTAAATGAGATTCTACAAAAGAGAAAGGCTCCAAAAAATGATAACAAAAGGAAGACAAATACATGTTTTGGGATCACAGACGCTCGGGACTTTGTCCTTTAAATAATATTAAATATTTCAGTCACACACATGGCAGAGATGCTATCTGTTCATTGGGAATTCTGCTCATATTTTTAATTATCATTTAACTTCAATTAATAATAACTGCAATTCTGCTTCTCTCATTTTTTTGTTCTCTCCTTCATCAATGTCAATCACTTCTCTCTTCATTAATATCCATCCTTCACTATCAAAATTGTTTCTACAGGCACACTATTTCTAATGAAAGACTGTAAGGTTATTCCTGCATTATGTAAAATCAGTGACAAACATGATTGCCATGTCCCACTCCTACAAGGAAAGAAGGACCCAAATTTTTGGTCCTTGTGGTCGAAAAAGAACAACAAAAGCTAAAAGGGCCCAAAAAAATGTTTCATTAGCAAACTACACACTTGGCATGGAAATTGGTATATATTTTGCTCCTATCTTCTTTAATTATAATACCAATAAAAGAATAGAAAGGTAAAGAGGGAAGAAAGAGAAAACTGAAAGGGAGATCAGAGAGCAGAGGAAATGGGCATCACCAGTCCTTGGCACAGGGTCCATCTATGACAGAGTGCCCAGGGTCCTGGGGGTGCCCCCCGGGCTTTGTGTGGGGGCCTTCTAACAAGGCTAACTTTCCCAGTCCTGGGACTGGGTTTCTCTCTCTTCATGCAAATGAGCTAGTATGGCAGTCCAGTCTTCTGGGCTTTTCTGCAGAGTGGTACAGGGCCTTTGAGGTCTCAGTTTTTTGGTTGGTCTCAAGCTTTGAGGTCTCAATCCCCCGCTATTGGTCTTGCCCTCTCCTCGCCCCCCTTTCTGTGCTTGCACTGCCTGTTGTGAGGTCACCGTGGACCTGAACAGGAACACTGTCTCTGGAAAGGTGCTCACGTAACTTCTTACAGCCCCCCTTTTCAGGCACATCCTGTTCCAAGCTGTCCACTTGAAAGGCCATCAGCGTTTGAGGCAGAGCAATGCACTGAATCCTGGCTGCCCAGGCTCCTACAGTGATTACACAGGACTGCAGGAAAAAGTGAAAATGGGTAAGGTGGACAATTCGTAACTTCTTCAGAAAGGTCTTCCAGGTCAATGATTAAAATAACAATCTATTGTATGTTTCTCTTGCTAGTTTTAAATATGGTATAACCTAGAAAGGAAATAACCTTACAAGTAGAATCTTATGTTTAATTCTGATTTACACGAAGATTTCCAAGAAACCAAGATCAAGTCATAAATGAGTGCAGATATAACTGGATAGCCTAGATATTTCTGGGGGGGAAAAAAAAAAGATAAAATTAAATTTATAATTCTAAGTTTCTAGAAAAAATTTGGAACTAAAAAATTAGGAATAATAACAGTAAAAGTTTTGCCTTTATTCTACAGAGGGAATTAAACAAGTTTCTCCTGTATATGATTATCGAAAACTAAAGAGAGCCTTTGGAAAAAGGAACTACAGATTAATACCCAATCAAATAAAACTAATGCAGTTAATTTCATTGTGTTCAGTATCTCTAAATTACTTAATCACAGGCTTGACTTGTGATATGTGCAAAATTCAATTAACTAATGCCAGTAAATTGATAAAGGTTCACTAGAATAAAAATTATGTAAGCAACAGAAAATGTTCTTAATGTATTACATTCAATGTCATACTAAAGGCAGTGAGAGACTGCAGAGAAGGTGAGTATTAAACGGTTCTCGTGGGAATGTTCCTTTTGTGATTGAACAAGGAAGAGCTATTTAAAAATAAAATAAAGGTAAATAGCTTCATAAAATATTCATAATTTTTATTTCTGCTCCAGAAGAAAATTCCTTTTCTTTTCTCCCAAAACCCTAAATTTTCCTCAACTAATAAGGGGGTTATTATAGCTCTAGGTTAGTCTATCTCAGGAAAAAAAAACAATTTAGATAGCAGCCAAAAAAGTGGCAAAAAATTGAATTACTCTAGTATTGTGATACAGACTATTTTACATATAAAGGTGAAATACATGTCATTTTTCTATAACCTGAAATGATAAAAAAAAATATTAAATGAAGCAATCTCATTTTGTATCCAATACAACTTAGTGAATAGGAAAAAAATAAAATGGATGTAAGCTTTTGTTTATTCAGATGCTCTCAAACTTTGTTCTGGCATGGTCAGAGATAAAGTGCAAGGCTGATGTTTTTGTAGTCTTCTCTCTGAAAACAGAACATGTTTACTGTGAACAGAATGACATTGTTTGCTGACTTCTGTAATGCTGCTCTTGCTTGAGAAAGGAGCAAACATAAAGGAAAGTGGAATTGTGTTTTGGTTCAGAGAAGTGGATTAGCAAACTGTGTAAATATGATGCACTGTTTGTTTAAAGAATTTCTGATCTATAAACACACAAGGCTAAACCCTGGTACTATTGAAGGCAAAGCCATAATTCTCCCTTGATTTTAGTAGAACCAAAGACTGGCTTAGCACATTTTAATACCATAAAATTTCTCACTTCTGGAGAAAACTTGAATAGATTTTCTGTTTTCACAGCTCAACTCTTCTATATCCCAAAATCATTGATGTCAAAAGTGTGTGTGAGCCCCCTATGGAAACACTATACAAACCTCTCCTCTAAGGAAACAAAGAAGTCTGAGTCTGAATCCACATAATTTCTTCCCAGTATTTAGTGAGTAGATTAGTATCATCCCATCAAAAAGAGGTGCACAGATCTTCTTATACCTTTTTCTAAACACAATCTGCTAGTGACATATGTTTTTAAAGATCAAGCAGCAAAATTACGTTTCCACTGAAACACATATTTTCTGCTATTTTCTTATTTTCTTATTTAATTTTATATTCAGTAGAGAACAAAGGGGTAAACAAGGCAACAAACTAAGAAACATACAAAAAGGACACATTTTATTATCTGAGACGTCCATCTGAGCACCTTCTTTAACTATGTATAACATAAAATGATTCTCTGTTTTTGGCAAATTTGTTCCCCCACAGAATTCTTAGAACAGTTCAGTCTTCCTAATGCCCTTTTATGCCTATTCAGTGGTCTTTTTTTAAATTAACCAACCCTACTACATCAATGGCTACTCTACTTTTTATCTGGCTGTATACTAGCATTCCTTTTCCATCTTCTGTGATGGACTTTCTCAAAAGGTTTCTCAAGCCCAGATAAATGTCATCTTGTTCTCCTTTATCTCTGTAATCTGCGAACCTGTTCTCACACTCAGCAGTACAGTCCACAGTTATGTCACTCACAGTGTTTTATAACATTGGCTTGCCATTCTTTAACATATGTTTAGACACACCATATCGCATGAGGAAACAGAAGTTTGTACACTTAATGGAGCTAGAGAAGCATATCAGTCCAGAGTCATTATGCTAATATAAGTGAAAAGCCTATAGGTTGGTGACTATTTAGATTTTCTAACTATTGGTGGAATCAAGACTTTAATCAAAACTATAATTTACAACTACTGGAGAAATAAATACAATTTTAGGAACATAGAGTGTAGTGTATTTAGTTTCTCAAAATCCTGACTCAACGTAATTAGATCCAAACATTCATAAAGTTGCCACAAGGCAACCTACAAAAATGGTTGGAGATTTCAGTATTAATATGTAGCAAAAAGTCAGATGTATAAAAAATTTCAATTTGTTACTTTTCATAAGCCTCTAAATTCAAATTACAGTAGTTTATTTACCTGAAAATATAATAATGAACTGAGACAAGAACATACTACAAACGCAGCTGCAGTCCCATACACTGCAAACAGTCAGAGAGAAATTATCACAATCATCATCCTGGAGTTTGCTGCAGGCCTCAAGACCTTCCTTAGGGTCACCTTCCTCATCTTGAATTCACAAATGCTACATCAAGAAATCATATAAAACTAAAGTGTATCTCATATAGTTAACCTGGAAAAACAAAAAGGCATAGGTTTTTTTTTTTTTTTAGCACAATATCATGGACTTATTCCACAAAATGAAATTCCAATATATAATTTGGCAATTAAAATACCTTAGTTACATCATTAATTGTATTAAATTCACATTAGTTACATCATCAGTCCTGTGAAATTAACGCATATTGTGCAAGGAACAAATTCACCCTAAAATTACGCTGCCAACAAAGTCCAAGAAGCAGAAAGCAAAGGTTGTGTGAATAACACCACTACATAAATACCAGTGGGAGGAGAAGGCAGCCATGGGTACAGAGCAGGTCTTGGCAAAAAAAAGCACTCCTTAGGACTTTGTTACCAGGCCAATAGCAGCATCTTGTGTGGCTGAACCCCAGGAGCAATTGCCTTAAACTTCTTAGAGCCAGGTCTGTTGTTCAGACTCAGCATCTTGGTACAGTACAGGTCCTGGTTAATGCTACTTTGACCAGAGATATTTGTCTTACACCACTCATGTGGGATCCACAGGGTTCAGTGTCCAGTTTGACATGCAGTGTCACTGTGGATGTGTGGGAAATGTTTCTGCCCTATGGGCCGTGGAGAGCATGGGGGTCGCCGTACCTCCCTGCAGGCACAGTCTGGCTCAGGGTACATCAGGTGCTGAGGCTTCAACTTCACACCATCCCTTCTCAGATCCAGGGAATAAAAAGAGAATAATCTAAGTACTCCCTAGAGATGTGAATTACCCTTTCATCTGGATTCACTGAGGCCACACAACAGTAAAATGGCTTTTCCTCCGTATGCTTAACAAAACAAAACAACCACTACCAACATCAATCATTCCTCTGAGCCTTCAGCAGACCTGAGTAGAACTGCCTCCACTCAATTATTATTAAATATATCAGTAAATGGGAACAAAAATCATAACCGAGAGACAATTTTAAGTCTGTAGAAGATCGTTTTGCTGCAAAGACCCTCCTAGCTCACCCTTACTTCCTAAAGAATTGGAAACCATGCCAGTTAACAGCCAGAGCAAAGATGAAACTTGGTGGAGACATTTTCAAAGTTACAAAGGATGCTTTTTTGTCCGGTTCCTATAAGCAGAAACAATTTCTCTGTCTTTCAAAATCTTCCTGACTATGACATAAACCTGTGTTTAGTAAGTCAAACTTTTGATCACATTTATTCTGTTATATGCAGAGGGCTAAAAATAAAAAAGCACTTCATGAAAATTTTATGACAGAGATATAGGAAATCGTAACAACAGTATCAGAAGATTTGGGTTTAATTTGATTTTTTTTTAATACTGACTCTTCTACAGCTGTTGCAGGAAGCTTTAAGCTGAAAACAGAAACAAATTTAATTAGACTGTTGCTCAGAAGAGGACATTGTTGCATTAGCAATATGGTGTGGGAAGATTCGGGTGTGAAGGATGCAAGTTACATAGTTATTCACATTCTGAAGGAATATCTAAGTGACATTTTGTTCATAAGAACACTTTGGTAAGAATAGAAAATAGGAGTTTCTAAACTCCACCAAGTTATAAGGCTAAAGAAAGAAATTGGAAATGTCCAAGTGTGCTGTCATATCTCTTAGCAAAAAATGAACAAAGCATATTTTAAAATATTTCCATTTTTCAAAGAGTAAGAAAGAATGAGAAATCTCTTCAAAAACAAGGTAAAGATTTGGTTTGTGAAAGCATTACTATATAAAAGTATGTGCTTTTGGTGCTTCTGACACAAAGACCTTGCTGGATATCTGTAGTTTGATAAGATAAATTGTGAGTGTTAGCATGAGGGATTGGTTTATGTTAAAGATAAGAGACCTGTTCACAAAAAATTACAAGAGCTAAAACCCTCTTTTACTATAAATAGTTTAATGCTGCAGAATTTTCTTGCCATCGAAAAAGATTTGCAAAGCCAAGTGTGACAACAGAGCTTAAAATCACACAGATGAAATCAAACAGCATTAGAAAATGGCTGAGCACGGTGATGAAGTGACTGTAAGGAGGGCTGGCAGAAAAGCACTTTTCTAATAATGTAGAAGATGCCCAAGGTGCAAGCACACTAGGCAGATTATTGGCAACAATACACTCCAGGCATATAAATAAAATTCCTCTGTCATACTTTTTGCTGCCAAATTAGTACAGCAACTATAAGTCACTGACCCTTGCTTTTCTTTGGAAACCATAACTTATTGCCATCACTGGTGGCAAGAAAAGAAAAGAAAAATCAAGCTATGCCTTTTTTGTCTCTTTGTGTTAAACAAAAATTAACTGATGCATTTCACACATGAGATTAACTGCACACCTCTGTCATACCTATGCCCGGCAAGCTACTAACAGTCAGATTGCAGTCCTCAGAAGCATAGGAATATTATGACTTGCTGCTTGGTTCCAGCTGTGTGTCAGATCATGCTTTTAACTTACTTTCTATGGATTCCAGGGAGAGAAGGATTGAATACAGCTTTGTGTGTGGAAGTCTTCTATTATAAATCAGCCATGATATCTCAGCCCCTGAGTCCATCCTAATATTTTCGTTAGCAGAGTATGTCTCTTGACTTGCAGCTTGTAAGGCACTTTTGTATTCCAGAGCCAAAACCAATTTAGTGTTATTGTAGTTTACCACTGCTGCTTAATTGTTGAGGATGGAGTGATGCACTTCACTTGTTAAAGAGAAGCACCAATATATGTATTGATACAAACAGCAATTTAATAGCAAAAGCCACAGTGGTTTAACAATATTTGATGGCACAGTGCACTGATTATTTACTGCATAGAGGGGAGGGTCAGACACAACTCTTAGGGACACTCTTTCATTGAGCCATGAGATTCAGAAAGGACCCCCTTGGACTCTAAACTCCTTCTGGCAGGGGAGTTTAGGTGCATCTGGATCCAGACTTAGTCCCAGACTTGGTCAATTGTTTATGTTTAACGGACTATTGTGTACAGTCAACCCTTTATATCACTTAACTAAGACATCAAAGTTCAGCATGCTGGTGATCACTTACCAGGAATCTGCTGTGGTGAGGAATCTCTCAGCCTCATGGGGTAACCCTGAGAGGTGCCCCTGCTCAAGGGAAGATCCCAGCCGGCAGACAGTGGCCATGCAGGGGAGATAATGAACCCTGGGCTGTGCACTATTTATGTGGCAAGATGATTGATTTATAGTCATATTTGGATATCAACCATGTTGTGGACGGCATATGCTCAACAAGCCCTCATCTGGTAATCAATACGGAAAGCTCTTAGCTGTTGTGGAGTTATATGTCTTCCCCGAGTTCAACTTAAGCCAGCTGCAGCCATCACGTCCACCACTGGCTGCTATTGCTTAAGCAGAAAGGAGCAGAGCTGAGTACTCTGCCACACTAATTCACCACTGCGCTGATCTCGGTGGGGTCACACTACTATGGAGCTGCTGCATTCAGAATTGTTACATGATTTTTTCAATGTGTGTTGCAGCAAAATATAGTCCTAGTACACATTATTTTTCTCATATTAGACAGAGAAAAGGACGCTGTAGTCTTAAAATAGACCTCTTTTGACGCTGTTCCCAACAAAAAGAAACCATATAAACAGAGAGAAAGCCTTACACATATGTCTCCATTAAGACAACAAAGGGCACCTTAGTGTGAATTCCACCCCTATGGATTTGCTTCCTATGAGGAATATTGTGCATGTCCCCACATTTTATGCAGATTGTTAAATGCTTTTGCTCAGTAATCCTGGTTTTATATGACTACATAAACAAGAGCTGTTTACTTATTGGTTATTTAATTACTTAATTATTACACTTGCAGGTTATTTTCAGGGGTATTACTGTCACAGTATGATAGACAGGTTTCTTACAGTCTCAGAGAGGATGGCGGAGAGGATTCAGATAGCCAGGTTACATAGCACAGAACCCTTCCTGCATTCAATGATTCTACCCTGACACACCCTGTTTCTTCCACCACAAAACCTGACCACAGCCAGACCACTGTACTTTCTATAAGGTTTCCAAAATTGTAGCCAGTGAAAACCAAAGTACCTCCTAAATGTCACCACTTTTATATCAACAAAGTCAAGCAGAGGTCATGGCCTGAATAACGTTTCTCTGCAAGTGGTTTGACTTCTGCTTCTGCCATCCCATCCTTAGAGTTCTTAGAATTCATCCTCACAAATTGTTTTATCCTTCTATACATTTCCTGCATTCAAATTTGAACAGTCTTGCAGTGATTTGTGGTGCTGTATGGTCACTCAATAGTCTTCAGACATTACAGCTGGACAGGTGAAACTCAGCAGCTTTTTTCTTTCCCATGGAAAAATACAAACAACAAAATGCTTTTGGTGGCAATCACTCACTTCCTTATAAAAAGCTATGTTATTCTTAAAGGTAAAGAATTAATATGCTGCAATAAATCAGTTCAGGAGAAGTCAAATCACATGGACAAAAAGGAAAAATCATTTCTTCTTTTCCTAGCAAGACCAGGAGGACTGAGTTTAGGGAGCATGCTTGGAGGTTGTAGGATTTACCAGAAATGACAAATGGTTACTTCAGCCTTGGCATCCACACAGTGACACTGATCTACCAAATCACAAATACATCTCACAGTGTGGAGCTTCTTGACATTCCCAGATAAGCTCCTGTGTAACATCCACTCAAAGGCTGCTACCTGCACCTAAGTCAGATATAGCAAATATGAAATTTTATTTGCTCGGGACCTCTGAGTTAAAAAGCTGAAGTATAGTAACAGCAAGGTTTAAAAATTAAATAGCACTCTTTATCCACAGAGAATCAATAAAACAGAAAATAATTCTGTGGAAAAAAGTGGTAATAATATTTTAGAGATGGAAGAGAAGTTGTAGTGGGCAACACATAAAACTGATACAAATGAAGAGACTCTTCATTTGTCAATGCTCCTCATGTATCCTAAACTACAAAGTGTAACACAGGAGCCACACACTCAGACAAAAAGTTAGTCCATTGTAAATTTGAACTGAAGTAAAACTAGTTGAGGTCTACCACTTTGGAAGAGTATAGCAATGGATGCTTCATCTGAGCTAAGAAAAGACATTCTTGTATTTCCACAGTGAGTGTCACATACAAACATAGACATGAAGGTACAAAGTACCCTCAGCACTTTAGGATGAAATATGTGACCATGCAAGAACATAAGTAGGTATGGTACTTCCTTGCTTTCATGCTGGGCTGTAGAAGTCATTTAGAACAGGATTTGGATCTTCACTGATTTTAGATCCTTCCAAGAATGCTTATAGTATAGATGTAGAGATAAAAATTATTAAAGTTATTATTCTTCTGTCTCAACCATATATAAATATTCAGTATGCCACTATTTACCCCCCCCCCCCCCAAAAAAAAAAAAGTGTAAGTGCAAGATTCAGCAGTTTCATATAGTGACCTTGACTTTTGATGTCAATCGAGGTCTGCCATCATCAACTGAAGGAGTGACTGCAACCATAGGGCTTCTGAACTCAGGAGTGCTGCTACCTGTCGTTTGGTGCTGGATTTTTCATGAGAGGGACCAGGTTTTGTTCATGGGGAAACACTCCTGTCACATATACTGTGACTGTTGCAGTGATAGCAATCTTTCTGTGGGCAGGTAGATTGCTCAGGTCAGCTGGGTGTACTTGCAAACTGCATCTTTTAACTGCAATGCAGAGGAGAGAGCAGTTACTGTTAGAATGCTTATTTCTGTTTCTAAGTAAGAAAGGGGCCTTAAGCATTATTTATGATTTTCATCTGGTTGCTGTTCAAAATAAAATGCATTAATACAACTTCTACTTTTCCTTGTATCCAGGTTCTCCAACTTCAGACTAGATAATATGACCAATAGGCTACAGGAGCATTCTGAACTCTCTGTGAGCTTAATACTTCCAGCAGCAGAAGAGCTCAGCTGTAACAGCAGCCGTGGAGACCATTTATCCCTCCTTACAGCTGTAAATCTTATATCAAGGGTACTCCAGCGAGGAAGGAAAAGTGTGGTTGAATTCTTTCATGTAGAGCTGGGGATAGAACAGAAGACGGACCATGGTCAGTGGGCTTGAAAGGCACATAATATGACATTTACAATCATATTTTTAAAGAAAATAATAAAATATCCTTATTCTTGAAATTCAAAGCAAATTCAGATATGACAGTCTACAAGCAAATTTTTGAACTATAATGCCCAGTCCTATGAAGGCAACTCCCCTGCAATACTGAGTCAGTCACCAAAGACAAGGAGATACCAATACAGCCTGGACTAACGCTATGCAGCTCCTACTTACTTAGCATACAAGGCTAGATAAATTATTCTTCTGAGAAATAGAATTTCCATGACAGGACATGTACCATGTCCTTGTGTTTGAGACTGGATGCTTGACTTGTGCTTTAAAGGTAAGTTGTACATTATCTCACAGTGAGAATCCATGTAATGTCTTGTTTCCCATTCCCAAGTACCTGCAAAGCATATCCTTGTTTTTCTAACTTACATTTCATGTCAGAATATCCGGATTTTTTAATTGCAAAACTTTTAATACCCAGTTTCTTTTCCTGAGAAAATTAATACAGAAGACTAGTCCCCCGGGGAAAGAAAAAAAAAAAGAACCACAACCACAACAAGCAAAAAATCATAGAAAGCATGACATCTTGGAGGCAATTCCATTTGTACCAATCACCAGACCTCTGTAAAGTTTCGTCTATCTCTATACTCTCTAGATTTTGTAAGTGTGATGACATCTTCTTAGCACATTACAGCCTCAAGTTCTTAATTTAAGGCTTCTGGTTATCTTATAAAAAGCAATGGTTTATATCTAAATTTTTGTTCTACATAAACTAAACTTCTGTATGTATGTCTTTCTGCGTATTGCATAGTGAAGTACAGAGGTCTGGTAAGGAGGTCTATAGTCCTACCACACACATTTGTTGACACGTAATTATATGATCTGGAATCCTCTGCTATCTACACAGCTCCCTGTTTTCAGTCAAGAACACTTTACCGTGGGTACTTCCTGCTCTATTTCATTACCTATGCTCTCTCTGATTCTCAGACAGAGCTTCACCACCACAAAGAGTAAGGAGCTGGCCTCCTTCACTGCATCTCATTCTCTACCTTGCTGCTTGACATACAAGGTCTCCTTATGTTGTCAGCCAAAAAGCAAGCTTGTGTTTATTTCCCTTTTCCCTCAAATATACACAAAATGCTATTTTACAGTATTTTGTATTTGTAGGTATTGAATACAGCTTGAGGCTGAACAATTAGTCGATCTTACTGCTGTACATACAAATTAACAGATCCCTACACTTCCCCTCCGATAAAAAAGAGGAGATAAATTATGAAACCAACTAGACTGAACTTTGAATTATCTTATCTATATTCTTGTTAGCAGTCAATCATCAGCAGCTTGCCCTTGTTAATGGTGTTACAGCTGTGCTCCCAGAAAGATCAAAGATCATTAGAGCATCCATACTGCTCTCACTCTGGCAGGCAGGATGCTGATCAGCAGGAAAGACACCCAGCACAGCGTGTGCCCAAACCTGCCCATCCTCAGCAGCTTCCACTGATTCTAAGGAAACTGCACTCTGTAAGACAGAATAATTATTATCCTTTTTTCTTGTTATTTTCATTCAATGACAATTTTCTTATTATTTGACAAATGCTAAGTGAAAAGCTTAGACAGTAGATGAGCTGGGGTTATTGTTTGAATAGTAGGAGCTTGTGATTGATATTCACACTGTGTAAACCGTCTTCTAAATCACGTGTTTCTTTTCCCCATCAGACAATTATTAAACCTATATAGAGCTTTCAAAATGGCTTTGCAACATCTCCCTGTGTGAATGCATGTCTGAGTGAATATTTATATGTAGGTTATTCACATCACAAGTATTCACATCTGTTTTCTTAAATAGAAGGAACATCTTCTCAGAGATTTTGAATTAGTATTTTGGAATAAATCTTTTCAGTGTTTTCCCACCTTCTTCAGATGGACACTGGGACTGATGAGATGACTAATACAAGACAACTGTTTCTATATTTTCCTCCTGCAAAGATCTTCATTGACAAACACACACAAAAATATGCACATAACTACTTTGAGTAATTGATTGCAAAATCTTTCTTGACATCCCATTCCTCTTCTTCTTTATCTTCTTACGAGCATTCTATATTATATCTGTTGTTTTATTAGAGCAATTTTAATATTGATTGAAGGAGAACTTTACTAGTAAACAGGAAACTAAAAACATGTTGCTGTAAAAAAAAAATTGTCCATTGATAAATTCAAGCATTATGCATCTGACTATGGGTTAAAAGGACCACTGAAGCAAGGTGTCTCAGCTAATTCAGTGAATTATGGTGTTTACTGGTTTGAAAAAAAAACATTAAAAATCAGAACACATAGCATTTTTCCCTCTCTCTTTTTTTTTCTTTTTTTTTTTTTTGTTTGTTTGTTTTGTTTTTGGGTTGTTTTTTGTTGTTGTTGTTTTTGTGGCTTTTTGATTGTTTGGTTGGTTGGTTTGGGTTTTTTTGGGATTTTCTTTGTGTGTGTTTTTTTGTTTTGTTTATCTTTCCTTGGTTCACCACATTTAAATTGGAACACAGAGAAAATTCCTTTTCATATTCTATTCCTCTCTTTATTTGCACTACAAGACATAAAAGCTATACATTAGTAGAGATTCCATCTGGATTCCCTTTTATGGTCAAATGCATCCTGTTTCATTTTCCCAGTTCCCCAGTTTAGATGTTCTGTCCCAGGGGTGACAGAAGTAGAAATGCAACCTCTGAGACTCCAATTTCTACTTTACTTAGGTACCTTTTAAGACCAGTAGACGGCGATATAGCTCTCTTAAATAAGTCCTATTTCAGTGGTTTCCTGGAAAATTTATTTCCCCCATTCCTCACAAGGATACATTTTAGTGCCTCTGAGCTTCAAATGAGAATAAAAAATCAGGTATTACTCACTTGGCTCTTGCCCAGTTGGCTCTGAACTTTATGTGGGCAGAATAGGACCCTCTCCCACACCTAGAAGAGGACCTTGACTTGCAGCCAGCAGCTGAAGCCATAAATTTAACACTGTCATGGTTGCTGCTTCCCCTGAGGACATTCCTTTTTGCCTTCCAGCACAAGTACTCAGTATTGACAGAAGAAAGGTGATCAGGGTGATGTGAGATTAAAGAGGAAGGTACTGAACAAAGTCAGGATCTGATAGGGTTAGAGACCCAAAGTAACTATTCTGGGACCCACATTCCATTGCAGAGCCTGTTTGATCTTGTCTCATTAAGCAGGGGGAAAAATACTAAAAAAAAAACCTTTTAATGTTAATTCCTATAATTGTGTGATTCTTAATTCTCTCAAACACTTCAGTCCTACACAGGATCCTACTACCATAACGTCCCCTATAGCAATATTATGAAATGTAATAAAAAAATTTTTAAATTCATGCCTGTGGAAGAGTAGCTGAAATAACTAAACACATGACAATTAACTTGGTACCTGGCCATGCCACCCTCAGCAGTACTCCTGTCCTGCAGGGGATGTAAAAAAATGTTGGTTGCTCAGCATTTCTCTTTCCATCCTAACTCTGCTGGAAACTGCTGGTAGTGGCAATAAGGCTCATACTCATATAACAGCTTTATCATTGTTACTACCTGTTCTGCAAGTTAAAAAACTTCTTACTTTGTTTGCACAGAGCTCATTGGGCTTTGTGCCTGTCAGTGTATTTCTGCTGCTATTATAAGAGGCCTTATTTCAGCTGGGCTGTGAGCAAGCTCAATAAAGAGGAGCAAGAGACTATGGTTTAATCATAAACATTTACATACTCTTCAGACTGGATGAGAGTCTTTAGCTGGGGTCCAAGGGACCAAACCCTCAAAGCTGGTAGGGCACTTGATGAAGCAGCACATGTGGTCCCCTAAGCAGCATGGTTGAAAGATTTAATGACACCTATAACTATAGGCCCTGGCATAGGGTAAAGTCATGGAGCAGATTGAAGGCTGCCCAAGAGTTACATGTCTCCAGCCTAATTTCTCGATGAAACTTTTCCCTCTCCTTCTCTCTCTCTCGCTCCCCCTCTTCCCTTGCCCTCCCTAACTGCTATTATCCTTGTTTGAAGTGCTTAGCTCACTGCATTGGCTACAAGCTTTGTCACATATTCAGCACTTCAAAATGCTTCTGCAGTAGCAATGAAAATGCTCAATTAAGTTCACATGGGAAGAAGATGAAGAGAGGAAAGAGGAGTTTATAAGGAATTGATTATATTTAACGTTATATAGGCATCTAATGCTGGACAAAGGAAGGGTTGTGCTCTATGAAGACAGTACAAAGAAAATAGACCAATTTTAGTCAGGAATTACTAGATCAGGACTAGCTCTCAGACATGATCAAGATTCCTATTTCTTTTCTTTCTCTCATGGACACAGTTAGTTTTCAAAATGAGAATAAAAGGCCTATCATTGCCCACTGGTGGTGGTAGTCAGGCATGTCAGCCAACAGTAGAAAAGCTGTTTTCTAGGTTGCTGTTATTGAAATATCTGGATGAAATGAAGAAAGAATGCTGCTACTAAGTCACTTGTGCTCAGGCTAATATCACAGAATTTATGGCTATAATTTTTTAATAATGAATCAGTTGCCTTAATGTGTTTGCAGAGCCATGCATGGCAGGAGTATTATCTTCAGAGACCGCAAGGCCTATTAATCTAATAGGAATAAGCATAAAAGAATACAGACATTAAATCTAGATATAACATCTGGGGAAAAAAAAAAATAAAACAAAAACAACTGCATTTGACTATGGTTCAGCTCCTGAAACAGCAGTTATTAATATAATCTTATCAAAAAATACACCTATATGCATATTTTCCTTCTGCAAATGTTGGAGAGATTACAGGGATCCATCTTCTTCACAGTCACACATATTTTTCAGCCTTATATATATATATGTGTGTGTGTGTGTATATTAATCTGTTTATAGCATATGTAGTTATGACAAATTCCTGGAAATTATCTATCATTTTAAAGGTTCACAAAGTTTATATACAGAGTTACAGATTATATACAAGTACAGAATCAACCTTTGCAGCATTCCATTTATTACATTTACATCCAGAAACTAGTTTATCTTCTGTAACCATGTTCTTACCAAAAATAAATTAATATTATGAAGAAATTAGAGACTTAACAGACACAAACACCAAACTATCTTAAATTTACTGTTTATAGGATTTAGATATTGTAATACAAAATTAATTTCATTGTTTTACCTGTCAGCACTTTAATATGATCACTTATCAGAGGTTTTTACAAGTCTTGTTTACTTGATTTTCAGTAAGGTTCAACCTACTATGTGATTTAGGAATTTTAAAAACATGAAATTATGATTACAGCTGAAACCCTGGGTTTATATGTTGGTACTGAAATGTTTGAAATCTGGACTTTCTGGCTGAAAGAGTTGTTTGCTGAAGACCTGCCGCAGAAAGAGACCTGGGGGGTCTGGTTGATGGCAAATTGAACACGAATCAGCAGAGCCCTGGCAGCCAGGAGGGCCAACCCTGTCCTGGGGGGCATCAGGCACAGCATCGCCAGCCAGGCAAGGGAGGGGATTGTCCTGCTCTGCTCTGCACTGGGGCGGCCTCACCTCGAGTGCTGGGGGCAGTTTTGGGTGCCACAATATGAGAAAGACATTAAAGCGTAAAAGAGCATCCAAAGAGGGCAACAAAGATGGTGAAGGAGGTGAAGGACCTTGAGGGGAAGCCATACAAGGAGCAGCTGAGGTCACTTGTGTTCATCCTGGAGAAGAGGAGACTGAGGAGGGACCTCATTGCAGTTACAACTTCATCGTCAGGCGAAGAGAAGGGGCAGACACTGATCTCTGTGGTGATCAGTGACAGGACCTGAGGGAACGGCCTGAACTTGTATCAGGGGATGTTTAGGTTGCACATTGGAAAAAAGGTTTTTTGATGTCACAGTGTGCTTTTGCCCTGTACCTGGCAGGCCTGTCTGTCATACGTTTCCACCAATGGATTCACCCCACGTCACAGATAAAGGGCTGTCCAGGCATGGACCTTAAGCCAATCAGATAGCGACCTAAAAGCTTTTTGAAATGTTTCTGGATAAAAAGGAAGCCTGGGAAAATTAAAAGCAGTTACTGTTCACCCCACCATGAGGTTGGCTCTCTCTCTCTTTGTCTCATCTCCTGGACCCCTGGACCCCTCACATTACATTTTACCCAGAGGGTGGCTGGGCACTGGAACAGACTGCCCAGGAAAGCAGTCACAGCACCAGCCTGACAGAGTTCAAGAAGCATTTGGACAATATTCTTGGGTAAATGGTGTGAATTTTGGGGGTGATCCTGTGCAGGGTCAGGTGTTGGGCTCAATGATCCTTGTGGGCTCTTTCTGAGTCAGCTGATTGTGTGTCAGCTGTGATTCTATGATACGCAGACAAAAATGTACATATACAAGATGAAGTTCTAGATAATTACTAAACCTAAATTAATTAATTGATTAATATATTTCTCTTCTCTTTCAGAGAACACATTTTTTCTTTAAAAAAGCCTGTAGTTGAAAAATAAAAGTCATCCTCTTTAGTAATCACCTTATTTGAATTCTGATCAGGTCTTAGTATTAGTTTTTTCCCTGAGCATTTAATGTTTTCAGTTTCTGCGAGAAAATCATGAACTGTGGTTTATTGTCCCTTCACATTCCAAGATGTGCATCCATTGCAGTAGGGACTCCATTTCATTTTTAACATATTTTTACAATCAAGTACTTTAATCTGAAAATGGAACCTTCCTATTTAATATATTGGATCTGTCCAAGTTTTTAATCAATACAAATACATTCTCTGAAAAATCTTGTTAGGAATTACGAAGCACGTTTTCTGTAGACTGGAAGTACAGGGCTCATGAGTAAAGTTCTGCTCAGGAAGGACTTTCAGAAACAGCCCTCAAGGAGAGGCATTTCAGCACGGAGTTGCACTACTCAGAAGAGCCCTTTGCGATCAACCAAAATTGCAATTCCTTTCTTGTAAGACTTAACAACAGTGTTATGTTCCAAGAGGCAATCATTCAAGTATGGACAATTTAAACAGAGAACTTTAAAGTGAAAAGGCTATGGAAGAATAAGGCCTGTAAAATGAAAGTGAAACAGCTAAGTAGGGAACTTGATATTTCCAAGACCAGCAATAAAGTATCTTATTTTCCTTTTGGCCCTGGTCCACTTCATGATATTTGTGCCCAAGCAATGCTGCCATCACACAGTCCTTTGCTTTTATTCTCTCGGAGTGAGCCAGAGAGGCATATCTGGAGAAAGTGTATCCATGTCTGAAGAAAACCCCAAAACATGATTTTTGTCAGTCTCAGCAGAAGAAAGAAAGAATATAACAATGCAAACAAAAGCCAAAGCTGGGCAGAACATTTTGCAGGAGTTCTTCTATTCAGCCAAAGACCTGGGTTAAGAAATTACAACATTGGGGCACCCATGATTAACTATTTTTCCAGTAGTGTATAAAGGTGGTGGGGAGGGGAGTCAGGCAAAATAAGTGGCAGTTCAGAGAAACCGAAACGAACACCTGCTTTTTGAATTACCTTCCTCAAGATACCAGTCAGGGTCCAATGGTCTTCCCAATGCTATCACAAGCTAGCTCCTTAATTACCCCTCTTGCTCCACTGTCACTGTCATGGTGTCTCCATTCAAATCCTTGTCATTACAATGCTCCTGCTCTGCTCATCTTCTCTAGTCATTCTTTAGGGATTTTCTGTGAAGAAACAGTAGTAAAGAAGGTCCCTCCCCTAAATCTGTATAGTTATAGGATACCACTGTTGGTCAGTCTCCCTGCAACATCCCCACCTCCAGCTGCTGCTGGGCCAGCCTGGCCAAGGAGGATGACAGAGCACATTAACAGAGCCCACCAGGCATGAGCAGGAATGCTGTTTTACATCTAGGAAGACCGAAAGAGCATATGAAATAAGTGACCTGAACTGTCACAAAGATGATCTATGAACCCTGCAAACTGATTACCATACTTTGTAAAAATTTTCAGCAAAGGGATTTTATCCAGACTTCCACAAAAGCTTTGCACACCTGCAGTTTTCTAAAAGTCTGGGCTTTTATTTACTCAGCAATAATTGTGAGTAGTGAACTCCCAGATATAAAATGACTTGAGAGTACTCTAATTATCAGCTTTCTTTGAATTCCATATGATTAAAAAGAATGTAGCACCATCCCATTACCATTTACCTTAGTGACACTCCATGAGTGTACAACAATTAGAAATCTTCTCTGATAAAGAAAGAAATTTTCAGCATTGGATACTAATATTCACCATACATTATCCTCCCTAGTGCTCTACACCCACTACTTGCCTTAGGGTCTGTACCACAGGTTGCTCTGTGTGTGTGTGATTTATAACACAAGTATTGTCCATAATTAGAACTGATAAATAAGAATAGGCAATTAGAGGAACCTTATGCAATTTTTCACCTTATCTGAACAAAATGACTAAACTGCAAGTGAAAAGCTTGTAAATTAAAAATCTGAAAATAAAAAAGACTTTATTACAAGTGTGTCATATGTGAGTCAAGTGGCATATAATTAGATATGCAGTCATTTTATTATGGTTTATTTTTTGCTGGCTTATAAAGACTTTTTATCTTGAAAAGCTCCCTGACTGTGACATTTTCTGTAGAGTGGCCATGAAAGGAAGTGTTGAAACTTTGTCACTAAAGACGTGTAAAACTACTTGAGAGAAATTACATAAACAAACTACCCTAGAAGCTGCTTGCATGAGTTACATTTGAAAGTATTACAAACAATTAATTTCTGAAAACAACCTCTCTTACTTTGGACAAGCAGTCTAGCTTTAATTATTTTTGTTTCAACTTATTACACAAGTAATTTACCTTTTCCTTGGAAATGAAAGAGAACTCAGCTTAGGCAGTGGACTAATGATAAATTTTATTTGGTTTACATGGCAAGGTTTTGGTAGTGGGGAGGACCTGCAGGGTTGGCCCCTGGAAGAAGAGACCAGGAGATTCCCCTGTGTTGGATGACATAATTCCAAAATGGACCTGCCCCTGGTCAAAACTGAGCCCATCAGTAATGTTTGTGACAACTCTGTGATAATGTACTTTAGAAAGTGTAAAAACACCACAGAGCAGCTGAAAGGGAGAAGAAGGAAAAAAAATGAAAAAAATAACCCTGCAGAAACCCAGGTCTGTGAAGGAGTGGGAGTCAGTGCTTCAGGTGCTGGAGCAGAGATTCCCCTGCAAGCCCGGATAAAAATCATTGTGAAAAAAATCATTCACCTGCAGTTCATGGAGGACCATGACGGAGCAGACATCCACACTGTAGCCCACAACCATATGCCTGAACAGCTGGATGTGCCTTGAAGAAAGATGCAGCCCATGGAGAGGAGCCCATACTGGAGCAGGATCCTGGCAGGACCTGCAGCCCACAGGGAAGCTCACATGCTGCTGCAGTCTATTCCCAAAAACTGTACCCCATGGGAGGAACCCCTTGCTAGAGCAGGGGAAGAGCATGAGGAGGAAGGAGATGCAGTGGCAAAGTGTTACGAGCTGACCACAATCCTCATTCCCCATTCCCTACGCACTGCTTTGAGGGTAAGACGTAGAACAGTTGGGAATGAAGTTGAGCCCAGGAATATGGGAGGGAACTGTTTTTGTTTCTTACTACCCTATACTATTTTTAATTGTAAATAAAATATATTGGTCTTCCCTAAGTCTAGTGTTTTTCCTGTGATGGTAATTGGTGAGTGACCTCCCTGTTGTTATCTTGATTCACAAGATTTTTCATTGTATTTTCTCTCCCTGACCTGCTGAGGAGTGAGCAAACAGCTTGGTGGGCACCTGGCAGCCAGCCAAGGTCGGGCCATTACAGCAATATAAAGTTTAGGCATATTAATCTCTAGTTCGAGATTTGGGGATGATCTCTACTGACCTCTTCTGTTTTTCATCAGTTCAGTATGGTTCAAGATACAGAATGAAATTGGCACTGCCTAAGACAATATTGCTCTTCAGAAGACAGAAGAAACCCAGGCAGAAGAGTAGGTGTAGAAAATATGCAGATTTTAGTTTTAGCAGTTCTTTCCAACTTTCCTCCTTTCCTCTTCATCTGTCCTCTCTGACACATTTCTCTACACTTCCTGTCTTCCAAACATAGAAGCACTCCTTTGTTCCATCTCTGTCCCTGCCACCTCATTTGTCCCTCCAAGTGGAGAAGGAGCTCTTGGTCATTCAGGCACAAGAAGAAAGAAAAGGCAGCAGGACAAAACTCCTGAGGGCCAAGTTCAAAATAAGCCTTGGTAAATGACATTTCTTGAGCTTCCCTCCAGATCTGTTTGTGACAAATAGAGAAGCCCTGAAAAAATCACAGTATCTTCCCCATACTGTGCAAATATACTACTGAACTACAACCTCAAGATAATAGAAAGTTATTGTTAAGGACATTCATATCAAACAGCATAATAGAAAATACCATCCCAGGTTAGATTAGCAGTATCTCACAGACACAGACTTGCACCCAGTCTGCCCCAAAGCTTTTCTTGAGCAAAAGGTATGCCCTTTAATGCCTCAGTGTGAAATATCATGCCCAAGTTTTTGTTTCTATCTAACCGGTGCAATTGACTCACTCTGAATGCTTAAGAAATAAATTTAAATTGTATTTATAATTCTTCTCAAAGAAACTATGCATTTAAATATATACCAATTTTCTATGTAAACCAGTCCTAGATTTTATAGTTTTCTTTCACAAGAAGATGTTTACCAACTTCTGGTTGTCTTAATCCCCTTTGCAAGTCTTCTTGCAGCTCAGGATCCACATTGTGATCCCACTAAGCTCTGCTTCCAGCATTGGCCACTGACACTGCTCTAAAGAATTGTACATTAGAGCGCTTATTGGTGTGCTCTAAGTTAAAGCAGTTTTAACACAGAACAGATCAAAATGTTGTGCACAGTCATCTTTGATCACTAACAGCCTGTTCCAACTCCTTTGTGCTTATGGGTGTATAGTGAAATCCTACTTTAGTAATCATTCTCATCCAATAAATCCATGCTATATGGTCCACTCTCCACCTGAGTATGTGTATTTTATAACAGCCCTGATGGACGCTACCATGTAAATTTTGCCATTTAGTAGAGGAAGCTCCTGGGAAGCACTAATTAAAGATGATGTAAGTTGTCAATGTCAGCAATGCCATCAATCTGAGCAGTAAAACTGGGAATGCTTTCCCTCAGTCTTGCCATACCTGTGATTAAGTGGCAAAGGCTCTCAGAGGCATAAAACAAAAGCAAAGTACACTGTAATATAAAACATACCTGACATGAGAAATGGTGAAGAGTTGTACCAGCTACTGACAGAATTAAACATATTCAGAAACACGGTACGTCTTTTCATCTTCTCAAAAATGTAACTGCTGTGTTAATGGGCATGTGAGTTATGCTATGAACTCAAGGAAATGATGGGGCAAAAAAGTGACACATCCCTGCCACTGAAGAAATAAAAAATGTAGTTTATCAAAATTCTTATGATGCCTCTCCCAGACACTTCAGCCTTGAGTGATCAAAATCATTAGGGCTATTCTTTCACAAATCATTCACACAGAAAAAGCAAGCCTTTCCAGCTAATTACACTACCTCCATTTCTCTCCTGGTGTCTACATTTTTCTTGCATTATTTCAACTATATATTTTAGCCATAGCTATTTGCTTTTTCATAGATAATATACTTTAAGTTTTCTCCAGTGGTTTCTTGGGGTGTTTTGGGGGGTTTTTTATTACTTTTTTTTCTGGAATGTAGGGTTGGGGTTTTTTTTTAAATAATTCTGTGCTTTGGAAGAGCAGAATGGTATGTATGTGTTTTTTTCATAGTATACAGCAGCATTATCCCCTATTACTGTCTGGTTTTTTTATAAACTATATAACCGCAGTGTTCTATCACTGTTTATGATTTATTTGAGATTAGTAAGAGTAGTTATATTAAAGTATAAATTTGGTTCCATTTATGTGTCCAGAATGAAAAATAAAATTGGATTGAAATCTGATCCCAGATTCTTTATATTGTGTCCAACCTGAATAATTTCTGTGTGCTTTTTGTGATATTCTTCATCTAATTTTAGTATCACTGAAAACCTTAGTTAATTTTCACAGTGAGATATTAAATGTAGCATATTAACACTGCCACTGCAGTCTTACATTGTTGATAATAAATGGAGGGTTA
>WEKY01009605.1:4329-38577 GCA_013390045.1 Picathartes gymnocephalus | reverse complement strand
GCGGAACATCGCAGCACAGTATGGCGGCTCGGTTCCACGTGGCCTTAGGGCATTCTACGGGCGGAGCGTCCTGGAGTGGTGTGGCAGCTCGGTTCCACGCAGCTGTCTCTCCCCCGCATGCCCAGAGCAGTGGCCACACCTCCTGCTGGCTCTCCCGATGCTCGGTTCTCCTCACCCACCTCGGAAGGAGTCTGGGATGCCCCCTCTGTCACCCTTGTGTTCCGCGCTCCTTGAAGCTGCTTCAGCAGGTCCATTATGCATCTCCATGGCTTGATAATGCCAATGGCAGCCTCGTCTCCAATGGATGCTGCTTGAATTATGTGCCTGCCAGCCTGGTCCCACGTTTTAAAATCTAAAGCAGCCCCTTCAGTAGTGCCTAGCTTATGGTTTTTGCACCATGTTATCAAGGCAATTAAAGCCTGGTTGTCATACTTTATATCTCGTTTCTTTAACACAAATGTCCACATCTGGAGGATAGGCTCCTCTGGTGTAGAGCTCCATGCTCCCATCCCGGCGGTTTCTTCTTAAAACCCTCTAAGAACAAGGGGTTGGCAGGGGGGGTGTTGGGTCCAGACCACAGTTCTCACTGTCTTCTGCAGCTCTACACGCTGCCTTTGCCGGGGCTCCGCAGCTCTATGCTCTGCAGCTCTACACTCCACAGGTAGCAGCTCTACACACCACAGGCAGCTGTTCTGCTTTTCACTCAGGGGCCTGTTGATATCACATCGGGGGTCACCAGATATCGCAATGATATGTAGGAGGCAGGGAGGCGACACATACACGAGGATCATGCAGCAACAGACCGATTTATTAAGACCTCTTTTCCTCATACATAGGCCAGAATGCATGTGCAATCAATCCCCCTTGGCTGAGGTAGCTGCCAGCTGGCCAACTAGCCAATAACAAAAATGTCTGAACCCCCAACAGCCTGGGCCTGCTCTCCAACGGACCTTACTGATTGAGTTCCATAACTAAGGTAATTATATAACCGACCACATTTCAGTTAAAAAGTTGGAATTATTTATAAATGTGAGGCCTACAGGCCAGCTGTAGGCCACCACATAGATCAATAGATAAACTGTGGCCTAATCATTCATAAATGTAAGAGTATGTGTGCATGTGGAAATAATACAAGCTCTGTGCTCAGTTTTGGGCACTGTAATTGATATCCCCATTATATGACACGTGTACAGCAAAACCTGGGTTTATATGTCTTTGGCAGCATGCCCATAGAATGATTTAGTGTAATTACCATCATCTGTGTAATCAGTGGGAGTTTTATGTAAATAAGAGAGAGATTGAGATGGACACGTAGCAGAGTGTGAAAAAACCCCCAATTTTTAAAATGAATTATGTGATTAAGGTTGAATTGCTATGTTTGCATGTTTTCTGCATTTGATTTCAAAAGTACTGTATTGAATGCCATGAGTACTCATAGAGAGACTTGAAGCCAACCGGCAAAGTCAATGCTGTGATCAAAGTAGATGTGTGTCTTGTATGTTAGCCTATAACAAGGCCAACAAATTATATGGCAAAGTACCCTGAAAAAAAAAACAAACAAACAACAAACCAGACTAAAAACAACTAGAGATGACTTTGTATCTTTCTTGTATGAATAGTGTCATGGCCTCCTGTTTTCCCTGACTTTGGCTTAGCTGGTTAATCAAAGCAGAAACATTGCTGTTTGTGTTTATGCAGCACAGCTGCTGAAAGGACCACTCGATCTTGTGTTAAAGATCACACGTGCTTCCAGAACTCTTAAAAAATTAAATAAACTGATAAATACATAGCCACTCACAGTCACTTGTATTTAGAGCAGACATGCATAGAAAGAAGCAGATGTATACAGCTCCTGTGTTTACCAAGTATGATTAAAAATGCAGAAAAAAACAATCCTTCCTGGAAATTTTGTCAGAACTCTTACATCATAAAATGTATGTTTGTTTAGCTCATATGCTTCACTCAGAACAATTTAGCTTAAAAATTTTTAAGTGAATGTTATAGATTTGTGTCTAGCTTCTTGTTGGACTTCACCATTGTAAACTTTTGGGATTTATAATCTCTGATTTCGGGGATGATTCAATAACTGGACTTCCCCTCCCCCCTAGAAATGACTGGTTCCTGAAAGAATGGGCCCCATGAAAATGCTGTTTCACTACTGCTATTAGCAGTAAAAATGATGGGAACTTAAGTTTCACTGAGCAGATGCACTATCTGCTCACAGTAAGCAAATATCAGCTTCAACCCCAAATTTAGATAAGAAATTTAAATTTCTTGATAACCAGACATATTGTGTTTATCTGTCTAGTCTCAGCTCCTGTCATTACTTTAAGTATTTCAGATAAAAAGAAGCATGTGCTTTCCATGTAAATAAGAGATTAATGGCAGGTTTTCAGTTTTGAAGATCTTCTTCAGTTTGTAATAGCAGTCAAAGGACTCCTGCAATTTGACTTCTTAATATAGCTTTTCCTCTTTCTCTTGTTCTTCCATTTCCTCCCCTTACAAATTGAGTACAAGTGTCTATGGTTTGTACCCGGCTAAGAGCTCTTCTCCAGATACACTTGTATTGAATGCAGTTTTTCTAGAAGAGATTAGTATCAGCATATGGCTGAAATGTAAGAGTTCCTTTCCATCCTATTTAGCAATCCTGTTTTTTTTTGGCATTAATCTAAGTGTTGTTTTCCTGTAAGGAATGTTTCTTTCTTTTCGTCTTCCATCTCCATCACAAACGTTTTTATAATCCTATGCATTTTACTTAATTCTTGATTTACAAGATAATGTGGTTTGTGCAGAGGTTGAATACTAGTTACAAAAGATTTTCATTAATAAATACTCAGTTTTCAGGAAGTTCAGATGAATAACCAAATCCCAGTATTCAAGAGCTATTCCATTGATAGCACTTGCTATTAGTCCTGTTAGTGATGATTTTGTATTTGGAATAATAAAATCAGTAGTTTTGCTCCCAAATTAAAGCATGTTGGCAGATTTTCTGTGTGCAAGCTGCAGTTTTACTGAATTGCTTATGATATTTTGAATTCTCCTTTTGCATGAGGTTGAGTCTGAAACACAATCTGTTCTCTGAGAGAGATACATTAAAAGCTGTCTCTCTTTTCTCAAAATGGGAAGACATTAACAGGTATAGAGGGCTGTATACTTTAGTGCCAGTTCACATGGCAACCTGTTAAAACAAAACAAAAGAAAAATCCCAAACCCAAACATAACATAAACTGAAGGAACGAAAAAGGAATTTAGTGTCTTTCTTGAGGGCTAGTCCATCCTCCTCTACCACTCTATTCTGCTACTGTAGAGCATGGAAATATTTCTGAATATGAAAATATTTTTTAAATTGACAATAAAGAGCAAAATTCAATTTAACCTATCCTTGTAGTAACAATGGAAATACTCAGTTTTGTAAAATTAGGACAATAATGAAGCTTAAACAACTCTTGCAAAGCTGCCTCATATTTCTCAATGGAATTATTAATAGTGAAAGGAAGGAGTCTATATTGCAGTCACAGCAGAGATCTTCTCATCATTTACAGGGCAGGGGCAGAACAATCAGAAGAAATGTAGAAAATTAACTAATCTGTAATTGAACATACTTGAGATATTAAATATATGCTGAAAAAATAACAGGAAAATTCCTTGCATTTTTTACATGTGTGAATAGGGTTGGTGGTACAGTAAGTAAGAATAAATTGTTTAGAAAAAATTCAAACTTGATATTTTAGCTGCAAACACTTTCCCCTGCCAGCAGGAGCTAAAATTAGAGTAGATACATTTATATTGTTATATAAATGCACGTTTTGCAACAACTGCGGATGCTGCCTGCCCTTGCAGCAGCTCAAAGAGACACCAGTGGGTACATGGGATGATTAGGGGAGCTTGCATATGTTACATGAATTCCAATCAATATGACAGAACTATTCTGTAGTTATGAAAATTGCTGTATTGTGAATATTTCTTGGCAAATATTTATCTACGTTTACTGACAAGTTTTCCAACATAATACCCTTCAATCTCAGGACAATACTTAAATTTTAGTGACTGTCCCTTGACCAACAATGAATACACTTTACCAATCTGCAGGAAGAGGCTGGAATGTGGCTAAACACAGAATAAAGAGGCCAAGGTTTTTATATATAGAGAAACTCCCAGGATCACCTGGAAAGCCTGTCACTAAACACCACAGGTAAGAAGAGAGGAACTGTGTGTACGTGACCTAACTCTTGGTCTTGTTAGGATAAGCTGGACTGAAAAGGCTCCAGGGTTCAGAAGTACTCAAGATGCACTGAAATGTCATGAAGATACTTAAGGTACGGCTTAAAAGGATGAAAAACTCTGCATGTTTGCAAGACTTACCCATCTCCAGAACAATGTATTTTTCATACTTACATAGCAAGCAAGTTTGGTTTTAACTGTAGATGATAAGTACCTCCAGTGTGACATGGTTAGGTTGAGGAATAGCTGTCCTGTTTTTTCGCATGCAAACTGAGGAGACAACTGACTGGTGGAGTTGAGGGATAATCTGTAAGGTTAGCACAGGGACACAAGCAGGGAGATTAGTCATCAAGCAAGTCCTGCTGGATGAGCCCTGGAAATACTCGAGGAGGGAGCAGTCTGGTGGAAATAGTGTGAAGCAAAGCTTGATCAGATCTGGTGGAAATTGTATGAAGCAGAGCTTGATCAGACCAGTGATGGAGCTGGCTAGTGAAACTACAAATGCTGCAAGCTTGAATGGCTCTAAAAAGTAAAATTTTATGGACTCTTCTTGATTTTTGCTAGTATTTATTTAGCAGCCAAGAGGGTCAGAAATATTCAGTAACTTGTATTTCTCTGTGAACATTTGTGTTATCTCCACACTTGAACATCCTGTTTTCTGTAGAGAGCAGAGGGACATTTACAATAACTTGTTTACGGTACTTTCCAGCAGCATTTCCCAAAGTATTCACTCATAGCTTTACCCTGCTGGAGTAGTATTTTCTGATAGGACGAACATCCTGTGTCTCATGAATAACTAAGCTCAGTGGGGTAGGAGGGTGAGTCTGTAGCTCTGTGATTCACCTGGGAGAGAAGAGGCTTTGATCTTGGCTTTTTCTCTGCTTACCTCGATACATGGAAATGTGCACGCATCTGGGCCAAACTGCACAAGCCTTGTTTGAATGTGCACTGGGGAATGCAGGGGGCTAAAGCAGGTTGGGTTTATTATACTGTGTTGTTACAGTGTTTGCACACAAGAATTGGCCAAGAAAAGGCATTGTGAGAACAATAAGCAAACCTCTGTAAACATCGGTTGTCTTTGCAAACTGCAGCAAGTGGGAATGTCAAATTGCTCTCGTTCCACTTTGAGTTCAGCTCATCTCCGAAACAGTGGATTCTCATCTGAATTAACCTTGATCTAGATGTGAGACAGACTGATGTCTTGCATCTCACAGTCTCATTGGACTCTCTGTGTTTGAAATCCCAATTGTCCTTTTTTGAGACTTGCAGCTCATATTCCAGGAGTAGGAAAACGTTCTGAGCAAAAATGGCTGGGTTTTTTTTGTTTGTCTATTTTCAGTTGTGGTTGGGGTTTTTTTTTGAGTGGGAGGAGGGCAGAGAGTAGGTGTGGTATGATTTGGTTTGGTTTGGTTTGGTTTTTCTGGCTTTTGTTTGGTCTTGATACGAGAAATACCCCAAGCCTTAACTTTGAGTTACAAAATAGTTTTTGATTCTGCTTTTAAAGATGATGGATTATCAGTAGATGTAGGTTTCAGCTTTTATTTTGTGTGTTTTCCTGACCAATATTCAGATGCTATTCACTCACAGTTACAGACTAGCACACAACCCTAACACCATTCAGGATGCTCTGTGCTTGCCTGCAGCTCTGTTTAAATGGAAAGAATGGCCATTTACAAGGTCACAAACAGTTTTTCACCTTTCTTGTGTAAACTTTAATATGCAGAGAAGGTCATTCTTCTCAATACCACCCTCACTCAACAGAACCAAGTCTTAAGTGAATGCTTATTAGCCAAGTACCTGAAGTTGAGCCAATACAGGACTACATGAAAAAAACTGTGATTTGTGTCTCTGAAGTTGAAAAAAATAGATTGCAAAGCTTTTCTTTCAAAATTATGCTGTATATCTGATGCTACATTGACTTATTTAAATAGTATTTCTTTTTTAATAAAACTGTCTAATGGTGATACAAAGCATAAGAGCTGAAAGTACTTACAGAAATTAGCTATTCCTTTTGGGCTACATTTTTGAATTTCCTTCAAAGATGCATAGAATGTTTTTTTTAACATAGAAAAATATTATATTTTTGGTATGCTAAGTAGTACAGATTTATAAGGTTATTTGATTTCTGGCTTTCTCACACATTGTAATCCTTAAATAATCGTGTATTTGTATGACTGACTGTACTTTAGATTGCTTATTAATGACTAAAATTGCATTTACTCTGTGGTGGTTTGACCCAAGTCAGCAACTAAGCTCCACTGAGCTGCTCACTCATTCCCTGCCCCAGAAGGATAGGTGGAAGTGAATTGGAAATGTAAAAGTGAGAAAAGTTTTGAGTTGAGATAAGAACAGTTTAATTATTTTTCTTTTAATAATAATGGTAATAGTAATGAAAGGAAAAATAATAAAGAGACAGGAATAAAACTCCAAAAAGATAAGTGATACAAATGGTAGCAATTCCTCAGCACTGACTGACTGATGCCCAGCCAGTCTCTGAGCAGTGGCCCCTCAGCCGAATTCTCCCTAGTTCTACTGCTGAGCAAGATGCCATATGGTCTGGAATATTCCACGGGTCAGTTGGGGTCAGCTGTCCTGATTGTGTTGCTTACCACCTTCTTATGCACCCCTGGCCTCCTCGTTGGCAGGACAGTATGAAAACGCTTAGACTCTGTGTAAGTACTGCTCTGCAAGAGCTAAAATAACTCTGTATTATCAATCCTGTTTTCAGCAGAAACCCAAAAAACAGCCCCTAGTAGCTACTATGAAAGAAATTAACTCCATCCAAGCTGAAACCAACACACTCAAATGTATTTTAATTATGGTTCCCTGTAGGCCACATTACAGTATCAGACCATAGAAGCCTTTCAAGGTTTTTTTTGTTTAATTAGCAGAGGCAAAGTCTTTTGCACAAATGGATTACAATTCCCAGTACTAGATGAGACTGCTTTAGAACTACAGCATGCTTTTCTTTTGTTTGACATTCCCTTCTCTTCAATGTTTTTCTAATCCTATTATTTCCTTTCTTCAGAACTACAGAATGCAATAGTTGCATCCCTGAGAGGAAAGGACAGACTGACAAGATGACTTGCTGCTTATGCTGAGTTGATAAGTTGTTTAAATCCTACATTTGTGGTGCAGATGGAAATAAACAGTTTCTGAGCAAAAGCTGATTAAATAATATAGTGAGAATTTTGTATTCAAAAGAAATTGCTTACTTAAGCAAAATGAAAACCTTGATGGGGCCCAAGTGATTAACCAAAAATCCCCACCAGCCCCCTAAAAAACCAAAAACAAACCACAAAAAATCATAAAAACCTTGCCAGATACAAGACCCCCAAATGACCAGTTTCACAATGAAGTTACTAAACTTTATTAATTTTACATGAGGGTAAAGGATTTTAAAATACTGACACCATGCGATCACATAGCATTTAAAGGACTCGAACTTCACTTCTATAAAGACAAGGAGGCCCTATGGTGAGAATTACTTTAACAAGTTCTGAAACAGGATGTGTTTCAAGGTAAACAATCCAGTGAGTGGATGTGCAAAAAAATTTTCTTCCGTCCTTTTCTATTGTTGTGCACATTCAGGAACTGTGGATATAAGGGAGATCCTCAACTACTAGTTAGAGCTGAGCCCTTCTATACTCTTGACCTTTTGGCAACTTTGGGCTTAGAGCCCAAATCCTACACTGATATTTTGATTATTTGAGTTAGACCTGATTTTTGTATGGGGATAAGAGAATTACAGCCAGATATGAGTGTGAACTCTTATTAGCCCAGACAGTGAGCTGTCTTCTAAGCTGCTGTTTTTGCAGTGCTGTCTACTCTCCACTAACTCATCAGTAAAGCATATTTATTGAACTTAGTCTATTTTCTAGAATTTTCTGTGGCCTTCCTTTCTTGCCAGTTACTGTGAATTTATAAGCTTTTGTAATAAAGATCTGTTCTTTAATATATATATTGATAATTATTTAGAGTCATCCTCTGAAATGCCCTATAGGGAGCTGTAATTTAACTTTACTTTCTAGAAACAGAAATCTGAGTATCCTGTTAAAAGTGGAAGTTTAACACTGGAGACAGTCTGTGAATTTTAGGCTAACAAGCTGGATGTACGACTTCAACTGCAAAATATGTACGAAAAAGTCTTAATTGAATAACGTACTATAAAATTAGTGTTCATGGGAAAAACACTGAAGGGTATAGACTCCTTTGGGTAGCAACAGAGATACAATTTTATACAGAGCTTTTTGATATTTTGGCTGGCTTTCAAATGAAGATAAGCTGCATACTAACCCCAATGCTTTCTTTTGGGGATGCAGTCATCAGACAACATCTACCAGGCAGTAACAAAGCAGCAGACATGCAGCATGCCAGCACCTGAACTAAAAAGCAGCTGTGACGGTGTCAGTGACAGAGCCATTGTTTGATGTAGCAGCCAGCAGCTCAGTGCCTCCCAGGAGAGCAGGTGAAACTGATTTTGTTCCACCAGAGATGGCAGAACAGCCCTGGCCAAAGCCGTGCTGCTCTTGCCACGGCCAGGAGTGGAGGAGGATGGAAGTGAATCAGGAGGCAGAGGAGAAAGACCCGGAGAAGTAGCCGTGTTTCTCATGCTGGGGGCTGTGGGAGGCAGAGGATGGCAATCCTGTATGCTCAGAGGGGTCCAGTTCTGCCCTCCAGCCTGACCCTCCCGCCTAGCACCCCACACAGACACGCACAGACACGCACACACTGCTTTCCCCCCGGTGCAGCAGCCGCAGTGCGGTCCAGGCTCCAGGCTGGTCTCAGTAGGCAGCAGGACCACAGGCAGTGTGTCATCCCTGGCTGCCTCCTGCGCTCTGCTGTGAGCTGCCTCACTTGCTGGTCTCTGTCCTCTTAGCAGTGCTTCTGTCACCTGGCCTGAAATGCAAATGCCTGATAGGTGTGCTAACAGAGCTGAGGAGACTGTGACCATAAAAATTGAGATTTTGGAATTAAAAGCACCCTATAAAGGTAGTTGAATGTTGGCTGTTACTCTGGTATCTTAAATCCATACAGTATTGATCCTTGTACCTACCTCTGATGGTGATAAGTATTTATTTCTGTCACAGATGAAAAGCTTCTGGGATGGTGATGTGCCTGAGGAAACATGAGAGATGAATAGCAGAGCAGTGAACTGAATCCAGGTCACAGCTCAGCTCCCTAGCCAGGAGCATGGCCCTTGTTTGCTTGCAGCATCGTAAGTCCTCCTGGGTCTGCAGTGAAGGACTGTGGTTCTCCCTTACTGCTTATAATGCTGACTTGACCTCTGGGAACATGTCTCAACTCCATGAATGTACCTGATTGAAGAAATAGTGGGCACTGATTGGAGTGATCAGGATGTATGATCCCATGCAAAAAGTGGTTTATATCTCTCTTAAAACCTCTAGGCTTTATTGTTCTCCCTAAATCTACAGAAATAATACTCTCTTTCACAGCTAATTAAGAAGCTTCTAATTTCTAGCCTAACCATGTTCATATCTCCTTTTCTTCATGTCTTAACATTATAATTTATGTAAATAACTCTTCTGTCTTGCAATATTTTTTCTGGCACTTCTGAGAGAACTAGATCACCATAGTAGGACTGAACGTGAGTAGTTTAATTCAGTGCAGAACTTTATCCTGAGTATTTTTTTGCAACTGTTATGCAGAATTTATATGGACAGAGATCTGAGGTACTTCAAAAATATTAATTAGGATATCCTCTCAACATCACCCTTTCGTAGGTAGGTATTTTACCATTTTATACAGTATGGTCAAATGCAGCATTCTTGTGTCTTAACCTTGAGAGGCCTTCCATATTTGACTTTAATGTCTTGGGTTTTTACATATGTAACCTAGAAACAAAACAGAGTACAAGATTTGAATATCACTTTGTACCTGATTTTATTTTTATTGCTGCAGTATATGACCTTATGAGGTCACTGATTGGGAATTTGGGTAGATTTTTTTGGCTGCCTCCTCTTTCAGTGTCCAGAAAGATGTCTTAAAATAAGAAGAACCTGACATTAGAAAACTCTTAAAAAGCTTTTTTCACTTTTGCAGGTGAACTACCATCTGTCTTGTCTTTCCATCTCCTAATTTAAAAGGATCTTGATGCATCTGAATTCTTTCAAGCTGTTATTTGATTCTAAAATGGCATACAGTGAGATTGCATTATGATTTCCACCTTCAACCAGTCTAAAAATGTTATATTCACAACTGTGTTATCAAACATTTCTGTATTGACAGTCAAGGATCTATGTTGATTGACACCATCCAGGGTTTATTCCTGTTTTGCCTAAACAATACCAGGGCAGGATTTTGCTAGAAACTTAAAGAACTTCTCTCCTACTTAGATTGTGATTGGTACAGTACAGCCCTCCATGAGTGTGGCTGTCATGCAATAATCATACATTTAAAAAATTATTAGACCACTGTAAACATCTTCAACCTGTGTTATTTGGCTATTTTGACAATGTCAGAACCCTGGAATTGTTTAGACTTCTTTTTAATGACTGTAGACCAGACTAGAATGACTGTAGACCATAGGCTGACTTCTGCACCTAGACAGTTACTCATCATAAAATGCAACTCTGGTAGTGAAAAGGGAGTATAATATATTGGATACATAAATCTCTAAAATATTTTTGTCTATTATGGTTGGTGTTGAGGTCTGACAAGTTTAAGCTTCGGATACCATCAGAACTTACTTTAAATTTAAGAGTATTTCAGGGGGAAAATTTTTAAAACAGTCCTTATGGCAGCAGATACAGTATTATTGTAATAAGGGTTTTCAATATAAACTATATTATGCATTACAAAACTATATAGTCAGTATAGTTTGTAAGGTGTTTTGAAAGAAAAATATTTGCTTGATTCTGAATTATTAGTTTAACCCTTTGGCTATTGGTATTCAGAGATAGTAATGTAATGTAAGCACACTTGGATCCTGGTTTGGCTTCTACATATGCCTATAGGTGCAAAACAATTTCAAACAATTGAAATGAAGAAGCAGTGTAATGAGGAGGCTCTCCTAAATTATGCAGTGCTAATGTTCTGGCTCCCAAGATTTTGTGTAGTAAGAAGTTTGCCAACTGTGCTAAAGCAAAATGGGAATATTGAGGGGAGATGTGAGTGGGGGTGAAACTTTCCCAGAAGGAACCCAAAAAGAGAGGGTAGGGTGAAGAAAATAAAGTGAAACATGAAAGTTTTGGATGTATAATTAAACTGTCCCAGGAGCTGTTTTTCATGGTATACGATGATCACTTGTCTAAATCCTGATGCAAACTCACCTGAAATGTGTGAGAGTTTAGCATGCACAAGAGAGACAAGATTTAGCCCCATATGGCTTATCACTTTGATCTTCAAAGGTCAATTTTGTATTGCTGAGCTAGTATTGAGTAAGTCCCCAATTAATTAGGAAGAGAAAACACTTCTGTTCAGAAAAAAGGTGCATCTGCTCAGTGTTACTTTTTTTGCAGCAGAGAAATTAATGATCGCAAACAAAACAATGTTTCCTGTTCCATTCCCTCTGTCCTTACAGAACAGCAATAATGCAGAATACACCGTCACTAGCTATTCTGACTGCTTCATCATCTACCCTCCCTGAATAACAACAATAATAGATATAAGCCTTGCATGAAGTGGACTTTGTTTTCTTTGGTAAAAAGAAATTAGATTATCCTTTGCTGTTTGTATAACATCTTTCATGTAAACTACATTCCAAAGCATATTCTGGAGGAAGAGCAGCAACAAAAAAGAAAGCAAAAAGTAAAATAGTGAGTACTAGCTATAGAAAAGAGAGAAAATGCAATCTAAAAAGAAATTCTATGGTAATGAGATTGGATTTCAATTTCACATGACAGAAAAGACATTCGCACCTAGAAATAATAACACTAAGTGAAGAAACAGAGAGACCTGTGTTAAATGAACTGAGGAAAAAGGGAACTAATACTACCTTTAGCTGAATTTGCTGTATGAATAATTAAGCAAAACCCCTTTGAAATCCCAAAACCCAACTCACCAGTATCTTTCTGCTATTTTGCAATGCTCAGGTGGTTTCTGTGGTGGGATGGAACAAGCTTGGGAAAACTGAGGGTTTGTTTATCTTGTTGCTTTTTTTTAAAAAAAATTCAGATGAAGAAGCCATTTTACTAATATTTTTATTGTGGATCATTTATTTCACTCGTATAGTATCAGAAAGCAACAAAACTTTAGCCTGCTTGGTCTACAAGTGAAATAGGAAATATCTTTTTCTACAGACAGAGGAAGAAGAGGATATGATTATTGAGAGTTGCTTATGGTTCAGCTAAAAAGCCACATCCTCAGTGTTTTGATTGGAATGAGATGACAAAACAATTTCTTCCACAACAGATCACTCTCCCAATTGGTTTTGCATGTCACATGAATGAAAGAGAGGGTTGTTAGCAGATATATTTTGCATGTAAAAAGCTGAGAATTTGCATTTTGTTTATGTCAGACTGCAGAATTTGGACTTTAATAAAGCCTCTGCAGGAATCCTCTTGCACTGCAAGTCAACTTGAAGCAATGGACTGAACAATAAAAACTGTAGATTTAAGACCCATTCAGCAGGAGACTGATGTGCACATTACTTCAGATGTATTCAGAATCCCACAGATGCTTCCAGTGCCTGCATGTTCACATGCCGGGAAAAGATCAAATAGGGAAGTCAGTTTGAGATTTATGGTAATACCAGCACTGCAGGCTTTAGAAGGAGTGGTGCAACTTGTCCTTAATATTATGCTTAAATTCTCTAGAAGAAAATACTGTAGGGTGTTCTGTGTAATCAAGGCCTTTGGTTTTCCTTGCCCACAAAATGCGTGGGGAGGAGTAGAAGAGATCCAGGTGGATTAAAAGAGAATATTTGCAGTTGAACTGGCCTCAGCTGGCTGCCATAGCTAATGCGATTTACTCTAACCATAGGTATTTCAAAGAACGGGATTCTCATTCCTTTAGGAAGCATTTACCAAAAAGATTTGGCTGCAATAAGGTTTTACTAATTATTATTATACAAATTGTTGCTAAAAGAATAATAAAAAAACCAACGTGGAGCAAATGCAGAGATAAACTGAATTTTGAATTGGTGGAGTCCTCAAGTTTTTGTCTTTTCCTTTGTATAGTGTGTACTTGCCAGGAATGCATGGATAAAAAATGAATTCCTAAGCACAAATAATTTTGTATGATGTGAATGTTATAATGATGAATCAAAGATAATTTGATTCATATGGCATTTTTCCACACACCTACTCATCTCGAGGAAGGAGAAACGAATCTGCCTTTCCACCTACATAACAACACAAGGTGCCTGAACTTAGATAAAATAAGTTCCTAGTGTTGATATAGTTGCTTGAATAGATATATTTATCATGTTCTAAGTAAATGTGAAAGAAATGCCAAAGAAAGAATTTGCTGTCCCAAGGATGGGTTCAGAAATACAAAATGTCAATACTCTCCTTGTGCTTTCCTTTCATTTACCATCAGCAGACTGATATTGGATTTTCAGTAAAAAAAGTAACCAAATAACTTTTCTTTGTAATTTGGCATCATGCTGGGAAGCCTTTTTTGCTATTATCATTAATTGTTCTAAACCACAGTGAATCTAAATAAGGGTGTTTGAACCTCCTTTCCTTAAAATACAGGTCCGTGACAAATGCTTTCTATTATTATTTACCAGATTTTTTTGGTTGCATTTCAAATGGTAGGATTTGCCCTAACTTCAGAGAGCTATAGTTGCGCACTGTATACCAATGAGGTAGAGAGTAGTTGCTTATAAAGTAAGTGGCTATCTCAAACACAAGGGTATTTCAGAAATCAAATCAAACTGCTTCATTCTGAAAGTACAGTTTTCTTAAATACCATGCAAGAATCACAATTAATCAAACATACATTTCTGTGTCTGTGCAGCATTTATTTATTTTTTTCCTCTTATCAGGAAGAGCTTAATGTACTGTCACAGAGGATCTTCCTAATTTAAGTTATCAAGCAGTTTATGCTGAGGGACTTGTTAAAGCAAACTTTTCTTATTCCTTCTCTCAGCTTTGGGGGAAGGGCAAGTAGAGGTAAGTAGAAGGCTGCAGATACAACCTTGATGCACCTGGACAAGGTGGATTTTCTGGCTCTGGATAGGCAACTGATGTTAGCTAGGCAGGTCCCCTGCACTATGGTGTGTGCCTTCTGAGGAGGCAGGGAGCAGGGCAGCACATGGCTGCCACTCCTGACCCCTAGGCTGACCCTGTGCTCTATCTTGCTGGAAGCTCGTGCTTGTCTCTTCATGAGGAGCTGATACCAGCTTGTTTTGATCCTGATAAAATGGTCCACAGGACCTGCTTCCAGCCCTCTCACCCATAAAAGCCAACTGCAGTGTTTACTGCGTGGCTATTGAATGGAAAGGAGTGATGAGAACAAATTCCCCACCTTTTTTATTATATTTAAAACTGGACAAATTCATTTTTTCTCCAAGAATTGAGGAGAAACAAGAACTGTGAAAGTTTCTACTTCTAATAGCCAAACCTTCACAGTTCATTGTGCTGCACTCTGGGTCTGGCTTGTGGTTTTTCACTGTATTGAGTGAAAGGCCCTTATGTTACTCTGTGCATTCACTTTGGAGTCTCATGGAAACTTTAAATCACTTTCTCCTTTCCTTTATTTTTATTCCTTTCCCATTGTATGAAGTTGAACCTATTTACCAGATGTATGTTACAACCTGAAAGGGAAGGAAGTTATAGATGAGGAGTTTTGTGAGATACATTCACTGAAAAATTGTTACAAAAATGTAATGATATTTAATGTTAAGGTACTTGGATGGTAAATTGTGCTTACGCAAATGCAATACACCTTTGAATTAAAAGGACAACCAGACTAATGATCACTTTAGAGACAGTTAAATGGTGCTTTGTAAAAACTCTTTTTTCAGTGGTTGCAGTGAGCAAAGGGTTTTGCTTATTCCAACATTTTTTCAGAAGTGTATTAATAACATGGTAGATAATTGTATGTATTTTATATGTTTAACCTTCCTACATTTAAAAAGGATTTTTCTTTATCTTCATTTACCACAAGCCTTGGATAAATTTGATCAATACAGTTTTATATATTGCACATAAGAGTCCATTTGAAAATAAGGGAAGAAGATAATTTATGCTTTCAAATGTAGGTGTATTTCAGGGTGGCATATGCAGTATGAAAGAAATACACAGAAGCTTCACCTTGCTTACTTGAAAAAAAAAGGTCATTTGATACCTTAAGGAAAAAAGGATGTAGGAAATAGAATAAAGTAAAATGAAGAAGTAAATAGGCTAGGAAACACATTTTAAATCCTAAAAAAGTCATCATCTAGTTCAATTGATGTCTGACTATGTGAGCTCTACTGAGAGCAGTCTGGACTGATAATGATGGCTGTGGATGTCACTTGAGCAAGGGTGATAGGCAGGGAGCTGGTTTTGCAAAGATACAGGCAAAGAAATTGTGTATTTTGTCCAGTTTACAACTGAATGGATAGTTTGATAGAAGGTACTTAACATTTAATTGTATTCTCTTCAAAATAATCTATCCATGAGCAAAGCTTCTGCCTAACCCTGTAAATTACTATTTGGGTTATGCCCTGAAGTATGAGAGTTTACTGCCCTATGAAATTGTTTTTGTTCTATCTACTGTAGCATAGTTTGCTCTCATTTTTCATATAAATATCTAATGATCATTCCAAACTATGAAAAATGAAACCCTTTCGGTGACTTCAGAGGGAACTATGCCGTATGAAATAGGACTTCTAGAAGCAAACTTAATGAAATTGGTGAACTCAAATCAGTAACCAATTTTCTCTTGTTAAATTTATTGTTATAAACACAATTTTTTTAGATGCATGGGAAAAGATTTTTTCACCATCTAACATGAGAACTTTAACTTAAAACACTGCAGTTACTGGGTAGTTACAAACAGCAATAGATGTAGGAAAACACCCTATTTGAATATATAGCTATAAAGGGTTCAGTGTGGACCAGATAACTGCTAGGCCATTGTAAAAAGGCACTAAGAAAATATATCTGGGATTATTCTGTAATTAGTGTTTTGAGTCATTCATAAAAAAATTAAAATTCTCTTGATTCCATAGCACTGAATTTCTTGTCAAATATATCTGGTCCTTGATTTCAGTTGTCCTAGAAACTAAAGAACTTGTTACTTCAAAAAGAGTGTCATGCAGCCTTTAGAGATGTGCGTATATGCCTGTACATTCAGATTCTTGTATATGCTGCTTTTCTTGGCCAGTTTTCTGGGGTCCGTGAAAAAAAATCTGCAGACGCACATATGGGGATATAAAAATATATCTACAGTTTTAGATACTAGAATATTCTGGGAAGCTGCATAGAAATGTATCTAAATATACTTGGCAGATCTGTTCCTAAAAGAGGAGGGAAAGTGATGTATATACGTGATGAATAAAACCACCATCTTGACTAGAAGGCAAAGCTGCAAAGTACATGCAATATTGGGAAGACTTTGCCATGGCATTAGGATCAAACTGTGTTTTTTGGAGCTTAAGACTGTAATCATGAAAGAAGAAAGACGAAAATTGATGTTTAGGCACTGTAAAGTTTAGGCTTATTGATGTTGAGGAAACCCCTGGACCATCTACTATAGTTTTAATCTGTGTTCAGGGGGACTAAGTGTATTAATGAAGAAAAATTCTAGCAAGGCCTTTTGATGAGCATAAAGGCACCTTCTGTCAAAAAGCCCTTGAGCTGGAAATTATTGAAGGTTAGAACAATGTGTCAGCACATATGTTTATTCTTCCACTCTTCCACTATGAGTCATAGCCAGAAAAGGACTATCAAGGAAGATGGGCCGAATCCATAAGGGCTGTTGTCTCGTAGACATTCCCTTGCAACTGGAAATCCAGTGAGCTCAGTTAGCAAAATTTAATTAAATGACAGCTGGCAGGGAACTTTCAGCCACAAATGTGGGAAAAAAAGGAAAGACTATTCTAAATAAAAATATGGAACTAAATCCTTCTGCAGAGATGCAAAAAAGTATCCTTTCCTGTCATATATACAATTTTATTAGAAGGAAAGAATTTTGTCCATTCTAGACTTCAATCATAATAATAATATTATAATAATGGGCCTTTTTCCTAGTCTCTTCAGTGACAAAATGCAAAAAATAATTTACTCTTTGAATTTGTCTCGTTTTACATTATTAATTATCAACAAAGTGTGTAGAGGTGATTGTTGCCCAAATGTGGTCTGAGAAGTGATGGTGAGACTTTTCATCTCTTTGTGAAGATTCTGTGAAATCAGCTGAGGAATGAATTTGCATTCAAACTCCACTGTAACTGCCCAGGGATGTGCTGTTTTCCTGTAATGAACAGGGCTTATTTCTGATAGAGTATTAGTATCCATCTCTTAGTGGTGGGGAACTCTGCACACCCAAGCTTACATTACAGTAATTTTTTTTCTGCTGCATCCTGTCCGTGAAAACTGATTTTGAGTGAGTCATTTAAGTCCCATGGTACTGGTTCATGCTTGGAAAGGATGACCCTGGCTTTGTAGACAGAAGTATCCGAGAAGAATTGAAGAGAGAATTTGACAGATATTCTGAAAATAGTGTGAAGCTGCTCAATGGGAAAATACCAGGCGACTGGAGTATATTTAAAATATTTTCTTATTCTCTCCATTGCTCGTCACTAGATTTAGCACTTGAGAGAAGTTGGGCTTCTTCCTGGCTAGCTGTGAGAATAAAATCTAAGTTATCTAATAAGACATGATCTTGATAATTTCTCAGAATTTACAACTTCAGAAGGCAGCTCTATGTACATGCCCTTGTGTTAGTTTTTGATAGGTCCTTGCCTGTTTCGTTTCACTGCCTCTGTCTCAGGGACCTGGACTGACTGTAAATTCTCCAATGCCATAGGCATATTTTCACTGTGCCTTGTTAAAAAAAAAAAAAAATAGCCTGTTGGCTTTGATTTTAAATCATGCTCTCACTGTGCCCTAGTTGAGCTTGGCATACAATGCCCATCTGAGGCATGCAACTTGGAGGAAAACATAGCAACACTGTGAGAGCAGGAATTCAATTTAGGAAGTCCCACGTGGGATTGCCTCCAGACTTTTGTCATCTGTGGCATTGCCCTTCAACTTCTGAAGAACTAACCTGAATCTAACAGCCACACAGATGGTTAAAGGTGATTTCTAGGATATTAGTATATTATTTTCCAATATAAAATCAGACAGCATCAAAAGAAGCCAATCAGTAGCTAATTCTATTGCACACAGTTTTGTGCTTTTAATGTCCTTTTTCCAGATAGGATTTTACAACAAAGACTTGCTGCTGGAATCTCTTTAAGTTCATGACAGACACATTTCGTTCCTTAAGTACTTTTGGTCTTGGCTACAGTTATGGTGGCAAGGAGACTAAGCATTCCTGTTCTGTTTCACATGTGACAGCATAGGACAGTGTCTTTCTCATGGATCAGGGGATATGTGGGTACTGCCAGAAGCCTGACAGAGAAAACTCAGGCATATTTGCAGCTGTATTTTAGTTAGAGTGCAACTGTTCCCAGAGAATGGTACAAAACAACCCCTAAGAATAAAGTAAACAGAGATATTCTTAGCTATCCAATAGCTTTGAGAGGTGTTACTTCTCTTAACCAATAATATGATACTTGAGTCCGTGTATTATAAAAGACACGGGATTTTGAATAAAGCAGAAAGAAGTTGTTGAAGCAGAACGTGTGTGTTTCGAATCTTTTATGCCGTGTTCCTGGGGAGAGCAGCGAGAGGGGTAGGTGTGGTATGAAACAGACATAGACTGTGTGAAGCACTGTAGCTTTTTGTAGGTATTCTCATCCAGAGGGAGTTTCCAGAGAATAGGACTGTATTTTGAATGTATTTTTTGGAGATAGGAGACTAAAAGAGGAGCTGAAGATCCTTAGAGTCCCTTTTCTGGTCCACTCCTCCCAAAATCTCATGCTTCATGTTTTTCTTCCTATGCAGGAGATGAATCTTAAGTCAAGTGAGTAGAGGTTTCACAGGAGAGGAAAGATTGTGAAAGTCTAAGTGGACAATGGCTAGACTTTGGTTACTAGGATCGCTATGCATGTAGTTGACTTCATATGGAAAACCTCCCAATGATTACTTTATGTATCAAGAAGTAAAATTGTCATTGTGAAAAGGGCTAGTTCAGGCTAAACATTTTACAGTTTTACAAAAACTCAGATGAGTTATATTTGGACACTGGGATCCTTATGCATTCACCCTGGGAGCCCAAATCTGAAGCCTGAAGTTGGACCTTGTCTTGCAGATTGTACACAAAGGTCTGGTATGGGTTCCAGTAGACCTCGTGTGCACATGCCGCTGTGTGGAAATGCATGAGCACAGCAAGTTCACCATTCTTGACTTCTTGTAAATAGGTGTTCTACACAGTGGCTTGGGTGCTTTAGACTGGTATATGTATATAATGTTGCTTTCTTCATTGGAATTAAGTTTATTTTTCAGATAAGCTATCAGGAATGATATTCTGCAGTTAATATCTCCTGGTTTTGTTCCCATATTCCTTTTATTTTCATTTTTTGGCTACTCTGTTCTAAAATAAGTTAGTCCATCTGCAAGAAACAAGCACAAGAAAAAAGAGGACAGAAATTATTTGTGCTCTTCAGAGCTGTCTTTTGCTTTTTACTATTTGTTGTGGTTTAACCTCAGCTGGCAGCTAAGCCCTGCACAGCCCCTTGCTCATTCGGTCTCGCAGCAGGATGGGAGAGAGAATCAGAAGGGTAAAAGTGAGAAAACTCATGGGTTGAGATAAAGACAGTTTAAAAGGCAAAGGAAAAGCCGTGCACACAAGCAAAGCAGAGCAAGGTATTCATTCACCACTTCCCGTGGGCAGCCTGGTGTTCAGGCATCCCCAGAAGAGCAGGGCCCCATCACGTGTAATAGTGACTTGGGAAGACAAACACCATCACTCCAAATCTTCCCCTCTTTTTTCTCCCCCCAGCTCTATATACTGAGCATGACACCATATGGTCTGAAATACCCCTTTGGTCAGCTGGGGTCAGCCGTTCCTGCTGTGTCTTTTCCCTACTCCTTGTGCACCCCCGGCCTTCTTGCTGGTGGGGTTGCAGTGTGAGGCAGAAAAGTCCTTGGCTCCGAGTAAGCACTGCTCAGCAATAATGAAAGAATCCCTGTGTTATCAACATTATTCTTGTCCTACATCCAAAGCATGCACTGCACAATCTACTACAAAGAAATTTAACTCTATTACAGCCAAAACCTGCACAAAACTGAAATTGATTTCCTTCTTTTCCATCTTTCCATCACTGAAAACTTTCTAAATGGTGGGAAATGGATACTGTCTCTTCAAATTCTGAATTCAGTGGAATTTTGTACATCTTTGGCTGATTGCGATCTTTCTAGATAAAGAAAAATATTCTCAAAGTTGTAGTATTTTGTGTGCTATCAGAAACAGAAATATAAAAATGTAAAAATTTTAATACTCAAATTTCTAGTAATGTTTATTGAATTCTTCTGGGATTGGAAAATATGCATTTGACTTGAAAATTTCAATGCAAACTCCCATAGTAAGTTTATTATGAAGAGTTTGGAAGACCTTTGTTCCTTTACTATTTCTTATAGCAGAAGTATGTATTTCACTGAGGAAATTTCTTTAAACAAGCAGAGCAAGAAAGTTCTTTGGAAGTCTGGAGAATAAAGGATTCATTCCTACAGCTTTTTGTTTCCACTTCAAAACTTGACAGTGATTAATCATAAAGCATTGCAAAAAAAGGTGTATTTTTTTTTAGCAGTAGGCATTTGCCAAAGATTTTGTTTTAGGATCAGCACTATTATTTGTGCATTACACTGAGCAATGACTGATTGTAGCACATCTCTCCAGTCCTTACTTGCTTTGTTATCTTTTTGTCATCCATGTTATCTTCATTTTTTATCCTCGCTTGCTGCTTTCATCAGAAAAAATAGAATGGATTTTTTGTAACTGCAAGGTGGTGGAGTTTCTTTCTCATGAGTCCATGGGGCTAATCATATATCTTTATTCAAGATATAACCCAGAGTAAATTTAACTACCCTCATTCTCCCCATTACATCTTTTGACAGATTTGATGGGCATTATATTTCAGAATTAATTAATTTTGAAAACCTGTATTTCTTCATTTTTTCTTTTATAATGTGTGACATATAAGTGCTCCATGAAAAATAGATTTTTTGTCTGGTATAATTTTTGATAGCTTTTGGGAAAAAGAAAATAATAATGGAGGAAGCTTAAAAATGTTACATGTGACAAATTGTCTCAAATTACTGAAACCATGTGATCAGACCAGTAGTCTGGACAGAGGAAAATCCTTCAGGCCCTTCATGAGGCAGTTTGTTGATCAAAAGTCTATGTGGAGGAGGCTAGATGCACACTTAAATAGGCTAATAGGCTTTTATTTCATCTGATATTAACAGCATAATAGTGTCCACTATTGTGCAATGCTCATAAAAGCAATTTTGTACTTGGTGACTCTATTTTTTGTGTCATTGTTGGTGTGTTTTTTGATCTCATTCTCTACAAAATGTGGTGGATCTATCAAACCTTGTATTAGAAGGGGATGAGATGCAGACTTTGTCAGCTACTGTATACCATGAATACATAATCTATGAAAAAACAATCACTTCCTTTCATTTCTTTCACAGCTAATGACAATTTACTGTATCACAGGTATTATTCGCGTGGAAAGTGTTAGATCTGGAGTACTCTAATATTAAAACATTAAAGTCAGAAGGAAATAGAGCTATAGAGCACTTGCAAGTTTTCATCTCTGGTAGAACAAAGAAGGGTGCAGCTCTGTGGCAAGGATTAAGTTGTGGTCCAAACACCTTCCTAGTGTTTGATCTGTTTTCTATGTCTTAAGCCTTTCTTCCATTTGATAGCTACATTAGTGGAAGTATCTGGATTTCCCTTTTACTGTAGTGTTAATTCTGAGCAGAGTTGCATCCATACATCTGATGTCACCGAGCAGCTTGGCTGGGGTTCAGTGGGATCCGTATATTTTAGCTGAGACTTTCCAAGTTTGGACTAGGACAGCAAAACCTCTTCTTCCCACTGGCTGCCATTCTTTCCAGGGGATTTTACATTAGCTGTGCACTAGCATGGAAAGAGCCAGTTTTTCTGTTTCTCCCTGCATGGATAACAGCTTTCTTGCCATGTTTTTCTGACTTTGATGTTATGTAGGGCCTTTGCTCCTTCCACAATTTCAGTGAAAATGAAGCCATGTTTCTAGCATCTGAAAAAAGGATAGGTAGGGTTAAATCCTGTCCTAGTACAACTACTGACAGACTACATAATATTTGATTCTGCTTGCTCGTCCTTTCCCAATAAGGCAAGTGCATGCCCACTGTTATAGAAATAGTGATCTGAATCAGATAACTCATCAGTCTGCTGTATCATTTACAAGGTAGGATGAATTCAGAAGATTAATTTGATATTTGTGTCAAACAAAAAACAGATGTGAGTAATTAGATATTCAATAAAAGTAAACACTGCTGTGTTTCTGCAATTTATTTTATATGTTAAGGAAGCTTTCCTGTCTGGCCATCACAGAGCCTCTCTGGTAGTCCCTGTCAGACCACCTGAGCTAGGTCTGAAACGCCTGCACATCAGGCAGCTCCAGGGAGTCAGTGGATGCCCTACTTCACTCCGTGTGCTCACTCCACAGTCAGGCAAGGATTCCTTACCTTTATACTTTGTGTGCCCAGGAAGCTGGAAGTGGCACAGGTCCCCATGCCCTTTGTTGTGCAAAAGGTTGGCACCAGCTCACTGCCTCTTGTCTCAGGCTCCTGCCCCCCAGAGCTCAACCTGCAGCTCCCACTGCAGCTGCTCACCGAACCACCTGCACCGGTGCATGAACATAGTATCTTTAGTCCAAGAACAGGCAAGAATCTTTTCAGCATTTATTATACCCCAGATTTAAAACATTTTCAGTGCTTTTACTCTTGTCCCAGTGTTTCTACGTTGTTGTTACATGCCTTAAAGCAGACTGACACTGCAACGGGGTTCAGTTTGCAATCTCTCTTCAACTGCATGCATAGGTCTTCTGAACACTTTCCAGCAGCTTCCCTCAGCTATAAATTCTCAGGCCTATGGCAGCTGTCTGAGGATGTGTCCTGATTAGTCATTTTTGTCCCAATGTCTTTTTTTTCTCTAGACCTTTATGAATTCAGTTAATCCTTTATTCCCGGAAATGACCAATTAGCTGATCTGCTCACTCCTGAACTTCTCAAGAGACATTTTACCACTTCTTACTAGATGCATAGAGACAGAAGGCTCTTGTTATTAAATGCGTAAATAGAGTCTAGCAAACTTTCTTAAAGCTACAGGATCTGTGTGGCAAACTTGAATTCAGTTACATTTTAAAAATGAAGGTAGACTTCTGCAAGTTTATGTATGTGGACTGCTGCAGAGTCACTAACATTTTACTGCTGTGTTACAGAAGAAGTATTGCTGATTCTTAATATCACTGTATTTTCAACTGGTGTAAAGAAACATAAAGACCTGAAGCAATATATAAGATTTAGCTTTATTCTCTCAATTTTTTATTACCCACAATGGTGAGAAGTCAGCAGATAAAGTTCCTTAGTATTTCTACATCCTAATTGTACTTTTACCCAAGTGTTCAGCTCTCAAAGAATTTTGAAATCAGATAAATAGTTAGGTGCTAATGTCAAAAAAAGAAAAAAAAATAGATATATGAATTTTGAAAATGTAACTTGCAGCCTAGATACTTAATGAAATAATGCCAGCCTTCCTAATTTTTAATATAACTTGATAACAATACTTAATAATATACAAATTTTTGTGTTTGGAAGAATGAGGGAGGTGGATATTTGTTTTTGATGAAATAGGTGTAACCAGACTGAATTTTTTACAAACTGAAGTTAGAAATATTAAAAATTAAACTGATTAAGAGGGACATTTTTTTCCAGTAAAGGTGATTATAAATAATTTGAGAAACTTCTACTGCAGTGTGGGACACCCTTCATGCCTTAAAATGCTTATTTTTTTAACTATGTACACGTCAGCTCACAAGGAAACCATTTGATCCAGACATTACAGGTAGTATTCTTTAACTCACTATACATGGAACCACTCAGAAATTTTATTTTCACTATATTGAAAACTCTAATACTAAAAAAAACTAAAACAAATATTGAAATTTTTATGAAATTTCAGATATAGGCCAAGAAAATAAAACATTTACTTCTCAAGTATTTAATTGCTTTGTCACAGTAGTGCTAATGTTATTTGTACTGAGTGAAAAAAAAACCCAAGTAATGAATCCTCAAAACTATACATTTGAAATAAATTAATCCCATTTTACCTTAATGTTTTAATATATCTAAGAAATCCAACCATATGTTATTTTATCCTTTAAAATATTTTCAAAGAAGTGCAAAATATTTAATTTTTAATGGAACTGCCTTTCCAAAAGCTAAGTTAAGCCTTTGAAAAATATTCTGATCACTCTTAAGTGGAAGAGGCCAAGGTAGATGGTGACAATTGTCCTAAAAATCGAAGGATAAAAAATGTTTTGTTTGTAGGTTGATTTTTTTTCAAACCTGAAAAAAAAAATAAATCTGTAGGTCTGGAAGTGGTAGGAATATTCTTTGCAGTTATTTTCCATCAGATGCTGGTGTTAACAGAATCTATAATGCTACATTTGGAACTATTTCTTCTGGGAGAAAAAAAAGATAAAATGAAAAGTCTATGTTTTACTTTTCAGAATGGAAGTACAAAATAGCAGATCTCTCTTGTTTCATGTCACCTTAGAAACTGACTCTGACGACTGAAGCCAGTAGCCAGTGGTCTCATGCAGTGGCAGAGCTGGATTATTCTCTCTTCCTTTTCTATTTTAGAATTAGCATCTGCTTTGACCACAGTGTAAGGATCTGTGTGAGCACATGTGCTTGTAAAATATGCATGGCTGTATGCCTGTGAGTACCTGTAGGAATGTGAAACAAAGGTTCAGAAGGAATGGGTGAATTGTATTTATCAGAATGTTGTGTGTTCGTTCATGGTCTTGCTTAATGCTTTCTAATATTTTTTTTTAAGCAAAAGAATTAGTAAATGTAAGACCCAACAGTAAACCCTTCACTAAAAAGCCTTTTCTAAAACACTATAATAAACAAGAGAGACTTTGATCTCCTAACAGCTGTTACTTTTGAGTAGAAAAGCTCATAACTGTACCTGACATGTTAGTGAAAAAGCATCACCAATCTGCTTGTGCAATAAAAAAATCTTTGTCATAAATAGTAAGGGATCTTGAGGCAATGCACTTTTACTTAAAGGAAAGAAGACACCAATATATGGGCTTGAAATGAAGAATGTTTATGTCTGTTCAAAGGTTATAACAAAATCTCTCATCCTCCATTACATTTAAGTGTATTGGATATTAAGTGCCACTTTTGTCAATTTAGAGTAAATTCCTGTTTATATTACTTATTTTTTTAAATTATTTTTTTTCTAGTAGCTTACATCAAAAAGTACTGCCACTATTGGCTGAAGAATTAGCTGCCTTTGTAGAAGTAAGTCAGTGAATTTTTAGCTGAGGTATTTGGTGATCTTCTGGGGAAATGAAAAGCCACAGGAGTTTGGTTTATTTCTATAGTGCAGATTGTGACTGCAACAAAAGAGGTGCACTGGACTGGGGTTTTATTTAACCAGATTTGGACATGAATAGCAGGCAAGATGCCATGGCATTGACTTTGGTGGAAGCACAGAGCATGCTGAATGCTCACGTTCTTACTCATTAAGCTAACCTACCCTGAAGTCCGTGCAGCGGCATCAGTGAGAGTATCAACTCTTGGGTAGTTAAGTAAAGGTAGCTGTGGACAAAACACGTGGCTGCATTTAGACCACAGCACTTTGTTATGTAGGAGACATTTAATTTTGAATTATTGCTTGAGAGATTTTATCTTCAATTTGTAATTATATCTTCCTAGGTGTCACTCCCTGTTGACTCACACTCTAGAAAATTATTCTTAAGGGAATCTAGGAACACACAGGAGGATGACAGGTTGGTTTTAATTTAAGTAATAATTGCTAAAAGTGACTGATTATCAACACCAGTAGAAGCCCCATGCAGAACAATCACTTACCTTATTTTTCTTTAACATTCTGATTTCTTGCTTTCCAAGTTTGAGAAATAATGAAGTCTCTGCTTAAAAAGAATGTCTTGATGGATTCACTAAGTGACAAAACTATTCTGATTTTTGTCAAAAGAACTAGATTTTGGAGCATCTTTTAGTTTTTAGTGTCTTCAACAATCTTGATATTGATCTAGGTTCCTGGCAATTGGAACAGCCTTTCAATATAACTGGCTCTAGAGTTTCTAGACTTTCAATATAACCAGTGGAAGGACTGGAAGAGGAGGAGAAATGCAGTTGTGTGTTTTTCCTTATGTTCTTCTGTGTCATGTCATATTGTCAGAAGTGTGCAGTCTTCCGTCAGACAGAGGCTGTCTGCCTGCAGCAGCACCCTGTGAGTCTCACAGGAGTTTCTTGCTGAGGCTTCTTCTGGGTCTCTGACATCTGTTCCCCTACTTGGAATAGGAACTTATCTGCCTTCATGTTTCTGTAATGTCTTTTGGAAACTTTCCACAGACTTACATTAAAATTTTGTTGGCCTAATGTCCCGTGACATATGATTCATAGTAAAAAAGTATGTGTATACTTGAAGGCAGCTGGGAAATTCCTGCCAGGTGGGACTGGATACCAGATATGGCCTGGCTATTTGTCTTCAGCTTTTTCAGGAGCAATGTGATTTGTGATGAAGCTTTCATGAAATGATCAATTTGCAATGCTGCGTACTGAGTCAGGTCAGGTACACCTTCTTATGCTAACAAATAGATTGTCAAAGCACATAGCTTGGTCCCTTCCCTATTACAATGGTAAGGTTATTTATATTTATGTAAGGAAATAGTTTGGAGGGTAAAATGTTTCTGAGTAGTATGACTGTGGTCCCAGCAGTGATCATATGGACTGAAAACTGTCTTCAGCTTTCTCAATACAAAACCAGGGACCATTCCTATATATCCTACTTAGCTGTTCCTTAGTGTAGTGCTGAATCGTAGCAGGAGTGGGAGACAATTTAGGCTTTATATTTGCATTAAACTTCATAGTTCAGTCTTTTTTTCAGGAAATTAATTTGTTTGTATAAGTTTTCTACCAAGTCTGCTTGCTATTTTCCAAATACACTTTCTATATCTTCTGATACACAAGTTCATATAGTCGAGCATTTCATGGTTTACAATCAGCATGGCATCTTGTGACTTCAAAACCCACACAGGCAAAAATCAGTATTTATTATTATAAATATTATTATATTTACCTACTAAAAATTACACAGGTACTACATATCCATTTTTTTTTTCCATTTGTCTCATTGTTGTGAGACCACCAAAAAAAGATTTATTTATCCACTGTACTGACAATATCTTCAAAATATCGCTTTGTTTTCAGTTTGGTTTTGTTTGTTTGTTTAGTGATAACCTGTGTTCCCACAAGCTGTGTTATACAGAGTACCTATAAGCAAAGTAAGCCTAGCCTGGAACAATTTTTTTAAGATGTGATTTTTATCTCAATGGAGATAAAAACATGTTGTTGTAGACCAGGTCTGGTTATGTCTGTGTTTTTAAAAGCACATGAATTTCCAGCTGTTACCATGGTGCGGAGTGGCCAGACTGAGCCCCTTATCAGGAGTAAAGCAGGTCCTGCCGTGAGCCCAATATCCAGCTCCCACCTCTACTCTCCTTCCCTTTATCATCCCCTTGCCCCAGGTGCTGGGGATGGCACTTCACAGCTGCTGGACAGAAGACGAATGGATACTTGTCATCACTGACACAAGGTAGTCATATTAACTGCTTTATTCCTTCAGTCAAGCTCTGGGATGCCTGAAAACCTTGGCTTTACAAATCTGAAAACAGGTGAAAGAAGCTTAGCAGAATTTAGTGGTAAGACTTGATTTTCCTCCACAGTAGCCGAAGGACTACTTTCCTTCAGTGCCATCTTAATATCTTTAAAATGTGTGATAGATGCAAACTCTTAATTTCATCTCCTGTGTCATATATGAATTAGGGAATAGATAGCATAGCAGTGGGTACAATTACTGGTGTCTGTTTGTAACAGCTACCTGAAATGAAACTGGCTGACTCCCTTCTTTATCTCAATAACTTTTAGTGCAGCACTCTCTGAAGCCTCATGTTAGGTCCTTTTAATTGATAGGGCTTAAACATATAATTGTCTTTTCAGTAAGAGGAAAGTTAGCTCTCATTTCCTTATACAAATGTTAGATTTATCATCATTTTAGTCGAGGGAAATTTAGACCAATGCATATTTTTTAGTACCTCCCCAGACAATGAAGGATCTTAGTAACCAGCAACAGAGGCAAGCAATCGTCATGCTAAATCAGTCAGAAATGCTGATGGAGTGAAGGAGTATTTTTTCTTATAATTCAGAGCCATAAATTCTCTTGAGACCTTACATGTCTGAACCATCTGCCCTTTGGCACCTTTGCAGCAAATGGTAAATCCATTGGTATCACGTATGAGACATCTGTTTTCAAGCCCTATTTATTCTTGATTTGGGGAAATCTCTCTTTTGTTCACACTTCATTAGATTAATCCTAACTACTGGCCTTAAACGTGTCCTTTTAGTAACTCTGCTACCTATTTTGGAGGAATAATTATTCCTTATTTAGTTTGCTGGCTCTTAGGAATCCTTTTCCTAGGCACTTATCTCTCTGTGTCTGGGCACTTAGCCCAGGCTGTAGATTTCAAAGGCAGCAGGGTGCCAGGAGGTTAGACACTGTAATGTTTTGAATACCTTTGTGGATCCAGCAATTCATCATTAGCTGAAAATTGATATCCTGTTATTTGTTTGAGCAACAGCTGTATATACAATATATAGGTAAGGATGTATATGAAGTGTTTTGTAAGTCGGAGATAGCCTACACAATTAATTATAAATGTAGCAACAAGGCTGAGGAGAATTTTATTTTGTTCCTAGTAGTACTTAACACATTCTTCAATGGAGAGATGCCAAGATACACAGTACAGTCATGACAGAACTTGCTGCTGCAATGATGGAATGATGTTTCTTCTACACTATTTTCACTGAAAATAGCCTTTTTAGATACTGCAGTTCTTCAGTGCTTGATATCCATTTCGCAAGATTGTAGATGGATGTATGTAGTTTATTATATATATGCATTTTGTAATATTTGCATTTGATTTTTTTGTGGGTAGAATGATTTTTTTTCCTTAAGGGCCACTGCATAGTAGAAGTAGTTGAAAAATGCACTTACAAAATATATGAGGTAACAAATTATTCCCTTATATCATTTTTAGGATCTATTTTACTTTTTGTGCTGAATGACTTTGGGGACAGCTGAGAGGTTGGCATTTTTTTTGAGTGTTTCTTTTTTTAACAGTGAATTTCTGACTGTTAAATTTACAGGATATCTGCTAAATATTTCTCTTACATTTCAGCCCTGGTACTTAAGAAAAAAAGTAAACGACTTTGAAGTGTCTATCACTATAATCTCATATCAGCTTAGATAATTGGTTAAAGCTTTTCACAGTAAAGTGTCCATCTTTTCATTACCAGCTTTTCAAAAATACCTGCTAAATATAAGGATCATCTGCTATAAAGGCTTATTTGTTGTTATTGGCAAATTAGTTGTCCATCATAGGGAGCCAGGATATTTGTAAAAATATGAAGAAATTTGTTGCCATAAAAAGGTTCTATATTCCATTTAATACCAGATAAGAGTAAATTATTTAGGTTATATTGTTGCACTATTTATGGATGGTAAAGACCTATATACAAACAATTTTTGTTAGAAATGGCAGGTATTCTGACTTGCAAATATTTCTTTCATGTAAAGCAGAGAAGAATTCAGGACAAGCCTGCACTGCAGAATGAATTTCTCAATTGAATAAAATAATAATGTAACATCCCAAGTAATTGATGCATAACAGAAAAAGGTGACATGCTTGCCTATGACTTAAACTGGGTGATGTAATTTGAAAGTTGCTGTTTTCACACTGGCAGTTGATAATTCCATGCTTCATTTATGCCATGTCTAAACTTGATTCAAAGTTAGGATTTGCCTGTGCAGAGAGCTATGGAAGTCAATGACATTCTGCAAAGGCAGCACAAAATCTGATAATGAATTCCCAGCATTTTCTAAGTATTACATTGAATGGGACAGAATAGAATGGAATGGAATGGAATGGAATGGAATAGAATAGAATAGAATAGAATAGAATAGAATAGAATAGAATAGAATATTTCAGTTGGAATAGAATAGAATATTTCATGTAGTCCAACTGCCTGACCAAATCAAGGCTGATCAAAAAGTTAAAGCAGGTCATAAAATGCATTGCCCAAGTGCTTCTTAATCACTGACAGATTTGAGGCAGATTTGAACGATTCCTACTCATTTTTTGAATAAAGTACCTTCATAAATACCTTTATTTTGTTTCTTTTGCTTAAAGATTAAATACATTAAGCTTAAGAAGGCTTACACAAGGGACCTTGGTAACACCTTCATGTAGATCTACATGCTAAGTTTCACCTAGCTGGACACTTTTGTTCAAATCCTATCACTGAAGGTGTGCATCAACCTAATTTGTGAAGTACTTTGGAAAAACAGAATCTAACATTTTTTGAGAGGAGAGACAAGGTGGAATAGAAAGTTGGAAAGCCTCCCCATACACAACACAGCCATCTAAGTGTGACTTTAGTTGACTAACTGCATTTAATGCCAAGAAACATATGTGCCTCAAATGATCTTATACATCAGAAGATTAATACCGGCATTCATTAAAAATAGAATATCTCTTTTAAAACTCATTAAAAATAGAACATCTCTTTTAGAACACATTCTTATTCACACTGAAAACAATCTTCAGTGTAAAAGTATTTAGATGTAGGGATGCAAAATGTACAATTTGCTTGCATTTGTCTAGTAACATGTCACCTTTTGTCAGAGCTAAATATTTTCTCACTTTCTTCATTTTGTGGGTTTATTAGTGATTAGATTCCCCACAATAGGCTCTTATGGTTGGAATAACAGCATTCAAGAACAAACATTGTTGGGCATTAGATGTAGTAATGAGAATCAGGCGATAGTTCTTGGAGAAAAAATAATTAAAATAAGCAAATTAGCAAACAAGCAGAATCCTATGGAATTGTAAGCTGGTAGCAATATGGACTCAGTGATTTATGAAACAGGCTAAAGGAATTTTTCTCTTGCATGCTCAAACACAGATAACAGTGTTGTAATTGGAGAGTAGAGATTCCCCTGAACTGGTCTATAAAAGGGATTAGAAATCACCAAGTTTCTGTAGAAACTGGCCCTTTTTACTTGACAGGTAAAATATAAAGATTTCAATCAGCACCCTCTGTCAGGAAGAATTACAAACATCATCTCTGAGTTTGTGTTCATTTGCTGATTAGTAATTTAGAATATTCAATGACAGCTTCTTAAATAATTATGACAACTCAATTAAGAATGTCATAATAACAATTAAAAATGATCTGTATATATTCTCTGCTACATAGTCTCTGCTGACAAAGCAGAGGTGTGTGACAGTGCCTGATACTGAAGAGGCACATCATGAGCATAGGGTGACTGTAAAACTGTGGATCCACGGTTCAATGGAACGCTGTGGCAAGGCTGGGTTCTCAGTTGCCATTGATTAGGTAGGTTTGGGAAACTCAGTCCAGTTGAGCCACTGTGGTGGTTGACAACAGGCCTCTGAATGTTGCTTAAAAATGTACTTAAAATATAAAGTAACAGGTAATTGTGTTATATTCTTTAATGCAGCATTAAGTATGTAAGCCTGTACAGAGCATGTTTCAAAACAAATAGATAATGTTACTATTGGCTGTGCTGTTGTAGCTCAGATTAGCACCTTGCTCTCTCTGCTAGCCTGGTTAGCTAAGTATTTGAAGTGTGGATATTTGCTGTGTTAAAATTCTTTTTTTTATCCTTTTAATTTTTCCTAGGAGGTGTTTGCATTGCTCAGTCACTCAAAATCCCTCGGGAACCGAGACCAGGAGAATTTGAAAAGATCATTAAGCGCTTGCTGGAAACTCCAAATGCTCGAGCAGTGATCATGTTTGCAAATGAAGATGATATTAGGTGCATTTCCTAATTTTGTGTTTTGAAGATGTTCCTCTTCACAAGGATGCTTGCTTGGCTCGTGGAAAATATACTAACAGAGAAGTTTCAGATTCAATCCTATGTAATAATTCTTGGAAATCTGAGCATAAGAAACTGAGTTGTAATTATAGAGTGTGGTGGTCCTTCATTCTGTGTAGTTCCAGGCTGCTCCTAGCTCCTAAGAGTGCAGTGCCAATAGATTGCTATTTGATGACTGAAAAGGAAGAAACCAGTAAGAATGCTAGAAAAATATGGCTAAAGATTAAACAAATTAGCTTGTATATTACTGTATCTTGAGTTCATTACAGCTGTTGTTGAATATGCCTTAAACTGTGAAAAATATAGATTATTTAGTTATTGTAAGCTTACTTATCCATAACCAAAATAAATGCTGGCATTTCTCAAGTTCTTTGTAAACGAAATTTGTTTAATTGGTCATCTGTTGTTTGTTTGCAGGAGAGTACTGGAAGCAGCCAAAAAAGCGAATCAGTCTGGACATTTCCTCTGGATTGGCTCAGACAGCTGGGGGTCAAAAATTTCACCAGTCCAGCAGCAGGAGGAGATTGCAGAAGGAGCAGTAACCATTCTACCCAAAAGAACATCCATAGATGGTAAGGACATCTTTGGCCTTTCATTTTCTGCCAAAGTTCAAATACTTTAAGTCTCTTTAAAAATAATTTTAAAAATCATGTAGAGTCCTTGATTACATGGAATTCAGGAAAAGCTTTCCAACCAAGTTACCTGAGTTGGCCTGATCCAAAAATAATTTAATATATCTGTTGAGATGAGGAGGCGCTGAATCTGCAATTAGGCAATCTCATAATTGTCTAATAATGAGGACACTTAGAGTTGAGAGCTTCCTAACCATAGCCTGGTCATTTGGTACAAATAAGGAGAGTATTGGATGAATGATAATGAACCAGATTATTCTCTGGGGAGGAGATTGATCTGTGCCCTGCTTTCCTCTCCTAAACTTACTTTAAGGAGCCACTATATTAAGAAAGATTCTGAGTTGGTGGATGAAGTGGAAGTTGGTTTGCAGTACCTTATTCCTGTGAGGGTACTGGATACAGTAACATCTCTCAGTGTCTGGGTAAGCATGCTAAAATGGTAATTGATTAAAAAAAATGAGCACTATTGATGTTACATGGAGAATTTAGCCACAGGGAAATACTTGTAAGGACCTAATCCAGATGGGATGTGTTAATCATGATTTCATTATGACTGCTGGATAGCAGGGGTAAGGCTGGTGATCATCAAGTTTAAGTAGGAATCTTTAGTTTCTCAACCGGTTGTCATTAACTATATAAATACAAGCAGAATTATAGGAGTCCTGGAAGTCCTCTTGTTCAACAAAGATGTACCCCATGATTTTAGGTGGCCTTGAAATGAAATCTAATCCTTAGATGCTACTATGTTCATAAAATAGCTTATGCTTAAAATTTTTCTTGTTCTTACATTTACAAAAAGTCTGATATTATATTTAAATTACTATTTTTATACCGTATCATATATTAATGCTTCTTCCACTTCTCTTCAATGTAGGATTTGATAGATATTTTCGGAGCAGAACACTTGCTAACAATCGAAGAAATGTCTGGTTTGCAGAATTTTGGGAGGAGAATTTTGGATGCAAGTTAGGATCACATGGAAAAAGAAATAGCAATATCAAGAAATGCACAGGTAACTGTGAAAGTAAAAAATTATCTGTAAATTGTTTATAGGAGTGCAGGAGAGGAACTGCTTTCTTTTCATCACTTACTTCTGTTTCCCTTCAGTTCTCCAATGCATATTGCTGAG
>WEKY01009601.1:0-41898 GCA_013390045.1 Picathartes gymnocephalus | reverse complement strand
CAGTCTTTAATAGTAAGGCCAGTCATTCTTTTGGTACCCAGTTCTCTGAGATGAAAGAAGGGGTGGGGGGCACAATAAAACCCCCAAAGTCCAAGGAATTATAGTGTCCAGAAAAGGGCAACAAAGCTAGTGAAATGTCTTATGAGAACTGTCTGAGAGTGCTGGGGAAAAGGAGGCTCAGGGGAGATCTTATCACTCTCTACACCTACCTGAAAGAAGGTTGTAGCCAGGTGGAGATTGATCTTTTCTCTAAATGAAGTTGGATATTTTTCAGATGCTCTCAGAAGAAGTTATTTTATTCAGAAAAAATAAACTAGATACAAACTGTAAGCAAAATAATTATTTTTTAAAGATTGTTCTTTAGTTATGTCAGCTTTGCATTCCAAAATAAAGGATGAACACATTTATGAATATTAGACTTCTAGAAGAAAACTGAAGTAAATGAAGTCATTAGTCATATTTTTCTGTATGGGAGATCAGTTTATGCAAGCATGAGGAATATGTACATCACTTGGAGAACCACAGTATCTAATGTTAGGGCTTCTACCCAAGGATCATAAAGAAACCACTCCATTTCACTGTAGAGGTGACTCACAATAGAAGTAACGGACTGCACAGAAAGGACTATTACAAATTACTATTATAAATTCTCAGAATGGTACTACCCATAGGATTTCGCTTTTTGTGTGTGTTATAGTTCTTCTTTAGCACTCTAGAAAACAATCACCATCTATCATCCCCTTGTTATCAGGATGTTATTGTTCTTGGCTTTATTTTAGAACACTTGTTAAAAATGTTTGAAGTTAATTTTGGTCAGCTGACCTGTTTCCTCTTACCTCATTTTCTATTCTGTTCTGTCCTATTCTATGCTATTCTATTCTATTCTATTTGCACGACATCCTTTAAACAACTTTAGTATCTGACTGCCTTCCAAAAATGCACTAACTGATGTTACTAACATCTGTCATGTGTAGTTCATTTTCCCTCTCATCTTCTCTGCAGGGACAGGATGAGAAAGAAAATGAACCACACATTGTGTGTGCAATGTAGTGTTATATGCATATGCATTATGATAGAGTCTTTAATTACATGCTCTCATCTTGTTTTCCCACAGGATCCCTGTCTCATTCAGCACACAGGACAGACACATGTGAGAGATTTCAGAGTGCATAGGCAACCACAGTTTAGCAGTTCCTGACATGTCTTTTTTCATCTAATGTAGTGCTTTTAACTGCGTGTTTCTTCTTCTCATGTTTTTTTTTTTTTATCTTCACATATTATTGATATTTTTTATAGAAAGAACAGCAAGAGAGAAAATTAAGAATTTAAGAATAGCAATAAGAAAATTAAACTGAAAACAATACATAGTTAATTCTCCAAGCCTCCGTACACCTTTACATATAATCCCAAAGTGGGAATCAGGAAGAAAAAACGGGATGTTTTTCCCACCTGCTCCACACTGCCTGAAAATTGTGGTATTTGTGAGTCTGTGAAGTTGGAGGAAGCAAGAATGCTGCTAGTATGGAGGCTTTGAAAGAGATACTCCTCTGTTTCCACTTGGTTTGAACTTTTGATGCATCTGTGTCATCTGCAGTCATACCTTCTGCATGTAACCAGTTAGAGCTAATTTGGAGTCCTCTCTGTTATCATCTGGTACATATGTGCACCTCTTTGCATTACATGATATTATAAACTTGCAAGTAAGTTATTCAAAGCACAAGTAATCTCTCAAAATGCTTATTATCTTGGAATCAAAATGCTAAGAATTATTATTTGTTATCTTGAGGTTTTTTCCCCCCCAAAGAAAAACTTTTCTCTTATTCGTAATTAATGAGCTGATATTTTTGTGCGTTACTTTTTTCTTTTTGTTTTCTTTTTCTTTTTCCTTACAATGCATGAATGTGTAATGACAAGAACACTGCAGATCAAACATATATATCATGCATTCTTTTCCTTTTTCTATGCACTCTCTTAGTTCCAATTCCTTTTAAATATACTTCCATATTTTACAGCAGGTAACTATTTTGTCATTTTGGAATGCCTTCAAAACCACTTTTGACTGACTGTCATAAACATTTGTCTAAATGAAGGCAGACATGGTTTCCTCTTAATGAAATAATACTAAGATTTTATTTTTATTTGTGAAAAACTTTTTAGTTTCATGGATACTACTGCTGATATATAAAGGTAAGTTTCTCCTCTGCTGTTGTGTGCGGTACTTTCCTACAAAACTGGTCATGGATACCCGCTTGTGTGCATGTTTTGCAATTAGTTGCCTACAGTAGTAGATTAACTCCATCTGTTAGTCCACAGGCAGGGCCATTTGAATTTTGCCTGTGAAATCTGAACCCAGGCTAAAGAGAGAGCCTGAACTCAAACATTTTTTTAACTTCATATTGTCTGAGCCAATATAAATGTATTGCACTATGGAAAGGAGCCCTTTTAAATCCATTTCAAACCAAACTTGGAAATGTTTGAACAGCTTAAAGCTTTTAGCCTTGAATCTCATTGTAGCTTAATGGGGTGTTTTTGTTTGTTTGGGGATATTTTTATTCTTGGTGGGTGAGGAAGATATCCAGATTTTTCTTTTCAGCTATGGATCTTTGATCTCTGCTTCTTTGCAGAGTGATTCCAGTGCTTGTTCCAGCTGCAGCACACCTATCTTATGAAGCAAAGTGCAAAATTGCATTGCTTGTACATGTCACTCACTATAAACAAATTTTAAAACTTACATTTGCACTGGAGTGTTTTCAGTTCATAAAAGGTCAAATGTAAATTTATAAAGCCCCAATACATCTAAATCCAGGCCTTTGGGAGAAATATATTTACTATCTGGATTGTATATCTATCTTCATACCAAGAAGCTCGAGTGTCCATTCCAGAATGTTTGAATGCACTGCAAAAAAGTATCAAAGCAAATATTGCATGTCTGCTAATGAACATTTCAGAACAGTTCTGTGATGTTTGACAGGATTTTTCTGTTACCGAGTAAATCCCCTCCAAATGTTCATAAGCGTTATCTTAGAAGTATATAGTGACATACATACCATAAACACAGCTGTTACAGGGAAAATGTATTTCACAGGTCCAACACTGAGGATTTCTGTTTGATATTTGAAAAGTTTTAAGAAACATTCATGATGCTATGAAGACCTCATTTCTACTTTACAGAGAGTAAAGCTGCATGCCTGTTTGATGGTCATTTATCTGAGATGAGTGAAGAGGAATTCTGTCTAACTGTGAAGAGAACAGAGGAGCCCTTTCTGCCTTTTGATGTGGTGTATGCAGTGTCTAGAAGGGGGGCAGGCAGAGGATAGGGGGAAGCTTTCCTATCGAGCCCTCTTTTTCATTCCCCAAAGCAATTTGGGATTTTCTGTTTCTATCACCACTCTTACCAGTATGAACATACACTTATCAGCACTCTAACAAAAACTACAGACATGCACACTCCCTGCCAATCCCACAATCTCCCTGTCCAGCCTAATAATTACCAGGTATTCTGAAGAAATACCTGGATTACAAAGAAGCTGGTATATCATCCTATATTATCTCTTGCTGCAGGGTGTGAGTTTACGAGACAGCACTGCCATATCATTTGATTACTTGCATTCACTTTAGCCTATTTCAAATGTGGTATGTGTCAGTAGTATGCTTACGCTGCAGCTTTTACTGGAAGAGGAGTACACTGCTATTGACAGGCATATCTGGTAGTGCAATAGATTTTATGCTGAGTTTCTTTGCTTCCTTATTTCCTTTAAAAAAATCTTTCTCCCTCAGTTTTGGTGACTTAAAATTATTCTTCACATAGAGAGTTAGAAATAATTTTGCTAAAACTACATTTCTCTTACACATATCCCACAGATATAGGGAAAACATACTGCATCCATTATTTTCAAGAAAATAGGATCTATTTCTACCATACTGCTATTGTTGAAGTCTGGAGATCTCCTTTATTTTTAGAAAGCAAATACTTGCAGGTAACAAGTTAGTTAGATTTTAAAATTATTTGTCTTCTGGATTATTCAATGGGTTCACAAGGTTTAAACATAATTTTTTGCTCAGCAGCAGGGTTATGTCATAGTACAGCCTTCTCTTTTCAGCCCCTTTAGTATAAAATATGAAATGCATCTCTAGTACCTCTCAGTCTCATAATTCTAATCAGTTTTTTGAGTTTAACATCAGGAAAGGATAGAAAAAGCAGAAAGTAAATTAAGTAGCACAGAAAGACTTAGCCAGGATTGCTGAAGTTACTGGAACTCCTGACACTTTCAGCATGTTACACTGACAGGCTTAAACCAACATCACATACATCCTATCATTTAAATTATTACTAAAATTGACAAGGCCTGATGTTGCTTCACTTGTCCAGATATAAGCGCATGCACTGCTAAATAAATTCTAAACTCATCTCTTATGTAGCACTTTTCATCCACAGAACTCAAAGACCGCTTCACAAAATATGGTTGAGGGTTTTTTGTTTCTTTTCCTTTTAGGGGGAAATAATTCGATAACTGATTTGCACTAGTGACCCAGCAAATCAGTGACATAAGATAGAATTGGACTTTCATTCAGACCCAAGATGACCACATCAATTTATCTCACTGATTTGGTGGTAATACCGTTATGAGCATTCAGCACTACTTATAAGCATTTTATACCTTTTATGTTGCTGGTTTTACTGCCTTTGTAAAGACTTACATGACTGTGTGCCTTTTTTTGCCCCTCCTTTCTTTTAATTTGAGAGAGAAAGAGAGACATATTTAGAGAGCCCATATTTAGCCAAATATTGTTTTCAGTTTGGCAAGATTTTTAAAGCATTTTACTGCTTCATTCAATAATTTCTCAATTATTTTCTCTGCTACATCTTATGTGTTAATTTGAATTTTTTTTTTTCTGGGCATATATCTCAGGCATTGACTTCCGAGCACTTTATTTGTACCACTTTTATGCAGACTTTTGAATAATTATTATTGTGTATTTCTGAGGTTTACTTACTCTAATGATGATTTGATAATAATCTTTGTGATTTCAGTATTCTTAGATTAATTTGTTTTCAGTGTGTTGCTCATGGAGAATTTGTTGGTATTTGTCTTTTCTATATCTTAAATATATCACCAAAATTAATATTGACTCACAACAATTGAAAGAATGAATGAATATGATACAGTCACAAATCTGGGCTATACTGTGATCTTCATGTAGAGAGTTATACATTCAGTTAAATTTCTGAATCCCAGAAGTTTGGGTTTTTTTATTTTCTCTAGAATAGCTGAAAGCAGAGTAAGACTATTTATTAGGCTTAGATAAACACTGTCTGTTAATATGCTCACTAAGTCATAGGCTGTAAACATTACTATCTTACTGGTTTGATTCCTAAAATATATTTGGTAACAACTCCACAGTCTTTTACAGATCAGCAAATATCCTCTAGGGTTAAATTTATTCCTTCAACAAAGAATGCGTCATGATTAAAGAAGGATATGAAATTTCAGTCTTCAAAGTTCACAGTTTGACTAGTGTTCAACCCACTCAACAAAGTATGTGGTTTTACTGCAATTCAAACTACTGTGTTTTCTATTTAAATTGTCATGATAGTCAGTCCAAACTACTAAGGATGGAATTGGAATCTCAATGTATGTAGTTTGGATCCTTTGTTAAACAAATTCAAATGTTCAATATCTGTGTCACAGTACTGGTAAAGGGGTTTTTCACTCTTAAACTGTGCTGAGAGGGAATTTTACTGCTGTCCTCAGGTGCCTGGTGGGAGGTTATAGAGAAGACCTACCAGACGCCTCTTAGAAGTGCAAAGTACAAGTGACAGACACAGGAAGCTCTGAGTAAATACTACTGAAAAAATTTGCAATGATAGTGGTTAAAGAAGGGGAGAGGTAGCTCAGGTTGGTCTCTTAGGGTTTTTTGGTTTGGTTTGGGTTTGGATTTTGTTTTTATTTAATGGCATGGATAATTATGATTGTATCACTAAAAACATCATTGACATAAATATGCCATTTATGGCAGTCAGTGAAAAATTTAGCCTGAATGTGAATATTCTTCTCACACACATTCTGCTTCCGAAGACTAGGTCCCCAGGTTGTGACTTCATCTTTGAATGAGTTTATCCAGGTGTAATAAGACCACTTTCTCTTATTTTAACGTCATAATTACCTAAAGCAGCAGTCCTTTAGGCTGTGCTAGTTTCTATCTAGAACAGATAATGTCTCTCTGTTTAAAGGATTTACTAATACTTTCCCATAATTTTAAGTAGAAAATTATCTCTGCATTGGTGTTGTCAATATACATACATANATATGCATGCAAACCTCTCTGACATCTGTGGCCAAATTTGAGAGATGTTACTCAACTATACAAGTATTTATGGGAACCAATTAGATATTTGAGGTATGTTTCAGAGTCCAGAACAGTAAAGAGGTTTTATTATTGATTTTTATTGGAAGAAGAATCAGAGCCTGAAGGGATGAGTTTGAACTAGTTAAATGACAAAAGAGAAGCCTCTCATCGCTCCCTCAAACAATGCTCTAATAAAACATTAAGTATTTCTAGATCAGGTGGTATAATAAGAAAGCAGATGAGCGGGAAAACACTTTGGATTTCAGAGCATTTTAAAATTATCCTTCTTCTTTGATGATGTTGTTTTAATTCATCATTGAACATATCTTTTCAAACTATTGGGATTGGTCAAACTACTCCTATTTTTGGAGAATACTATAAGCATTTCCATTGCCATCCCAATGAGTAAAGGTGATATATTTGTAGCACTCCATGCTTATTGATAGAGAGAGGATGCAATACTTTGAAATTCTCTAGCGTTCCATTTTCAATTGTTTTCTCTGACATATTAAGTGATTAATTGAACTACATTCACTACACAAACATTTTATGGTTCAAAATGTACCAACAGAAACACCACACCTGAAAAAAGAGATAAATAAATTCGAGGGCAAAATTGCAGCTATTGGTGTCTTTACCATGTCTGTTAAATCTGTTCCTTCCCCCAGCAGGTCCATCATGGGTCACAGGTTTCTAAAAGTTAAATTCTTATTGCTACTTTCTTTTTCATTTACCTGCACAGCACAGCAAGGTTGTTTGTTAGGGTTTGGTTGGTTGTTTTTTTGTTTAATTGGATTCTTTCATAGAAGTTTGGTTGTATTGTTGAAAACAACTCTAGGAAGTGGATTGGTCATAAAATACTTCTCTCTGCAACAGCTGAGATTCAACGGCACTTGGGTTGAGGTTGCAAATATTAAAAAAAGAAATCATTAAAATAGGGTCAGCCGACAAACAATGCATTCAGATGAAAAAATCCCATTTGCTGCGGAAGGAGAAATGTTTTCCACATAACTGTTTGCAGGACAAGGGCTTCTAGAAACATATAAGGAACAGAATGTAGTTTGTGCATTTAAAATTAAGAAGAGGCATATTTTTGTTTCCTTAATCAGCTCTCTTATGACCGTATCTTATCTGACATTTTTTCACTGCATGCTGATGAAATGATGTGCGCACTGGGCAGGAGTTTACTTCCTTATCTTAGAGTCTTCTGTCATCAAAGGACTGCAATCCACTGCATAGTATACACTGTAACATTATTTGTCAGCAACTTATCAAAAAAATATGAACACTGTTTTTTTAGACCTAAATTCTAATTAGTTGCCATTACAATCTGTCTCCTCTGCATTACAAGGATTTCCACGAAAAGACAAGGCGCCAGTTTTTCCAGGGGTCTCCGTGAGGTAGACCCTCTGTATATATTTAAATAAATATTTATTTTAAGATATACAGTGTGTTAAGTGGGGATGCCTTATAGTGCCTTGATTTGTAGAGACAACATGGTGATGGAACCTGTCATTGTACTCAGCAACTAAGGAAGATTTCAGTAGTATAATAAAAGCAAGGCCTCTTATAAATCCCTTGATTTAACAAATTACACAAGGGATTTACTACTGCCTACCTGTCTATTGAAACAAAGCATGGTGTGGTCAGGGTTTGACAAATGAAAAAAAAATAAAGCAGATAAGAATTCATAGTTAACTTGAACTTTATATTGTGAGCTGAACTAATTCTACAAGGAAACAAGTTTTCCAACTTTCCTAACAGAGTCTGAGGGTAATAAGGTATGGGGGCATTATGTGTTACTCTTTAAATGATCCACCTCTAAAGAGTACCAAACCAGGATGCAATCTTAATCTTGAGATGCTAGCTGTTCTTGGGGTATGCATATCATTATTTTTAATGGAAATTGCACATACACATAAAGAGAAATATAGACCCCCATCTGCTTTGGTTTCTCATTTTGTAACACAGTAAATGCTGAGCAATATGGTATTATTTTAATGGAATACACATTTGATCATCTCTGTTCATTTATATACATTTCCTAAGATGTAGTATAAAAGTGAACATATCAGAATACATTTGTTAAAGAGGAAATTCACTACTAGTTCTAGGCATAAATTTAAGGAATATTTTTAATGAGTAAAGTATTTGTAAACTCTGCTACACTTATTTTATTCCATGAAACTGTGATGTTTCTAGTTTCCTAATATTAGAAAGATCTCATTTGCATTTTAGTAGAACTCTAAAAATACTTGTTTACATTTCAATTTTATTCTAAACTGCTGTTTTGGACTGCCATCCAAACAGGCATAAACTAAAAACGTCTTAGAAATATAGATATCATCTTTGAGAAATTGCTTTTAAACAGATAGAATGTGTCATCAGGATGAAGTACCATATGCCATTAATTATACATGGTACAAATTCTAAAATTTAATCAGATACAGATTCAAACTCATGTCTTGGTTTGTTATCACAATAGGATAGTTCTTGGGTGAATATACACCTTTCTTGTGCTTTTAAAGCTATGCTTTACATAGTTGCCTTCACTGTGGGAGCTTTTGTGACTATTTAATGGCAATCATTTCTGCTTCACAGCAGAGTGAAATAATATAGGGAAAGTTTGAGAGATCCTTCAGAAACAGCCTCTGCTGCTGCTGACAGAGATCACAGCATAAGATATTTTCTACAGAAAGAAACAGTAATAAGACTGTTATAACCATTATAAAGTGCCTTCAGCACTGGGGATCACTGAAGCCATTGTAAATGGCCTGAGAAAACATAGCTAATGGAAACTTCCATAGAAATTTAGAGTCAGAATCCATGTAGCTTTCCTAGCAAATCAAAATATCTCAAAAATCTTCTAAAATTGTTTTGAAACTTCACCTAACATGTTTATGAATTATATCATCAGACTTTAGATGTGAAATACCTTACCAAATTTCCCGTGTGTAACCTACGTATTGTAAGCAAGCTACTACTTTTCATTCAAATGCTCTGATTTATCTGATTCAGTAAATGTTATTAAGGTTAATGGATTCTGTCTAATGTCCTAAAGACAACCCCAGAGAAAACAAAACTGCCCAACCTCTAAGAGGATATGCTGAAGTATAAAGGCTGAACACTGGATCACACACACCTCTCACTCTCTGTCAATGATCAGGGACACAGGCTTATGCTCCCTAGGAATTGTGCTTCTCTCAGGGTGTGAATATTAGAAGATGTACATTTATTTTTCAAAAACAAGCAGCCTTTTTCACTACCAAAACTGACTCATCAACATTTTTGAAAGTATGATTTATCTTATTGTCAAACACAGCTCACATTTAAAAAGGGTAGATGTACTTTATTTAAAGGAAGGAAATATCTATGAGAGAAAAAAAAAAATTACTATGGTTATTTGAAAACAGCAGCTTAATGATATATGCCCCTTAGGACCACCTCATTTCTAGCACAAAAATTAATGTTTTTTGGCAAACTACTGAACTGAAATCATCATTAAAACATCATTCAGAAGACAAGGTTTTCTGTGAAATAGGTGGAGGCACTTGGCAGAGAGCCACCTACAAAACCATGACATCAATACCAAAACATGCAAAGAGCAAACTCAGACAACAATTGACAGGAATTCTTCTTAGTGTCTCACATATGAAAAATGTATGTATATAATTCTGCATCTTACAAACACATTGGTGTTTTTGCAGTATTGGAACCAATCTAAGATTTTAAGAACACCAGAACAGTGAGGACTATGTGCAATAAGGGGAACCACACTGGTGGTTTCTGTAATGGATCACCTGAAGAACGGTAAAAGAAGACAAGTAAAATAAGTAGTTTGGAAAAGGCGTGGCTCATTCTTACAATAGCCTCCCAAACCAAACACTTTATGGATTCCTTGTTTCCTACTCTAAAAGTTTCTGCTCCTCATTTCATTGCAACATTCAGACAAACATAGAATCATTTCAGTTAAAAAAGACCCTTTAAATCATCAAGTGCAACCATAAATCCTATATTGCAAATTCACCTCTAAACCATGTCCCTAACCATCACATCTACATGCCTTTTAAATACCTCCAGGAACGGTGACTCAGCTGTCTCCCTGGCAGCCTTTTCCAATGCTTAATACCTCTTTCAGTGAAGAAATTTTTCCTAAGATCCAATCTTTATGTCCCCTGGTGCAACTTGAGGATACTTCTCCTTTCCATTCACTTGCTACTTGGAAGACACCCAGCTGACTACAACCTTGTTGAGGGTTGGGTTGTCTTTCCTTTTGTTTCCTTTTAACAGTGTAGAATTTTTTTCCATTCAGTTGCTAAATAGCCTTAATTACTAAGTACTTAAGAAAAACAAAGGCTATACCTAGGCCTAAAGAAAAGGCCCATCTATGTTTACTGTTCTGTCGGGGAGTTTTTCTCTCGAAGGGGGTGGGGGGTGGAAGAATATCTCGAGAATTGGGGACTGGTAAAAGGAGAGGGGAGGGGTGGAGCGGGACTGGCTTTCGGAGGAGGACACGGGAAGAGACAGCTCTGCGAGAGAGAAGTTTTTTTTCGCTGCTGCTGCTGGAGCCCTGGCTTGGAGCTGTTTTCTTCTGCCTCTTGGGTGAGCCTCTGCTTGTGAGAGCAGCCGCTGAACCTGTTGCCATCTGCTCGGGTGCCCGGAATCCCTGAGCTCGCCTCTCCTCGCTGGGCTAGGAGCCGGGCAGCTGCTGCCCCCCGCCCCCACCGCTCCTTCGGCACTGCTCTGGGTTTCACTGCGCTGCAGCCCCGCTCCCCCGCCTGCCGAGACGTCCTGCCCTCCCAGTTTGCTGCTTTCCAAGAATCCTGCTGGGGCACTGGAATCGACTGCTCCAAGGAGGTTTGTGAAGCAAAACCTCTCTTCCGTTTTGTTTTCCCCTGCTGACTGAACCACCATAGCACGTGCTCCCTGCCGGCTGTGACCATCACTGCACTGAGGGGGGGGGGAGTGCCTTCAGGCCAGGAGGTCAGGACCGGGTTCTTGGTTCTGTTTTGTTGTTAGTGCCATAAGAGTTGTTGTTTGTTTGCTCTGTTATAAATCCTAGTAAAAAACTGTTATTCCTACTCCCATATCTTTGCCTGAGACCCCCTTAATTTCAAAATTACAATAATTCGGAGGGGAGGGGTTCACATTCTTCATTCCGAGGGAGGCTCCTGCCTTCCCTAGCAGAGACCTGTCCTTCAAACCAGGACAAACCTCAAAAATACTAGCAGAAAGCATCACAAAAGAGTTAGGTCATGAATTTCTTCCTCACTTTTCCATTTACATAACTGAAATGGAGTCAAATTCCTAGCTAAGAAAAAATGCTTCCAAATTTTTTTCCATACTAATGAATTTTTCAGTCAAAATATACTGAAAAACACAGATGAAAATCTGACCCATATATTTCCTGACTAATAAAAAGAGTTCAGAAACCTGCAGTATATCTCCTCCACACAGAAATGTGACTAAGCACATGATAAGCAATTGGAAAACATTAGGGTGGTTAAAAAGTCTCAGACAGTCATGTGAATTAGAGAAAGCTCAAAGGGAGTTGTTCTTGGAGAGATAAAATCCAATCAGACTCCGAATAGATATAAAAAAACTGGACCTTCAGGCATGGATGAGAGAAAAAAACAGAAACACATAATGGGGAATCTGTAATTAGGAAAGACAGGAAAAAACCAGGAGGTATAAAACACATACATGGAGAACAACACTGGAGACATGTTTGAAAATAGTCCATTTATGAAACTATCTTATTCAGTAAGGTAGGCGGTGAAAGTGACAGTGTGTTGGGGGTTGGGTTGTCTTTCCTTTTGTTTCCTTTTAACAGTATAGAATTTTTTTCCATTCAGTTGCTAAATAGCCTTAATCACTGAGTACTTAAGAAAAACAAAGGCTATACCTAGGCCTAAAGAGAAGGCCATCTATGTTTACTGTTCTGTCGGGGAGTTTTCTCTCGAAGGGGGGGGTGGAGGAATATCTCGAGAATTGGGGACTGGTAAAAGGGGAGGGCAGAGGCTGAGCGGGACTGGCTTTCCGAGAGGGACATGGGAAAAGGCAGCTCTGCTGGAGAGAAGTTTTTTCGCTGCTGCTGCTGGAGCCCTGGCTTGGAGCTGTTTTCTTCTGCCTCTTGGGTGAGCCTCTGCTTGTGAGAGCAGCCACTGAACCTGTTGCCATCTGCTCGGGTGCCCGGAATCCCTGAGCTCGCCTCTCCTCGCTGGGCTAGGAGCCGGGCGGCTGCTGCCCCCCGCCCCCACCGCTCCTTCGGCACTGCTCTGGGTTTCACTGCGCTGCAGCCCCGCTCCCCCGCCTGCCGAGACGTCCTGCCGTCCCAGTTTGCTGCTTTCCAAGAGTCCTGCTGGGGCACTGGGATCGACTGCTCCAAGGGGGTTTGTGAAGTAAAGCCTCTCTTCTGTTTTGTTTTCCCCTGCTGACTGAACCACCATAGCACGTGCTCCCTGCCGGCTGTGACCATCACTGCACCGAGGTGGGGGGAAAGTGCCTTCAGGCCAGGGGGTCGGGACCGGGTTCTTGGTTCTGTTTGTTGTTAGTGCCATAAGAGTTGTTGTTTGTTTGCTCTGTTATAAATCCTAGTAAAGAACTGTTATTCCTACTCCCATATCTTTGCCTGAGAACCCCTTAATTTCGAAATTACAATAATTCAGAGGGGAGGGGTTCACATTCTTCATTCCAAGGGAGGCTCCTGCCTTCCCTAGCAGAGACCTGTCCTTCAAACTAGGACACAGTGCTTACTGCTGTGTATTCCTTGGCTGAATTTAACAGGCAACTCTCTGATTAACAGCAGTTTGACATGGTGATTTCTATAGTATGACAATATTTTCAGTAGAACAACAGATTTATGTTCTAAAATATTGCTATTCAAAGCAAGCTATGAAAAAGAGAAAGCAATGTTATTACAGGAGTGTTTTTTTTATTGTCTTGCTGGATGCTTAATCATAAAAAGTTAGCACAGCCTGAGTGTAAATCCACTCATTTTCTTTTTTTTTGAGTTAACATTTAAATTGTCTATCTCATAATTTCATGTGTTTTAATACAGTATCATATTCAATCAGATGTATGAACATACACTATTTAACATTATACAAACTACTTAATATTTGCAATCAGTATATCTAGGACAAAAATTAAGGGATCCAGGAATAGACTATAATGAAACAAAACAGTCACTGAAAACTAGGAGTGTTTTACTTCTTTATTTACAGGTTTTGGTACAGGCCTGCAAATGCTAGACATCTGTACTGTATTATTTTCCCAAGAAGTAACTAAAATTGTTGATGAGGTTGAACTTCACATTCACTTTAAATTTCCCAAAGCAGTGAAACTCTGCCAGTTTCTGAATTTTAGCCAGATGTGATATGTGGCTTGCCCCCAGGATCTGATGGATTTCCCACTGGCTGGTTTAATTCAGCCAAGAACCTATTTCTGTTATGTGTTTGGAGAATCCAGCATGTTCCAATCCATAATTTCAACTGTACTGAACTATTTATTGCTTGAGATATCTTTATCCTGCTCCTTACTCAGACAGAAGAATGAATGGGACAAGAAGAATGCCAATCCTTACTTAAGGTAAAAAAGGAAGGTGAAAAAGTGAGAGTAGGTTAGGTCAGAACACACTTGGTACACTGTCTCATTCACGGCTAAAATATTCTCAAGCAGTTTATTATCGTGTCACATTTCAGCAGAAAAACACCTCAGCCCTTCTACTTAAAAGTACCTTGCAGTGCTGAAAGACAGACAAACCAAAACACTCAGTGCTTTCTCAAGGCTTAAGGACATGGAAGGAACTGAGTGTCACAGCTTGAGGAGGAAAAACTGTGTTGTCTCCTTTTTAAATGTTGTATGTAGTAAAGCTACTGGCCTGATACTGGAGTTGTTCAAAACTTTTCTGATAGTCTTATCGGTCATGGTAAGAGCCGGCCTGAAACATTTATATTTTATTTGTGTGCCGTAACATTTAAAAGCCGTAATCAATGAAAAGGATTTTGTTGTGCTAGACATAATTCTAGCATGGGACAAATGTGTAAAATATTATTTTCCAGACTGTCATTCCTTTTGTTCCAAATCCTGATATACCGGCAAGTGATAACAAATCAACACAAACATACCACAGCCCTCATTAGCATATAACATTTCATTTTTAGGATGATCCACAGCCCTAAATATCGAATAAATAGAAACAGAATACATGGGTAAATGAATCTTTCATATCCATAGAAGTCCTACATGCATTTTAAAAAGAAGACCCAAACCATGCATATCAGTTCAAACACATGTTACTAATAGGAGTCTCTCTTAGAGTCAGACCTATTGCAGCAGCATTAAAATGTTTTCATGCATGTCCTGAGGTTATAGCCCAAAGATAATATTATACTGGGAGGCAGAAGGCAGAGGTTCTGTGACTAGGTGTTATACTTCTGAGGCCTTTTGTCAGACAAGGGAGAAATTGGTTAGAGTGATCCTTTGACAGATAAAATTATTCCAAACTGGGAGACAGCTTCTTGGGATGGTAGGCAGGTTCTCTAAGAGCTGTCAGAGAGGCACAAAGGGGCTGAAAAGGAAAGCAAAAGTAACAGTGCACTCATGACTACTGTCTGCTTAGTAAAGGTAGGCTTAGTCAGCCATCGTCATGTCTGCTGAAGGTGAACTTCATGGTCCTTCCCTGCATCGTTCTTCTAGCTGGTGACAAAACTTTTCCCAGAAGAGGAAAGACACAGAGTTCAGGCAATATGCTGACGACAAAACAGAGCAAATGAAGAGGAAGACTCAGTTATAGCTCATGAAGAGCATTATCTTTTTCTCCTTTTATCTCAATAACATTCTGAAAGTAGACCACAGACATGGTAGTTTGCATGGTTTAGCTCTGCATGAGAAATTATAGGCTCTTTGATTCTGTTACATAAAACAAACCATATGTTAGAGAAAGTAGTAAGAAACGGAAGGAAGGAACCATAGAAAGCAGGCCAGGCTGGCTCAGCAATGTGCATTCCCTGAAATACTCACATCGGAAATGACAGAAAAGCATACATTAATTTGATAACCTCTCTCACTACAAGGTCTAAAAAGCAGCTTATTCTGCCTCAAAATAACATAATTCAAGGTCTAAAATAAACAGATTTGGTAGATTATCATCCACAAACATCTATATATACATAAGTCTGGTCTGCCAAAATATAGTGGAAATTGTATATGATGAAAAACCTTTTATGGACAGAAAAAATTAGTTTTGTGGTACAGGGTTGCCATAATTACCCTTTATGGCAAAGGAAGCGCTGTTCAGGTAATTGGCAGTTGCGGAGGCTGGTGGGCCTACCGAGGGACTTAAGAAGGCTGACCCTGGAAGGGTGCCCCCTAGGTGCTGGCCTCTCCTACTGACTTACGCAAACCCTTGTTAGAAATGTCAGTTACCCCAGTTCCACTCCCCCTTGTTTACCATATATGTCCAAGTTCTGAACACTGTAATCCCATTGGAAGGTGGCCTGTTGGCCATCACACCCCCCAGTTGCCATATAAGGCCAAATTCTAGTACCTTTCCCATTAATTGGTTCCCACCATTTAGCTCCGCCCCTCTGTACCCATATTTAACCCCTGGACCCCTCAGATCCCTGGTTCTTTTGTCCCTGGACCCTTCAGCGTGTAGCAATAAACTGCCGCTGGACTTCTGCAGAAGAACCCCTTCTGCCTCCGTCGCCTTATTTGACACCAGTAGCGAGTGCGAGTTGGCACGCACTTCCGCCTGTCTGGAGCGTCCTCTCCCATGGAGAGGCTTGCAGAAGGTAGCGGTGCTGAGCCGCCTGTGCCGGGCCGTTACAGGCAGTAATGACTAAATACCTGATAGTCTTAAGCTAAAAACAAGTTTTTCAGAGAGAAGTGCCTCAGTGGATACTGCCTATGGCAGTAACATTTGCTAAAATATTAAAATAATCTCTGCCAGACAGAAAGATCATCTAATGGAAAGCCTGTTTAGACATAATACAAGAGCTGCAATTCATATCTTGAATAAGAATCAGAAATTAATTTTCATTCTGAAGCATTTTGCAAATTAGGCTCTAGCTATTCAGCTAGAAAACACCAAATGTTCTATTCCTTGACGTAAATAGCTTTATATTATTTAAATTCACTTATATTGACTATTACTTTAATAACAAGTAACTTAAAAAATAGCTGAATTGTTAAAACTAAGGGAAAAATTCTGTTTATGCAGGGATGGATAAATAAGAAGCAGGACACCGATTATAAGAACCACTCTGACCTTTGCAAGTGGAAGAGATTTAAACCTTAGAATCATAGAACACAGGTTGAAAGGGATCTTGGAAGAACTTCTGGTCTAGCCTTTCACAGGAAATGGAGTCTAGATGAGATCATCTTGAAAACCTCTTGTTCTGGGAACTCCACCACATTCCTAGGGATGTTGTTGCAGGGAATGACTGTTGTCACTTTAAAAATGTTTTTCTTATATTGAGATGAAACCTCTCCCCATGCAATTTTTACCCATTGTGCCTTGTCTTCTCCTCTGTCCTCTTTGTAGCTCTCCCTTACATTCTAGGATACTGTGATGAAGTGTCCCCAAACTTTCTCCTCTCCAGGGTGAGGTGATGTAACTCCTTCAGTCTTTCCTGAAAGGGCAGGTTCTCTAGCCCTTTGGTCATCTTCATGGACTCCATTGGACCCTTTCCAGTCTGTCCATGTCTGTCTTGAATTGTGGGGACCAGGACTGGATGCAGAACTCGCAGTGTGGCGTGACAAATACTGAGTAGAGTGGGAATATAAAGTTGGCAATTTTAGAAATTTACATCATCATTCCAGAGGATGGAGCTGGGACACAAAATGCATAGAGTTCAGTATAGAGGTGGACATATCCACAGCTCCTAGCTCCCTTCCCTTCTTTTCAATGCCAGATGGTCCATGAACAGACTAAGCTGAACAGTAATCAAAATACATTCTTCCTTCATATATAGGACAACTCCTGCCCAGTGTAGTTTGAATGAACCTGTTCCCCAAAATGCATTCAGAGTGCAGGGAAGCAAAGACATCTCACAGGTGCTTTCATGACTGCCACAAATACAGATTACCTGTAGCCTAACATACAATTTACACTTGCTTGATTTGCTTGTAAATATTAAAACTTTTAAAAATCTTTTCTACTTTACCAGTAAGAGTAAAATTAATTATCCATTGCATCTCTTCCTGAAAGGGAAATTTCTAATATGGACTTGGGCAAATTAGGGCTTTTTTATTACTATTTCTTGCTTTTACTAGCTTTAAAATGCTGCCATTCACCAAACTTGGAAACTATCACAACAATCTAAACTTTCACATAGTAAAAATATTTATGCCCTGAGGCACAAAATATTTTATCATTTGTTCAAAATCTCATTTAAATGATAAATATGATCAGCATTTAATCATTTATTTAGAAAATAACATTAAGACATGCCAAATTTTCAATGAACTTATTCATACTGATTCTAATAAGCTGAACAACTTGTTTTGGCTGCAGCTATCTTTTTTCCATATGGAAGTGCTTCTACTAGCTTTCTTCCAGATTATGTGGTTGAGAGGAGGATGTGGAGAAAAGTCCTATGCTGTTTTTTATGGCACAAATTCATTCTGAGGACTGAAACATGCAATGTAAATTGCTCTCAGTAAGCCTGCACCCCGAGGGCATGTTTTGGCACTATCACAACTGAATCTGTACCTTAACAATCTGTGTCTAAATTCATGAAGAATTTTAACAGGTTTAAGGATGCAGACAGTTTACACTAAGAATGTGTTTGCAGGGACAGCGTGCACCTTCTCTTAGGCGCACTGCACTACTGCCACGTCTTCAGTGGCGTTCACAGAGGCAATTTTAGCATGTTTAGGATGGAAGACAAAGGAGATACTACAGCAAAGAGACCACACAGAGCAGTGCAATGAAAAAAATTATTATTAAAGAAAGAAAAAGTTTGTTTTCTAATTAGCTAAATTCAGTGGAAAAAATAGCTTTTATATCAAGTAAAAATAAAATTATTACCAAGAAATATCCATAGTTAAGGTGCAATATCACAAACAGAATTTAAGTCCTTCTAAGGCTCAGCTCTAGAAAAAGACTATTCCATACTTCCCCATAGCTTTAACTACAAATTTCTGCAATCCATTTTGTATGAAACCAATGATATTGTTGTGCACTCAGCTATCAGCCTGAAGGAGCACTGTGCTACTGTCTCTGTTCTCACCTTCCATCCAGGATATTGGTCCTCCCTTCACAGACTCAATGCACAATTGAGAAATTTGGACAGAAAATTTCCACAAAGAAAAATTTATTGTTTAACAAAGACTTTTCTGTACTATATGATGACATTTGCACAGATATCAGAAGACATTAAGGTTTGTGTTGATAAGACAAAATGTAAATAATTTGCTTCCATAGCCATCCTGGAATAAGGCATTACTGTGTCACCTCCTTGTTCTCTTCTTCAGATTTTGAATTATCAACTGTCACACTATAGGGAGCAGAGTAAGCATCAGTAAATGAAGGAGATCATCGGGAAAAGGCCAATGCTAAACATAATAAATATTTATGGAACAGACATCTGTAAGGAATAGAACATCTTCCAGATGACCATGCTATATCTGGTATGCACAAATTTCTGACACATACATGGCAAAAATAATTGTGGAACTAGATAAGAGAAGAAAGCTATGAAGAAGTGAAAATAATTTCCTAAATGTCCCAAGGTATCGCAACAGATATTGTCATTGTGATAATACTTGTCTCAATGTATGGAATCATCCAGATTACTCTGTATAATTGTTTTAACAAAATGAATACAAAAATAATTTTCAAGTAAGTAGAAAGAAAATTACAAAAGTAATTTTCAAGAACTGGAACAGACTTATTAAAAATGTATGTGTATTGAGCCACAAAATGGAATATGAAAGAAATAGGAAAAATTAATAACAGATAAAAAAACCCAGTCTATTGAACAAATAAACTTTTACAGACAAGAAGAAAAAGCAAAGGAAAACAAAGGACAAACCACCCTTGCTAAAAATTAATTCTTTTAAGTGTTTTTCATGTGCATCACATCAAATGATACTCAACAGAATAGCATTCATATGTGTATATAGAAGAGAAACAGCTCTGTAACTAATGGTGGTAGAAGAACAAAATCTTCAAACACTAAGAACAATTTCTTAAGCATTTGAATGTCAGCACAAGCTTATCTGAGCTATTTTGAGTTATTTTTAGACCTGTAACACTGATCAGGAATCCTCTGAGGAACAGCCTCTCTTGTGAGAATGTCATACACCTTTTTTGTCAGCTTAAAACACTGGGATGATTTTACAAATGTCTTAATTGCTGTCGTGAACTCATGAAGATGGAAAGGTCAATGGAAAAAGCTCTCCTATTGACTTCAGTAGGAGGGACTGAGATCTTGTAGCAAATATTTTAGAAAGGTTCTATGCATTTTGAGAATATTTTAAAGGTATTCTGGCACTCTTTATAGCATTGGCCTTTTCTATTCAGGCTCGAGTTATTTTCCAAAGATATAAGAGGTACAGAACTTTTCATTTGATCTAGGTCCCAGTCTACTGAAAGCTGGGTAGGGTTTTACCAGTTTCCAAGCAGGGTAAGGATGACACTGGAAACTACACATCTGACAGTCTCACTTCAACCACAGGTAAAATTAGGGGAGATATTGAGAAACACCTGAAGGACAACACAATTTTCAGTCACAGCCAGCACAGCTTCATGAGGGGAAAGTCCTGCTTGTCAAATCTGATTTTCTTTTACAGTAACCCTCCTAGATAACCCCTAGCTAATCTAGGAAAGCCAGTAGATTTAATCTTTCTGAATTTAAGTAAAGCTTCTGATACTGTCTCTCACAGTATATTTCTGGAAAAAATGTCTAGCACATAGCTGGATAAACACATCATGTGATGGGTGAGCAACTGGCTCATGGGTCAGGTGTAGTGAAGGGGGTGACATCAGACTGGTGGCCTGTCACTAGTGGGGTTCTGCAGGGCTCTATCCTAGGCCCTGTGCTCTTCAACATCTTCATTGACTACTTGGATGCAGGATTGGAAGGGATGCTAAGTCTGCAGGTACTAAATTGGGAGGAGTTGTTGACTAACTCAAAGGCAGAGAGTTCCTGCAGTGAGACCAAAGCAAATCAGAGGGCTGGGCAAACACCGACCTTATGAAATTTAACAGTCAAGTGCCAGATTCTGCACCTGGGATGGGACAAACCTGGATGTATGGACAGACTGCGGAATGAGAGGCTAGAGCATAGTGCCATGGAAAGGGACCTGGGGGTCCTGGTCAATGGCAAGTTGAACATGAGTCAGCAGTGCCCTGGCAGCCAGGAGGGCCAGTTGTGTCCTGGGGCTCAACAGGCACGGTATCGCCAGCCGGGCAAGGGAGGGGATTGTCCCGCTCTCCTCTGCTCACCTTGAGTCCTGTGTTCTTTCCCCTTTCTCTTTAAGGTCAGAAAAATAGCCCAGAAAAATGTGTTTGTTTATAGTGTATGTGCAAAAAAAGTACACCCACTAGAATCCACAAGTAAATGGATTGTTTGGGAAAAAAAATTTCAAATACCATGATCAAATATACTAAATTACTGAAGCCATTTCTCTATGAACATTTCTCTGTTTCCTTTTAAAACCTTTCATTCAGTAAAACATGGGACAAATTCCACATAGGGAACTTGGCAAATACATAAGTATTATATGTCATTTTATGGCATAGGTCTAACTTTCTTCAAATAGGATGTCAGACACAGCTTAGACTGTATGAGCTGAGCTGTCTGCAGCTGTGATACAGAAGCAGATTCAGGCAGAATATGCACAGCTGAACCAGCAATCCAGCAGAGTTGTGGCTGAATGCCAAAGAAGCAAATAACATCAAAGCATTTTACCAGTATAGTGAGGTGAATGGTAATGACTTACAACAGTGTTTTTCCCATTATAGTGCAGGAGACAGCCCAGTCTCTACAAGCAGCAGGAATCAGCAAGGCCCAAGAAACATCTCGGGTGGTAGTGTCTCCTGTTGGCTGTTTTGGAATGGGTTGTGTTGGTGACAGATATATCAGAGATGACCTGCCATGGGTTAACCCCAGCAGGCAACTAAGGACCACACAGCTGCTTGCTCACTCTTCCCAAGAGTCTTGGGGAGAGACCTGGAAGGGCAAATTGAGAAAACCAATGGATTGAGATAAAGACAGTTTCATAGGAAAAGCAAAAGCCATGCATGCAAGTAAAGAAAAACAAGGAATTAATTCATTGCTTCCCATGTCCAGGCAGGTGTTCAGCCACTCCTAGGAAAGCAGAGCTGCAGGAAATGTAACCACCACTTAAAAAGACAGACACCACCACTTCAAATATTCTTCGTTGTTTCTGCCAAATTCTATTGTTCATCATGTCAAAAAAGTGTGTAAAATCCTTTTGTAACTTGGGATCAGCAGTCCTGGCTTGTCCCCTCCCAGATTCTTGTGCGCCTCCTGTCTACTCACTGGCAGGGAGGTATGAGAAACCCAAAAGGTCTGGGTGCTGTGCAAGTGCTGTTCAACAACAGACAAAATATCCCCATCTTGTCAACAGGTCAGAAATCCAAAGCATAGCACTCTATGATCTATTACAAATACAATTGAAACTAATTTACTAAAACTTAGTAAATTAAACTTAACATATCTAATTAACTTAAGTCTATCCCAGCCCAAACTGGCATAGCCCCAGTTCTCAAACATAATGTACCCAGAGGAGTTTTCTTGTGGGTCCAAATAAAGACAAGAAGATAACTTGCCAACTACAGTTTAAAGTAAAGCAGATTTTGGGGAATTTTATTTATTGCAAATTAATATATATTTGGACTGGATCTTGGGAAACAAAAAAAACCCCAAACTCTAAACCGACAGCAAAAGGAAACAAACATTTACGCACAGTGGAAACACCTTTGCTCCCTCTTTCCCTGGCTCAACTTTACTACCATGCTCAGCTTATCTCCAAATATCTGTCCTCCCCATTCATAGTCTTAGCCTCACTTTTTGGTCATAGACACCTGTCTTGCACCCCTTGATCCCACCACAGGTTACACTCAGTCCCTTCAGCAAGACAGTGAGCAGTGTGTACAATCAGGACATGGTAGTTTCATTCTGCTGCTACTTCCTTCCCCATTTTTTCTCATGTTTCAGAGGTCTGCATTGCCTTCAGGGAATTCTGTGTTCTGGTGTGCTCATCCGTGGGCCTCAGTCCCTTTGGGGATCTATCTGTGCCAAAAGCTTGGATGATGGACTCAGCCTTGGCTTGCAATGGGCCTGTTGTGGAGCTGTCTGGAGCCAGCTGTGTCCAGCACCCAGCAGCCCCCGACCTCCTCCTACAGCAGCCAGCCCTGAAATCCTCACTCCCTCCCAAAACCTTGTCATCTACACCCACTACAGGTGTGTGACACAATGGTTTGTCCATTCCTGTTTGCTGGTTTCCCTTAGCCCAAAGAGATAGGGGAAAGATAAATGCTCTTCAACACTTCTGAACCCTATCAGGAACTGGACAGTCCAGAATCATGAGTATTTAGTTTCATAATTTCCAAATGCAATACCCATGTACAGATGGAAGTTTCACCTAGAAATCATAGTGTTCCTGTAGGGAAAGTTCCAATCCATCAGACATACCACTGTATTTTCTCATATCTTTAACCTGTCATAACTGCAATAAGAAACAATTTTCTCTGAAGGTTTTGAGGCTTCCCTGCACTATTAGTCTAATGCTGTAAAACTCTGCTTAGTTTTACTATTGATATTATCATAAACAATGTCACATCTCAGAGCATTCCAAATTCAAATCAGGGACTTATAAGAAAGTTTCTAGAACATGAAGTAATGGAAAAAGTCTTCCAAACAACCCTGATTTTAACAAGCTGAATCACAATTATCCAAATCTCTGGTCTTTTGAGATTCTGCCATCAATAAAAGCCTATTTCGGTAACGCCTCTGATGAGGATCCTTGGTTATTTAAATATATTTCTAAATTGCTACTGAGCTGCTAAGCCTTGTATGCATTTTTGTATTAAAACTTGTTTTTCAGAGGAATATACTTCAATTGTAATATAGGTAAATGCCAATCAAAATCTTTAAGGACAGTTAATACTATTCCCATTCAAAGACACAATACAGTTTCTTGATTCAAAATACTAGAAATGTCCCACTCTGCATTTTCCAGAGCTTTTCTAGGAAATCAGAGGATATTTCATAATCTTCCAACTAAACACTGTGATCCAACAGTTTTTTTGCTATTGCCAGAACAAGTTTCCTCTGAGAATAATGTTTGTAGTCTGTAGACAGTCCTTTCTGACAAGGCCATAAATAGAAAAGCTCTACTTTATAAGTAAGGAAGAGCTCCATTTCACTGTTGACTCTGACATTTAAAATACAGAGAAGGATTAGTACTCAAAAATTCTGTTTCTATATTGATCACATTCTCAACCACATGTAATTTAAGCCACAATTAGATTTATTATGCAGACAGTTTTAGTTTAATATAAGCACACAATTTGGCAAGACAGAAGAGAATGCACCATTTTTCAGTTATCAGTGTTTGCTATCGAGGAAGTGATACAAATTACTAAGATATTACACAAGTACACAAATGTATCAACTTGAAAATTACTAAAAAACAATTGATAAAATGGACAAAACACAGTATCGTTTCCTAATACAGACTTCCCAGTCTCAGAGGGAAGACACAATACAAGAATAAGCTTGTGATCATTTTAGGTCTAGAAATAACAGGGCACAGTTCTGCTCTTTCCTCACAGTCCGTTTTACATTACAGGGCAGTGAAAAAAGGCAGAATTTTCAAAACTAACCAGTGAGTTTTGCCTGTTCAACTAGAGTTTCCTGATATTATCAGGCTTCAAATTACAGTGATGTCAGAAAACCAAGTCCCTGAGAAGTATCTCAGCTACTGAAATACTGCATATCAATCACTTGAGAATACATACTTCAGATCATTATCATGTGAATAGTATTAATTCCTTTTTTCCTGCTTGTCAGCATCATCTTCCTAGTCTATAAACTCCTTGGAGAGGAGTTATTTCTTACTGCATATTTTGCACAGTTCTTGACACCGTGGTACCCTGACCTTGCCTAGGTTTTGGCTTTCTTCAATATGATTAATTACAATTAACAGTTGGAACAATAATAGAAGCACTTTGATGCTCCATTCAAGACAGATAGGCATTTTCATTTGGATTTTTAATGTGGGATTTGATCAGTTAAAAATTAATCTACAAAAATCCATCTGGAGGGTAAAATAAATTGGTTCCACATTTCTCCTGTCACATAAAACTGCTGCCATATTAAAAACAGTCCACATTTGTGTTAATTTCTGATCTGGCATAAGGCACCATTGGTTAGTCTTGATGATGGCATCTGAGAATTTTACACTACGAGATCACTAATTTAAGATATTTGTGAGCTCTGAAACATAGAAAGGTACTCAGAAATTAATGCCATTTTATGCAGTTCATATCCTGGATTCCTTTAAAATAACCATTCAAAAATATATTTTTTTATTCAATAATAAACAAAGCCATTGTGAGTTGTATATTTTATCATCTCTTAAAATGGCAATAAAATCTGCATTCGTCTACGAAAATATAGACTACTAAATACTTCCTATGAATCATGGCATCTGCTCTGACTTCCTCAAAAAATATTTGTATGAAAAATCTAAAACATTTTTAGACAAAATAGGACAAAATATTCAAATGTTACTGTCTATTGACCTATATATATGCTGTATCTAACAGACATGGAATTTAATTTTGCCCCATGGGATTTTGTACCACTGACTTCAATGAGAACAATTTTGTATTATCATGAAGATACATCATTGTATAAGTTATCTTAATTAACTAATTAGCTCAGTAATAACTTTGACAGTAACACTGAGGAGAAGGAAAAAAGTCAGAGGCATATAACAAGGAGAAATATTCATATAGAGAAATTCCTTCCATGTTACTTTCTGTACTGTGTCAGTAAAGTGCAGTAATATATAAACAGGAGTATCTCAATCTCCAATGTCATTTCTTTTAAAAAGATAACTACAGGTAAACAAGACAAACCTGTCTTTAGGTTCCAGGAACATTTATTGCAAATAATGAGGCTTCAAAAAATAATCAAGTCCCCTAAAGAAGTTTACAAATTCATTTGGCAAAGTTTACATGCTAAAGCAAAAGAATACTTTTTCCTATATAAGAAACAAGTTCAAAGTGTTGTTTACAGTAGCCTGTAAAAGGACATGATTCCTAACACGTTTTCTGAGAGCTACCTCTAATAAAGTATTAACATTGCAGCTCATTGCAGCATCTTGTCATCATTCATTACAATATTCATCAACATTTTAAATCCATGTTTTTCAAGCAATCTCCTACAGAGGGTTTTGCTGTGATATCTCATCAAAACCAAAAAAGAGTTAATACATGTTATGGTTTGTCTGTATGACTCCAGCTCAAATAAAATGTCATTGTAGATTGTACAAATCACTATGAACAAACGCAGTCTTCAAGCCTGGTGTAAAACATCCCCAGATAAGACTCTAAGACTATCAAATGCAGCTTTGGGACACGCTTTTGTCCCCTTCATCTTTAAGCTCATAGCTCAATCCAATTACCCACAATTTAGACTCTGCCAGTGATTTGTGTACACTTGTGTTGCAGAGGAGAATTGTTTTTGTATGACTCAAGTGTAAAACTTCAGCTTACAAGCCAAAAACATCTTCAAAAGAAACCCATGAAATGACACAGTAAAGGCATGAGACAGGACTGTATGATACAAAAAAAATTACAACCCTCCCACTTTCTAATCATACATTAACCATCACCTCAATATGTGATTTTAAATTAAATCTTCAAAACACAATTTCCTTATTTTGTTCATCAGTTACAGAAAAAAAAAGAGGACTGTATGCAAAAATATTCTTCCAAATATAAAAGGACTGAGGGATATTTGGCATATAACTACATAAAGTTCTGAATTCGAAGGCAAAACCTGCTAGGACTTAAAAAAAATCAGCATTCTTCCAGAAGTTAAATACTTGTTTTTGTATTACTTTTTGACATTATTTTCACACACAGAATCAGATCTTTGGTTCTATCTGACTAAAGCTTCCTAGAATATTAGTCTTGTCCTTTGGATATAAATATTTTCAGGTTTTCATTAAACATATTATAACAAGAAATTATTCTGTCAGCTGAGGACTAAGTGACCAAGAACCTTTATCTAGCCCTCTGTTTATTCTAAATGTCCATGCAAAATGAGAAGGACGAGTGAGTTTCTGTCTACTAGATTCTCTGTGAAGATTCCTCAAGATACACTGGCCTTAATTATCTGCAGACCACCATTAAAACAAGACTGATTTGTTTAGCTGTTGGAATCCTTTCAGAATTAATTTCAAGTTCTGACTTGCCACATGATTTTAGTCACATGGTACAATAAGCATTTTGAAGTCACATTTATTCTAATAATTTATTTGATGAAAAAAATATTCTAAGAAATATCAGAGGATTTTCTAGTCGCAATTATTCTACTTTTCAGTGTAATGTGTCTGAGCAGAGGTTGGAATCTCATTTTGAGACAGAAACTATGTGCAAGATTTTATTAATAACATTAAATCTTGCATAGGATTTGAATACATAGGCAGCAAAAGGAGGTTTCTATTAAAAAATTCAGATTTCAACTAAAATACTAAGTTATTTGATTAGGCCACACTTGAGGGGCTAAATGATTTTGTTAGGATCACCTATGCAAAAGAAATAAAATTGGTGGACTTCAACAGTAATATCTTAGCATTCTATTACTTCTTCGGGGAAAAAATGCAACTCTGTCTAGGAAAAGGGACCCAACAAAGATTACAGTGACACACTAACCTCTAGCTGATGTCAGAGTATATCAAAGCTGTTAAAAACATTCTATATTAGAGTATACAAATATTCAGTATATCAAATGGCCTTAACCTAGTGCTGCACACCGCAAGAACGACACCATATGGAAAAATGTTTAAATCACAAATCACTGTGATAAAATCCCAGCACACATCACATGACACCTGATTGTCTTCTGATCCACTGATCTGTTTCTATGAGGTAACAGGTCTGTTTCTGTTCTAATCAGTTTGAGAATTTAATTTCTAACAACGCATGACAAAACCACAGTGTTTTAGAGTAAGAACTAGGAGTCATACTTATTTAAGTAAAAGTAATTGAGTTCAGTGGGACATCTATTAAAATGATAGATTATATTCATCCCTATATCACATATCCCATTCCAGAATTAAAGAACTCATACTCCTAAAGACTAAAAACCTAACAAGAAAATATAACACATGCATAGCCTTCAAACCCAAGACAAAATGTAGTACCTAAACACAACAGAAATATTCCTATTGTTCTCCCAGCTGAGTGCCTCCCATCAACTTGTTATACATATAACATCTCTGAGTTACCATGGTGAAATGATTTCGTGACTTATCAAGTCATGGTCATGCACGTTTGCCAGCTTTCAGATATGCAGTACAAATGGTAATTATAACCATTGCAAATTATACATCTTTCCAGTGCTTCAGATTCTGTGAGTTAACCTTAAATGCAAGGCAGATTTAAAGACGAACAATTTACTTAGATAAAGGAAAACAGAAAATATAATAAATCGTTTGCCTATCCTTCAACCCTAGTTTACAAAACCATGGTGCAACTTTATTGAGCTCAAAATTGAAGGGTGACAAGGTTAATGCATAGCTTTAGACCTCATGGTTTCGTTAGCAAACACATTACAGACTGCAAAGCTGAACTGACAGTAATGCTAGGCCCAAACAAAGTAAATAATTATTGGCTTGACAAATGAGGAAGCACTTGCAGAGTTTGTTTACATTTAGGTTTTGGAAAATTCATGTTGGCAACAAGTCAAATACAGTTTAACTAGTAACTGTGACAATTGCTCACAGATGCAGCTGGAAGAACAACAAAAGGATGGATTTACGGTTCTTTTCTCCCCTGCATTTTTCCCCTTTGTTGTCTTTTTTTCCTGTGCTGTTTCTTCTTTCTCTTTTTTCTCTCTGTTTTTTTTTTTTGCCTTTTTTTTCCTTACCATTTTGGATCAATAACAAACTTGTAGCCACAAAGATAAGTGGGTTTTCATGGCAGATGGGCCTTGGAATGTACAAAAATCTCATGTTGCATTTTTTCTTTTGGCCACATATTGGAAAAGACACAGCTGTGCTCAAGCTGTACTCATAAAAGCCTTGCTCCCTGACAAAACGTATGAGTGCCTTCAATTCTTGAAGGTCTGCACTGGATTTTCAGGGGAAATACATCACTTCAGTGCTGGTGCACTGTTAACAAACTTTATCAGATGCCAGGCGTATAGAATTATGCCTCACCTCAATTCCTTTCATGTAATTCATTGTTTGGTTATAGAGAAGAACATGTTGCTGAAATTCAACTAATAAGGGAACCTATAAAAATTAAAATAATTCAATATCTTGTAGCTGATGTAGAAAAATTGTGAAACTGCAGTTCCCTTTCCAATATTTTATACAGAATGCAAATATTCTAAACAACTAATATTTGCCACATCCTAATGTGCAGTAGTATCACAGGATAAAGAATCAGTAAGAATAAAGCATTAAAAAAGAAAGTTCACATAGAATCAGACAATTATGTAAGATATAGTCAACAAATTATACACAGGAGAGGATTATTCATTTAAACTCAAGAAAATTTTACAGCAGAGAGCAGCAGTAATTGCTAAAGCTCACTTTCAGTCAGAGTGAGCTAAAAGAGTTTGGTCAATTCTTGTCAGATCAGCTCATTTAAGAGTCTTTAATGTAGTAAAATTGAAATTCCTACTCTGATCAACAGAAACCTATTTCATCTTCCCCATCTTAGTGAACTACCAAAGTCAAGTCTCATTAATCCACCCTTCTGAAAACTGGTAACACAACCAAAATATTTTTAAATTAATCATCCAAACTAGAAATGGAAACTTGAGTTATCATTTGAGTATTCTGCAGTTTATATTATGCTAATGTCACTATATTTTTATTACTTTGAAAAGAAATAGAATCCAAAGTGTGATAAATTACATTTTTGCATTTCACAGAGCAATTATAAAATAACATAATAGTTTTAAATGCTCATTGCAATTTTCTTAGGAAAAGAGAATGAGCAGGAACCATCCTCCCTGAAGAATTATCAGGCCAGGATATACTAGGCAGAAATACTCCTCCAAGATCTTGGGTAGGTGACAAGATTTTCTCAGCTTGCTGACTTTCACTGATTAAGGATCAAAAAGGGCCATATGTGCTGTCTTTCCAAGCTACAGATGCATTGACATTGCAATATTGCATAAGAGATTGTTCTATGCTGAAGATGCAGAAGGATTTTTGCTTAACCGATCTTTATTCTCTGTGCAGGAGAGAGTGTGCATGAGCAGAGACAAAATATCTGTTGAAAGCCACAACAGATAAGTATTCTCAATTGAAATAAATGCAGTTATTCAGTAAAATTGAGAACTGTTAATTGATATCATCATCACTAGGTTTTCTGTAAAATGTTGGAAGTGAGATAAAAAAGATTTAGAGAGCTTATATTCTCAATACATGCAGAAAAAAGAATATTTGCAAATAGAAATCTAACAGGAGAAAAATCCATAACAAGAAAAAACAGTGTGAAAATGGCATGGTAGAAAGTACTTCCAGTGGGTGTATAAACAGAGAGCAATATTGATTAAGGTGTATTCTAATCAATGCACAGATACTTCAATGCTTTAAATACAGTGCCTTTGATGACCTGAAGAGAATATTGTTCCACTGAGTGCAAAGGTAGCACCTATGCTCTAACAACTGTGGAGATGTGATACTGTCTAATTATTATGGGGAATCAGATTCTTACATAAAATGTCAGGAGCTCTAAGCATCAAGGAAGTAAGCAACATTGGCAGAAATGTGTCGTTTGTTTGATTTTAACGTAAATATTTGAGTAAACCTCATAATGACACTTCATCTATAGGGCATTCTTCACCTTGGTATAAGGAAGCATTCTCTAAATTTATCTCTGCTAATATTAATGAACAGTAGAGAATATTGGATAACTATATGAAAGTCTGAATTTCTTTGCACCATCATTTTTTTACACCATCATTACGCTCAGTGTATTTCATAAAAAGTACTTGGTTTTCCTTATTTTTGTCCAAAACCCATCAATATTTTTTGGGTGTCAAAAGGTTTGCCTTACTATGAGCATTTTATTGAGGAAAGAAAAGCTCCCTCAATGTTCTGCTGATGCCCAACAGAAGATTTCTGCATTGAGTAAGTGACTCTGACTCATTGTATGACACCTGCATCAGCTTTATCTTTCCTCCTCCTTGGCATAGGGAATGAGTTTGAAATATCACCTTCTAAATCTGCACGTTTCTTAAAACATGTCTGCCACGAGTTAAGTGACCTTTGATAGTCTGCAACTGCCTTTCTAGGTTTGATGACAGTCCCATCAATTTGGCAGAAAGGTGATGCCAGTTTTCACAACCAGTGTCAATGATCAGGCATCTGCAGCTGTCCTATTCTGTACAGACCAAAACTTGTTTGATCTCAATCTCTACCATCTGCTGTTGCTATCTCGTAACCAAACCAGAGGAATAATTTCCCAAACTAAGTAATCATCATCTGCAATAAGACAGGTCTGGGTTGGTACACCTCAAGAGCATATTCATCTTCCTAAAGATTTGAAGATATACTGTGCGATATTTTAAAAAGGTTTTGTAGCTTATTCCCCTACACTGGCTTTGTTTTCAGGAAGACGAAAATTGAAATGAGATGAACAAAAGCCTCTAGAGCTCTATCTGCTCTATCTACAGTCTGAACAGAGTTTAAAATGGTCATCAACGTCACTACTGTATCACTTTGTGCTGTGCAGACTTCATTGGTTGAATTCAGTGGTAACTACAGATGCTCAACATCTCTTATATCAGGTGCATAAAAATACATCTTCTGAACAAGCTATGCATACAAATACACATACTTGATAGAAATACAAGATTGCCTCAATAATGTGCATTGCATGAGACTAATCCCTTCATGTGATACATCTCAGCAAACATTAATAAACAACCTTGGGTATGCATCACAATATAATTTTTCATTTTTAGAAGAGTTGTTAGCTTTTTTCTCAAATTGAAAAATATTCACAAGAAATGCTTTAGTGTAAATCTGAGCAGTTTATGTGTTCATCAGCAATGGATAGTTGCAGCTGTGTGGGAAACAGTTTTTCGGGACTGGCATCTGATTTTGTAAACTTACCTGGAGATGTCAGATAAATACACTGTATTAGATCAAAATTCAAGTTGCAAGCTTAAACAGGCAAAAGATAATTAAGAATGACTAAAAGCAATATCTCTCTCTTTGCTAATATAATGCATCAGTCCAGCGTAACAAAATACTAACAAAAACATTGTCATGGCACTGATAGACAGATTTCACATTTACTCTAGGATTACACTAACAATTATCACCAAGGTCAAGGCTGAACATGTCCTTAGTAATCTGGAAAGCCTGGCTTTTAGAAGTTTTTACATACTAAAAGACTTCCTTCCCTAACTAAAATAAAGACAATTATTTAGGATGGTAAGAGACTGTTAATTGTTTTAATATATCAGGATGGTCCTAGAGCTATTCTACCTAACATTCTGGGATTGACTATATACAAAGTATTGAGACTTGAAGTAAAGCCCCCTGATCTAAGGGAAGTGCAGTGGAAATAAATGCTTTGCTCAGGGGAAAAAAGAGTGACATTTGATCCCACTTCTCTGTAGGTCCTCACAATGAGCATTTCCAAAAGACAGCAAGTAGCAAGGGTACTTTTTGTGCCTTGGTGAAATCTTAGGAGAGTTTATCAGAGATTAGCTCATTTTAAAATAAGAGGAAAAGAAAATAATCTTCAAGTATACAAAATATCCATGTGTGTAGTACTGCTTGGAGAGAGAATAAGAAGCTGTTACCTGTATGTATCTCTTAGATTTGTTGGTAGCTTTAAAGATTATTTAATGGATTTAAAAATAGGTCTGAGCTTAATCAAATTTAGCACAGACTACGTTTTAAGAAACAACACATTAATTAAAATTAAAATGTGAGAATTCTATACAGTTGCAACTAACTACCAAACCCACAAAAGGCCTAGAAAGTTAAGCAAATAAATAGGATTTAGACTGCTGAATTTTAAAGCACTGAAATTTAAGTCTGCAGCTTATGACACTGCCAGTCAAAGCAGGAAACAACCTGACAAAGAAAGCAAATTATTCAATTTGTCCATTCTTTTAACTTAAAATGTAGTTTAATATGTCTATATAATGGGATCATATTTTTGCACATTTACAGTACTCATCAGTATTTTGAAGTCTAATTTTAATTTTCAGTTGTATACTTAAATAATGTAAAAACTCAAGAATGGTGACCTTAAAATACTAATCTCTCTTTCAAATATATTTTCAAAGTCTAAAACATAAGAACAACAGATTTGTTTCTTCTTGCTAGGGAAATATACCAAATGGAATAAGTTCAAACAGCTATCTTATACCAAAATAGAGATGAAAAATAACCTGACACACACAAAACACAACCATTTCACTGCTATCAAGATCCACTTTTGCTGTGAGTCTTGCATGTCCTCACTGAGTAAGTCAATAATCTCATTTAATATTATCACGACTCTCCCTTCTTTGGCCTTATTTTTTTTCCTGTTGCTTCTGCATTTTCCTTTGAAGGATTAGACCCAAATATCTTTGAGACAGGGACCTCACGCTGCTTCTGAATACAATAAGCTGCCTCGGCCAAACAGGGGGAAGTGTGAAATAATAAACAAGCCAGCCAACCAGCCCTCACACTTCATCATCTCACAGTGCCTTACAATATTTGAATGCATTGTTCCATCCCATAAAATCTGACCATAATATAGGACTTTGGGGAATCAGGACATAATGAAATTTCTGCCACTGTTGGCTCTCCTTACATTATACAGGGGCTGAGTCTGATGTGGCTAATGGACACAGATACCATGACTGCTGTGTTTCCTCAAATGAAAACAGAAAAGGCAGGTCACAGCCGATATTTCTCACAGACCTCTGTGATCTTACCTCTTACCCTTCAGCAAACTAAAGGCCTACCTAACCATTCAACCAGACTTTTACATTCTCTTGGTTTTCTTGTCAGAATAGAAAAAAGCAAACTAACCAGAAATTCTGATTTCTAGGATATTTTAATTAATAGCTAAGAGGTAGCAAGAAATAATATTGGGCATGGGTTTAGAGCACCTGCAGCATGGTTCCATACTGCTGGTCATTGAATTGGTACAAACCCATGGAGAAATCATAAGTTACAAATTGGTGGACAGGCTATTAATTCAGCTGTTACCTTGTTTTTTTTAATGTATCCCTGGCAGAGAGTTGGTAGATGCCCTATCCCTGGAACTGTTCAAAGTCAGGTTAGACAAGGTTCTGAGCAACTTGGTGTAGATGAAGACGTCCCTGCTTGCCTACATTTAAAGGTCCCTTCCAAACCAAACTGATATATGGTTTCATGATTCTACAGAAATGAAGCTGAAAAGAATATCTGTGGCAAAATATAGAGTCTTATAGAAAATATACACTCTGGAAGGACTGTGGGTGGAATAGTAATAATCCCTGAATAGTGTCTTTAAAGATGCGATGTTTTTCTAAGCTTCGAAAGTCATAAGCTTTCCTTCATATAACCAAAGGTTGCTCAAGAACTCTGGCAACTCTATAATAGGGATTACACTCTTTCAATTGAAAAAGACGGAGAAGAAGAAAAAAAATAGAAAATAATAACAAAATCTACACTCTACTAGCCTTTTTTCCTCTCTGTCAAGTCATGCCTCAATAATTTTTCTTTATTTCCTCTTTAGTAAGCTCCTCCTTCTTTCCAAAGCAGCAATAAATCACACTATTTATTGATTTGTTTTTCTCACATGGAGGAATTTCTGAGTATACTTTTAAGTGGCATGTTTTTGAAGAAACCTATCTTCATAATCTTGTACATTTCTAACCATGTTACAGGCATCAGTGGAGTTACTTGTTTCTTAAGAGCCCAGTTTGGGTTCCACCAGACAAGAGGGAAAGGTTTATTTCAGCTATACCATGTTTCCTTTTTTCATTGTCCCTCTGGGCTGCTTAGAGACACAGCAGAACCCCATGCTGCCTCTTTGCCCTCACTCTGCTTCTTGAAAGGCCAAAACACAGATACATAAATGACACACATTTTGACTTCCTAATGCGGAAAATTTATTCAATAGAAATGTCTGCAAATTAAAGAATGAAGAGCAACTAGTATATAAGTAAACAATAAGTTTCACTTTATATAATCATGTCATTATGCATGGAGGAATCAAAATACAAATATAGCAAAGCTAGCAAAACACAAACAAAAATACAGCATCAAAATCTTGCCATTCCACTGCCCCCCTTCCCACCTCCCCCGAGTTTTTTAACTATAGGAAAAGCTAATATATGACCAAAATCTTTTCCATAGTATTTTAAAGCTACCTTTATTGGACACCAGATCTTAGTTTGCATTTCAGTGTTTCTGGCCCATATTTCAGTTTTAACATGACTACACATCCAATTTTCCATAGTATTGATAGCTGCAACTTGTATACCCAGGTTACAGTATTTTGCATATTTCACCTATATGACTATGTAAGTCTGATTTCCACAAGCTTGTAATTTATATTCTAAATTTTTGGAAGCACATAATTTAAATGTTTACATGTATTTCTACATTGCATATGGATTCTCTGTACCTGTGGATTTCATCTGTGGACATACTGAGACTAGCCATTTGTTATGAAAACCTTGGCCTAGCATAATATTAGGAGCCCTAAATCATACATCAAGAACAACACTGTACTGGCTTGCTGTCTATTTCTTTAAGTAAAGACAAGAATTTTAATGTCTTCTTACAGGCATTCACCTAGATGATCAGACTTTGCCAAAATCCGTAGATTTTTCTCAGTACCATAAAGAAAGTAAAGAATTGCAAATATTCTTAGTGCAAGTTTTAAGCACGCTGCTATCAACTATTTTGAAGATGAGAAGCCAAAATTGCAGCCTTAATTAAACTCTCTTATCCATTGTGATGCCTCACTTCTACAGAAAAATCTATAGTTTTCCCTATAAAGGTACCCAAAGCCATGTCACAACACCATACAACACTAGTCTTGTTTGCATTTTAGATTAGTCATAGCCAGCAAAATAATACCATGTAACAATATCACATCTGAGTTATGTTTATGGTCAGCTAAGGTCTGTTCCTAAGGAATAAAATCAGTTGTAGACAGTTGTTTCTATATATGTTGAGCTATGAACCTTCAGCTAGACAGGATAAAAGCATAGCTTTGCTGTGCAGGTACAAAGTAGCCTTTTACAGGACACAGGTATTATTCACTTCTTTCCTAAAATACAACATGAATAATCTAGCAAGATTCTAATCTGTTTACTGGACTCCACATGTAGAGGTTTTATTTAACATTTATCTTTAAGCTGACCTGCCTTATAATGACACATCATATTGCAGGAAATGAAAAAATTGTATTCCCCTGCTTTTTCCAGTGAAAATATAAATTTATGTTCAAAGATTCAACTTTTATCTGCTTGCTAGATGTAAATATGTCAGAGATACAGTAAAATGGCTTTCAATATAGACTACTATTTTTAAAACAAACTTGTCATTCTTCTCCTGCTGAATAGCTCATAAATTCAAGTATGAATAAAGATATCAGATTACCTTAAATGCATTTTGGTATCTGTAACTTTCTGCAATGAATTAAAACTGGCTGATCATGTCTCAAGTGCATTTCATTTTCGGTTGATTCATGTACTGCAATATAACCTTCAAAATTCCCTTATGCCAGCAAACTCATTCAGATATGCTGAGCTCAGAAGCAGATTAAAGTGGCTATAAGATTGAAAACTGCATCAAGACATCAAAGAATGCAGTAGAGGTATAACGTAAGCGTAAACAATACCTGTAAATATACAAATTACCTTTCATATAATCTACTACTAAATTCAGTGGAGAGTTTTGGTGTAAGAAGAAGACATATTAAACCAGAACAAATTGGTATCATCACTATATTGAGACTGTTTCATTCTGCTCCATTTAAGAATTTTCTTTTCAGGACTCAGCACTGAAAAATATTTACTCTCCTGTTCTCTGAAAACAAACTTTATCCCAAAGTTAAATTTAAAGCTAAGGTGTTTTAAAGGTAGAACAAAGAGAGCACTGCATCTTTGTCACCTGATTACTTTTGAATTTACTTTCAAAAATAACCTTTCTTACTTTCTTTTTATATGAGCTTTTTGCTGCTGAGTTGTGAAATCCAATCCATCCTTTAAAGGTTTTTTATGCAAAAGTGCATTATTACTGACTTAGTAGCTTCTATTTTTTCAGTGGTAGCTATGGTTATGGATGAATGCTTTCAACAGAAGTTAAAAGAGAAAATGCGTCATTAATGATACCAAATCAGAGCCTTGTGTGCTTAAGCCTGACATAATCTTCAGGTTTCAGTTAGCATGGAGAGCTTACACAGTATCTTACCTTTCCACAATGAAAATATCCACAAAAATGTTTTCTTGCATAACTTTTATCTCCAAGATTCTACCAGAAGAATTTATCTATGGCACTAAACAATTAAATGACATGAATGGAGGGCAGGTGGAGAAGAGAAGGAAAAAAGGAAAAAAAAGGGACACATCTGGCAGCAAGGAAAAGAAAACATTTTTTGTAACTCAGTATCTCTGTTTATGGTCCTTTTGTTGTCATCCTCCTCATTTCCCGTGGACTTCTCCACCCTGAAGATTGCACTCATCTAACACACCCAGACAGTAACACTTACGCACCTAGTAAAGGATATGTTTAAAGAACAGGTTGTTCTTAATCTGTGCATTCATAATAAACTGTGATAAAATACCTTTACCTTGTAGCTGTGTGGATTCTTTGATTTTGAACTAGATTGGTTTTGCATGCATGGAGATGATTTGCACGTGGAAGATTGGGTATTCAGAGCAATGCATCTGCACCAACTGCTAATTCCCATGCATTTGACCAGTTTCATGCCACTGTATTTCTCAATTGGTATAGGAATGTGTTGAATCAAATCCACCATGAAAGGCACAGGATCAAAGGAAGAAATACTTGTACCACTCACCCAAGGGCCTGCCCTTTATATAGCTTGCCTCTTGCACCAAGTAGATTAGCACTGATAAATAGCTGGAGTGCAGTTTCAGTGCTAGTAACATGCTATGAAAACATCTTGCCTTCAGTGGCTAATCCAGACTTTTCCCTTCTCTGCCAGACCACAAACCTTTCATCATAAACTTCTCCATTCATCTTACACTGGCATGAAGAGGTGACCCATATTGGATACATCTACAGATGTTTTATTAGTAGCACATGTTTTGGATGCTGGAATTATATGAGAACATACTGTGATCCAGCTGCAGGTGTTTACTAAATAGGAAATAAGTAGAAATATCATGGAGGCACCCTAGGAATGAAGTAATTCAGTATTAATTTAATTTACTCAGTTTATGTTAGCTGATTTAAATCTAAATCTGCTGCTCTTCTGAATTTATTCCTATTCCCAAGACACACATTTCCCTAGACATGGTTTCCTCAGTCCCCTGATCCCCTCTCTGAACCATCACTGTAAGTAAGGAAATGCCAGCTCCACACGGAAGGAGTGCTGACATGGGGTGTCCTGGGAGCCCCAGGGGAGGCCAGACAGCAACAGCCATGGCTGTGCACATCCTCAGAGCCATGGCAGATGTTGTGCAAAAGTTTAAATGATTCTATATTTAGATTTATGTGAGTAATATCTGTTTCCTGATTTTTTTTACTTATAAATGGTCTCTACATGCTACACAGAAAGGTAAAATTGGGTGAGGTGGTGTGGGGGGAGAGGGGACTGAAAAGAAGTGTTTTAATGCTATGAACATCTTATAGAGTGATGGTTGTTTCTGTTTCAAAAACCCAAGTGATAGAAATGGTTTTTCAAGTGAAATGTCAGGTAATTAATACAGAGAAGTATTCATTTCCTCTTATCACTCATAGTTGCAATAGCTTTATCCTTTCTCCATGTAATTTTGTCTTCTAAAACATAGCTGTTATCCTGAAGGAAGAATAAAACAGAACCCTTGTTCTGTAAATTCAATAACAAAAAGCCATGAATAAATATAACATCTCTACTGGAATGGATAGTTTAATTTAGGAAAGACAACTATAAGCTCTTTAATAGTTGGTATCTTAGGGAACCACGTAGGATATAGTGAAGAATCAAATGCTGTGTTCATACTCAGAGCCACATTCAGATACAGTACAAGAAAATCCAGATAATAAATCAAAGCATGAAAGATGACATTTCCTTTTATTTAATGCTTTTGAACTTGAAAATCAGGTTATTTGCAACAACTAAAGGTTTTTGGCCCTTGATTGTCAGCAAGAGGAAAACAGTAGTTTAATATGTTCATAATAGAGGTTTGATTTTTTCATTCGCTAACAACATAGTTAAATACACAATTAATTTCTGTCACACTACAAATTCAAGGAACATATATTAGGAAAAACAGGCAATTTAAAATTAGACTTACTCTTATTAGAAGGTGCATCCTGGAAGCTGTCAAGGCTTGTAAAAATGTGACAAAACATACATCAGTGCAGGGAGATATGTCAGAAGTTTAACAAAAACAATTTTCCTAGGGTTAAGAAGTGCTTGAACAGGTGTTATTAATAATAACATCTGATTACTTATGAACACACAATAAGCATCAGTGTTATGATTCCTGAGACTGTGGTGGAACTGCACACAGTATTCAAAACAGGGATATACCAATTGCTCTTTGGTAACGATATTTGGGGTTTATTTCTATTAAGATAATTTACAACAGTCTGTTTACCTTTTTTACACCATGAATTGAGCTGATGTGAGCTGAGAAACAACTCCAGAACATCTAGAGGTGCAACAAGTATTTTATATTCCATCACTTTTATCCATAATTACGTTATATATTCTTATGTGTACTGTTTTTCACACAATTATTTTGAAATTCTGCAGGTCTTTGAAGATTTATCAGGAACTGTCTAGCTTGGTCAATTTGATATCCATTTGTCTCTTTTAGCATACTGTTTCTCAGTTGTATGCAAAAAAATTAAACACAGCAGATCTTAGGAAACCTCTTTTCATTTTGAACTGCTAATGAATTCCTGGTCTATGTTTCCTATATTTAGTATGTTATAAATCTGGAAGATGACCTTCCTTCTTATGACAACTTATTTTCTGCAAAAAATTGTAGTGAGAGATTTCATCTAAAGGTGATTTTTTTAAAAACAAAAGGAAACTTTAACAGTCCTATTAGTCTTAACTTCTTTCTTGTTGTTTCTTCAAACATTTAATGACAGCCTAAGGTGTGAAACCTCTTTACAAAAGCAATGTTGGCTTTTTACTGGCACATATTAATTACTGGATTTTAATCCATTTTTAATTATATTCTTTGTATTTTACCAGTGACCAAAGGTTTGTTAGCCAATATTTCACCACATTGTCTTGTAATGCTGTTTTAGATCATTTGCCATATTCTACTCCTCTCATAAAGTACATTGTTTCTGTGAGACAAGAAACACAATCACATTTCATCACATTGCAACTTCAACCTAACAACACCTAATGGCTTTGGGATTCAAAAGAAATATTCTGCTCACATTGTTCTCTAGGCAGAAAAATATTTATCTATTCAGCAAGGTATTTACACGTTGCTCTTTTGAGGACATCACCTATACCTACTGTCAGAAGTACAGAACATTATCTGCCATAACTATTTCATAAATCTCAGTACACATGCAGTTCAAGACTGAACAAAGTATGTTAAATATCAATGTAAAGACACTCTGTATCTATTTCAGGTGGGCTTCTCTTGTCTATATTTTCAGGTGACTGATTAAAAACTACTTCCAAAGTCTCAGTATTTTTGGTTGATGAACACCATGTAACTTTTTATTCATAAAACAGTGGGCCAACTTCTGTAGTGACATTTCTTAGATTAATTGAGAGCTGTAATGTATTACACAAGAGTGTTCACACAGGCTGATTTCATGTGTCTAATGTGTAGTAAATGTACACAGCAGGTTTGTGCACACTAGTAGCCTCATGTTAGACAAACAATCTCAGACAAAATGCAGAAGCCAAGAGCTCCTACTTTCTAAAATCCAAAAATGTATCAAACAAACCCTTTGTTCTATGACCAATAAAACTCTTGACTTTGTTCTTCTATATGACTTTCACTTCATTTTATGGTCTTCATTTCATTATTTCTAATAAATCAAAGAAGAGACTGACTCATCATGGAAAATTGTGTAAAAATAGGACAAAGAATGAAATATATCCAAGAGATGTGGATGAAGGAAAGAAAATTGATTTATTTGCGGAAAGTTTATTCTGGAGTAAGCCTGAAGATGAGAATGTGTTGTGAAATGTGGAAGACATTAAATCATGTCTAAACCTAAGTTAAAATATCCAGTACACTGAACTGTTTTAAGTGACTCACAAAAATTATAAATGAAATTACAGTGCTAAAAAATACAGGAAAAATAATGTGTGAAGACCAAATATATGGTAACTGCACTAAAGTAGGAATGGTGCTACTTAAAACTGTTTTGTCCTTAATTGTTTCCCAAGTTTTACAGTTGAGTTGTATAGCCTGAAAAAATGCTGACATCCTGCAAATGTCTACTGCAGTCTTTAAGTTGAAAATATGTATTGTGCCAGAGGTCATTTAACAAAATTTTGTAAAGTCAATATTTGCGGGGAAAATGCTCTAAAATCTTCCTGTTCAGCATAGGTAGATAGATAGATAGATAGATAGATAGATAGATAGATAGATAGATAGATAGATAGATAATTAGAACAGATTCCAATGCTTTGCTTATATTTTGATAACCTTTTTGTATTGAAATTAGCAAAGAATTCCTCCTTTTTCTTTCTTTTCTTTTTCTGGTCAATAGAAACTTGCTTGCAAAGGCACAAAACAGTGACTTTCATAAGTTATGTAGAGTATAATGTTCAGTACTTTGTGTCACCAAATTACTTTTTTTTAATGCATATCACCCTAACCTATCTGGTCTTCCCTTGGGAACACAATCATGCCCTGTATAAATTTACAAGCTGTGATGGGAAATTTTCACTGTGCTTAACAGTATTCTACTCAAAGCTTTCACCACAATTAGACATTCTATGTTAAACTCAGTAAAATTTTGTTTAAGTTGCATGTACAGTCAGTAGGTTATGTACTATTAAATTCCTAATGGTTACATGTAAATGGCTCCATCTTGTAGTGACTGCTTATGAAAGAGTCACAATCTTCTACATTACCTGAAAACTGTAACTACCATATTTGTACTTATTTGAAACATAATCTGTAATGTTGCTGCCTAGAG
>WEKY01009598.1:52103-77940 GCA_013390045.1 Picathartes gymnocephalus | reverse complement strand
CACAAACCCAGTAAGAAAACTGTTGCCTAATTGGCTGGGAATTTTGTCAAGGAAGAATGGCACTCTGCCTGTGCAGAAATGTTACCATGCCCAAATAGGCAGAGGAAAGGAATTGGTTCTGGCTATGATCCCTCAGAAAGCAGGGAAGTTTAAGTAGAACCCCATTCTGGCTGGCTGGAGGAGCTAAAAAGTGAGTGCACACCAGTCATTTGAGAAGTGGAGAACTGACTCCTCTGCTTTTTGTAAAAATAAACAAGTATTTTGAATAAAGGTTTGCTATTCAGAGTGCAGAGTTATTTTGAAATGGAAGCTATGCTCATCATGCAGAACTTGGTATAACATCTGGTACTAGATGACTGAGAAATGCGGTTCTAGTGTAACAAAATGTGTTGCCTACTGGCACCCACTGAGAACTGTATTAATGGCCGTAGCAAAAATTAAAGGCTCTTGCATTTATTTAGCTGATCATTTTGTGGGGTTCTTTTGTAGCCTGATGTTCTTTCCCTCTTTCTGAGTCCTGGCTCTGTAACTGCAAAGATACGAGATAAGGAAATCAAACTGGAAAAGAAATATGGAGATGGGTCAATGCATTATGTGACAATAATAAAAGCAGACAACAGGTGAGTCCAGTTCTTCATCTAGTTCTGATATGTTGTGGTTGGAGAAAGGAAATTCAAATATTGTGGGACTCATTCTTTGGTTAAATAGGTAAAAATGGTCTCTAGTTCTAGCAGAGGATACCTAATTAATGAAGGGAAAGGAGGTTTTTGTTCTATAAATGTGCATGGTGGTACCTCTGATATTTCAGCTGTACCCTACTATGCATTTCTTTCATAGGCTGTGTGAGTTTTGACTGCTTGTCTAGCTGAAGCTTTGGAGTCTTTGGAGCTCTTCCCCTTCTCATAACCTTCATGTGTGCCCCTGTGACACAGGTGGTTAAAAGACCAGGGAAGAAGCAAATGCCGTGTCTGTTTTTTCAGTAATGATCTGTTATGCAAATATTAGATATTAGAAGAGACAATTTGCTGAAAAACTCCTAAATCATACTGATTGCTGTGGAATGCATGAGATTACGTAAGTGTTAGTTAAGTGGAAAGTTTTGAATGGTTGGCTGTAACTTTGGGTGATTATAACTTGTCTGGACCATTTTGACACAAATAATTAAATCCTGTCCCATAGCTGATAATGAGAGCTTTTTCATGAATTTCAATTGCACCAGGATTTCACTGTAGGACTGAAGTATGAGCTTCAACACTTGCTCATCATCTAGTATAGAAAAGCAGAGTAATTTCACAGCAGTCAATAAGCACATACTGAAAAAGTTCCAGAAGTAAGCTAATAAAGCTCTAGCGTAATCACAGTGTAACAAGGAAACATATCTGTCAAATGGTTCTTTTTTATATATATTTCATTTAGTTTCCTAACTATTTATTTATATATCATGCTTATTTTTATTCACCTTGTTTCAGAGTACATCTGATGGTTGATGATGAGTCAGAAACAGTTGAGTCTCCCAGGGCATCAAACTCACAGGAATCAAACAGACCTATAAAATTTGGTGGAGATAATTTTGAAGGTTGCATCTCAAACATCTTTATTAAAAGGTATTTGGTCTAGAAAGTAATATCTTTCATGCATTTTGGCCTGTTCTCCTTCTTTAATCATATTAAAATTACATTTTGCTAAAATGCTTTTCTTCTACATGTGTGAAGCCTTTATGAATGCATAACTTTGCTGCCCTCAAATACTCTTTCATTCAGGTATATTATACATGGGATCCAGTTATAATTAAATCTGGTGTTCAGATGTAAAGGAATTTTAGTCTGAATCATACATGTTTAGTAGTCCGTTAGCCAAAGAACGAACTCTGCAGAGTGAATTGGATATGTCCCAACAAGGCATCCAAAAAGATTTGCTAGGTTGTATTGTTATAGCTCCCCAGGGAACCAGGTAATGAAAGGAGCAAAGCTACTGACAGAACCAAAACAGTTACATAATCAAGTGAGGGCATATGTGTAGAAATCGTCTTCTTGATTTAGGCTGTCTCTTTTTTTCACATGTTTGTCTGATTATTAGAGACACCTTACAGGCAAAATTTAGGAGAAAAAATATGCATAAATATTTTTCTAGAAGAAAAGGATTCCATGAGTCATAAGTCATGTCCCAGTGGGGCTTTGTGTTACCTAAGTTTTGAAGAGTATTTATACATGTGTAGAGTTTCCAAAAAATATTGTATTTTAATTTGATGGTCATACAACCACAGAATGGGTTGGGTTGGAAGGCACCTTTAAAGATCCCCTAGTTTCACGCCTCTGCAATGAGCAGGGACACCTTGCACTAGACCAGGCTGCTCAAATTCTGTCTTCATGTAAAGCACTACAAGACAATGAAGTAGCCTATATGTTTAACTTCCCATCAGAAAACAAATTTGGAAAGTTTTTGTGCCAAAATAAATGAAGAATTAATACTGTAGCTGGCCTGATGGAGTGAACAAGAATGACCAGCATTAAAGAAGTTCTGGTTCTACTCCCAACTCTACCACTCTTCTCACAGAAAACCACAAGCAGGGAGCTTTGTTGCTTGTTTTAGTTGTAAAGTTTTTTGTAATTCACTGATTAGAGATGCTTTGTACAACTTAGAAAATTACAGTATTACTTAATATTATTTTTATACACAGTATTTGGCTTTGTCAGTCTTTCTCATAATTTGGTTATAATACTAGAGCTATGTATAAAGTTGTGATAGGCTTTGCCCCTTGACAAAACTTGTTAGAACATCTTATTTAAGGAGAGAGTGAAGCAGAACCTGATGATGCCATATTTTCTTGATTTGAAACTGGTTATGTATAATTAACAATCAAAGTGTTGTAGTCTGATTCAGAAATCTGATTTAATCAAGGCTGCTGTCATTTTTTTGTCTTTTTTGGGGGCCATATATGTTTGTGGTTTTTCAATAGCTTTTAGCAAAAATTACTTTGTTTAGAAAAGATGAGAACAAAACATCAGAATTTTTCTATAGCCAAAAAGAAATGAGCAGGGAAACCAGGGAAAATATGATTTACAGCATTGAACGTACATTTTTCATTGAAAAATAAAAATTGGTACTTTACCATTGTGTCACTGGGAAATGTATTTTGTGCAGAACACGGTTTCACAATGTTCGTTGTTGATTACACCAAAGAAAAGAAATGCTGAGTCACAGCACTTACTGCTTTCATCACTACAGGGAGGGTCAGCTGCCTGAGGTTCAAAATCTTGTTGCTAATACTGGCAAGACTGGTGTATCCCTTGGAACTTGCCAGGAATATGAAAACCTTGAACCAATGCTGCTGCAGGAATTTAAAAATCCTCTCAGGCTTAGGATGCTCAAGGTATGCTTATTGTTACTGTCATCTTTGCTTCATACTGGTGCTCAGGCTTTGTCTGCACAGCCATCACTTCTGGAACTGAGATTCAGATGCTCTTTCTTCCTTTCTATCTCATATCTGAAACAAGTTCCCATGTGCTGGAATTTTATGCTAAACCCACACCTGTCTAGAATGACAACAGCTTTTCTGTCATTTAGGGAAGGATGTTGACTGCCTCGGGTGGGAGCTCTTAAATGTGTTGATTAAAATGTTTCTATTTATGTGCATGTATAGTAAATGTTCCAATTTTGTCTTATGGGTGCAGAATGAAATAGACCTTGATTATTTGAAAGCTGCTAACGTGCAAAACCTCACTATACCAGCTCAGTTACATGACAGCAGTGAAGCGTATCTCCTTGGAAGCATCCCCAATAGTTTCATATCCTACATGTTTTCTCCATTGCTATCTACAGACAGGTAATAAAAACGTTCTCTATTCTCCTCCTAATACTTGAATTGTCAAAGCTGCTTGACTCTTTGGGGGCTGAGTGTAAGGATTTGCTTCTTATTTATGTCTTGGGCCATACATAACAGGAGGTGGTTCTAGAAGTTCAGGGTTTTTTTTTTCTGTGCAAACATTTACCTAAACTGAGTAGATTGAATGGGATGTGGTGGACAATTACAGTGCATGTTAATGCCAGTTCCTAAGCCTGAGTGTGTAAAGTTTAATTTCCATTCAGAAATGCAGTGTATAATGCCATGATTCCACCCAAACGCTATTCTGCATTGCACAAATGGAGTTTCACTGGAGAACAGAAAAGATACAACTAACAAAATAGACCTATACTGGAATATTCTTACTTTCCACTACAGGTTACATTTTTCTGTAGATGTACGGACTCGGTCATCAAGAGGATTAATAGTTTTCACGGAGGAAAGCTCTGAGGACTCTTATATGGCTCTCCACATTTCAAAAGGACGTTTTGTCTTTTCACTTGGCTCTGGAGAAAAACAAACCAAAGTCAAAACCAGTATTAAATACAATGATGGGCAATGGCACTCTGTAAGTAGTATGGAACCACGGTGGAAGCATAACTAGCATTCAGCAGGCACAGCCTATTGCATTTTTAAGAGAGTAGAAACTCAGTTTCAGTCATCAGAAATTAATTCCTATGCCTGAAAGTTCATGTGGTTGACAGGTCTCTGAGAGACCTTGTTGAGACCAATGGTCCCAGAATGTGATTTTCAGTTTAAATATTTCAACAATACGGTGTCTAATTTAAAGACAAAGAAGATCTCCAGTGGCTTTCACTGGCCTTTGTGTTTTTAATTCTGTTCTTTTTGCCTGCTGGAAAGGTGGTCTTCGGCACAGATGGGAAGAACGCCCGCCTTGTTGTTGATGGTCTAAGGACCCAGCACAGAAAATTGGCAACAAATTCTGCCATCAGCATTAAGCCACCAATCTATGTGGGAGGGCTGCCACCACTGAAAAAACAGGTAAATAATTGACTCATCCACCCACACACACTCCCCATGGTGCACTAATTATATGGGAAAGTCTTTAATATGCAGGATTTCCATGCTGAAAAGCTTTGGGGGGATTTCCAAGGACCACATGAGCACCATCTCACCAATACTGACTGGTGTTTGCAGTGGTTCATTACAGAGCTTTTTCCTCACCTGTTCACACAGCCTTCATCTGGACCCATATTTTCCATGTGTTGCTGGGACACTGATGAAAACCATGTACTGTTTTCATTTTTGAAGACCGAAGTCACATTTTTAATTCCAGAAATATCATCTTTCTGCAGAACATTTATCTCAGTGGACTAAGCAATAATCAGTAGAGAAGCAAAAGAATCATTCTCATTAAGGATTTATGGATGTAGAATTGGATTTTAATGATATACTTGTGGTTTCTATTTTAAAAAGGGTACAGTTAATGATCCAGGGCATTTTATAAAATCAGATTTAAATAAACAGACTTAGGAAGGGAAGGGGTACTTGGGATTTCACAATTCCTCTTGCATTGTCTTTTTGACATATCATTGGGAAGTATCTGTTTTACAAGCAGGAGTCACATTAATTCAAAATTAACTCTTACTGTGTTTCAAGCACTTTTTTAGAATTTTGGAATACCTTTTCACTGCATCAAAGATGGGTGTTAGGTGCCTTTAGTGCCAGTTGACTTCGTATAGTCCAATAGTGCAAAAGAATCAATGTTTAGTATTATTATAAAAAAAAAAATGCCATAATGCATCAGTATTCATGTTTTGAAATATGGTTTCAGAATATGCCAATGAAGAGTTTCAAAGGTTGCCTGAGGAATTTTAAGGTGAATGGAAAAGTCATGAATGCACCTCAACAAAAAAATGGTGTACTTCCGTGTCTGGATGTTCCCATGGACACAGGGATTTACTTCTTTAATGAAGGAGGATATATCACCATTGGTAAGCTGTGTAGAGATTATGCTATATGGAATTATGTCTGAAGCATGTAGGTGCAGGGGTTACTTGTTTTTACGTGGTTTTTCAATTATCTCATCCTATGATCAGTCCTCTCCCCACTGTTTAATTCTCCACAGGTAATTTGCTGAGGGGATTGGATTTCAGGATTGTATTTACCATTCGACCGAGGAGTTCAACAGGTGTGCTCCTCCATGCTGGAAGCAAGCAAGACAACTACTTGACTATTTACATGAGAGGAGGAAAGGTGGGTACAGACTGTTTCCATTCCAGGTGTATTGCCCTCACTCAGCAGGGGGAATTCTGACCTTTCTGTGTTGCTCCTGTCCTTTGTCACAGTAGCTTAACAGGTAACTTCTTTTCAGGTCATTGCTGCTGGAAATAGTGGTGCTGGAGAATTCCAGACATCAGTCACACCTAAGAAACCTCTGTCTGATGGACAGTGGCATACCATTGCAGGTACATTGTACATACCATTTCTCCTATAGCTTTGAAGGGATGGTGGGCACAGAGCACTGCAGCTCCAATTTTTTATTAAATCATTTTACTTCTGTTTAGTCTGAGAATACTCTTTAGAAAAATGTAAGTGTTGTGTGTTAAAGTAAAGGCTTTACGTAAGATTTTTTGGTGGGCTCTGTTAAGCCCCGTATGACCTAGGTTTGTCAGTCTGACTCTGAATTAAAATAAAATCTGTTTTTTCAATGCCTTAAATTTCAAGAAAGATGCTATTTAAAAATAGTGCCATATCTAGTTGATTCTTAAACAGGGTTGAGAAAGAGTTCTCATTTATCCGCTTCTTTGCAGTCTCTCAAAAGGAGAACATTGTGCAGCTAGAGGTGGGCACACGGAGTAACTATACCACTGAACTTCAGCCCTCTCCTCCCAGACATGTGTATCAGCCACTCTACTTTGGCAAAATTCCAGGTAATATTATTGCTTCTTATTTTTTCATGTTTTTTCCTTTCCAAAATAAAGGTCCCATCCATTCATGTAGTCCTATATCATTCCCCCTCATTGGAAAGCCTTGCCATAATTAATGTTCTTTAAAATAATTCTTAGTAACTTGGTCTTTCTGCCTTTTTTTTTTTGTAGCGAATTTGGACACCATGTGGCTTCCAGTTAAAGACCCATTTTTTGGCTGTGTTCGGAATATTACCATCAATGACAAACATGTGTCCACCAGGAGACTTTCAGAGGTTCATGGTGTAGTAAATTTGCACGGGTGCCCAGAGAAGTAACTCTGCTGTTACAGTCGTCGTGTGCACATCGGGCTGTGCCTGCTGAAGAACTGTGTGGATTCCCGTTTGCTGATCAGCATCAGGCTGCTTGTTCTGAACAGCTGGTGAGCAAATGCATCCTCTGGATGTGGATTGTGCCAAAGCAAACGAAAAGTATTTGCTTTGACAAACTCCCTTTTAAATGTTATTGATTTCCAAGGTAATCCGTTGTGCCTTTAGAGATATATGCAGAAAATAGAATTGCATATACCCTACTGGGCCAAATTCTGCTCTCACCCACAACAGCAGAGACTTGAGCAACTCCAGTGTCTTAATTTTGAAAATTTTCCTTAATGTTGGCCATCTTGAGAGCAGATTTGATCCATTAATATAAATAATTTTATAAAAATACAAATCTCTTTGGATTGTTGCTTATACAGAAATGTATGTTGATATTAAAAGTAATAACAATAATAATATAAATGGAGTTTGAAGCACTTTAAGGAGTGAAACTCTGGGGGTTTGTTACAAAGTTAGGAATTGTGGGACCAAATAAATGCAATATGTTCATAAAACCTTTCATTTTCTTGTTTGGTTGTTTTAACCTGGTGGGTTTTTAATGTGCTTTTTAGAAGCTGCTAAATCCCGCTTGCTTTGTGCAGCTATTTCTGTAGGTTTAAGATGCTGATTTGCCTGAATAAGCAGGTATCCATCATCACTGCTCATCACAATTCGGTTATCTAAAAATCTTAAAAAGAGGGTCATTATTTTTTGGTCTTCAGAGCCAGAGAGTCTCCTCCATAGGCAATTTCTTTCCTAATGAAATGAAGAAAAGTTTTATCAAGAAAAGCAGCTGCATCTGCTACAATTACGTAGCATAAATTACAGCACTAACCCAGCAAAACTGTTTTCTTCAACATTGAAATCTTTGTTTTGTACCTGATTGTGACCCACAGTGGAGGGCAGGGAACCTAGTTTGCTTTATTCTTCTGAGTAGAAGGCTGGACTGAATAGACTTGACATGGCTTCTTTTTCCACTGTCATTCAGAACCAGCATTTTGATAATTTTTTCCCCCAATGCCCTGATGACAACTCTATTTTGCAAAATGAAGACATTTTCTAAGGCTGGTCCTCCATGTAGGGAGGCATGCAGACCAATTCTCCTTCACTCCTAGTGCTCCTGCTTTCCACTGCCTTCTTCTCAATGTATAGCAGTGTGTCCTCAGTGTGTGAGAAATGAGGTGCAAGCTGGACTAACAGAAGCAGATGTCATATCAATAATCCTTATGGCTTTGATCATTAATCGCTTGACAAATTTTTGCAGCTTTGCAGGTCCTTGGCAGCTTTGTAGGGGGGCAAAAGTATCAGAAAGCTGTTCACACCAAGTCTTGTGTTGCTTTCTCTTTTATGGCAACTCTTTCACAGGCAAATCTATGTTCACGAAGAGGTTTCTGAAGCGTAAAGCCACTTTACGCTTCAGAAACACTTGGTGGGAATGGGATGCATGCCAGGGTTGAGGCCTCAGAGGGAGCAAAGGATTGACATGTAATGGCAGAGCCCTCTCTCTGGAGATGCTCTGCAGAACTATATTCTCCTGTACAGCAACCTGCCACATGGGACAAAAACACCCATCAGGCTGGAGGTGATGGGTTCAGAAATCATCTCCTGTGATAGCAACAACTGAATTCTTTCAACTTATAAAAGATCCCTGCTCAAATACTCAGGTGACCACAACTGTGGAAATATTCAATTGATTTACTGGCCTGAGTTGACACTAGAAGTTTCCAGGAGGAGAAAGGAAGAACAGTTAAATTTTATCATGCAATTCTCTAGTAACATTCCCTATCTCATGCTCATCAGATGGCTCTGTGAAGCAGATTCTCCCCAGTCACAAAAAAAGCCTTTTCCTTCTTCTCTTACCCCCTCAGTAAAACAAAAGAAAAATGTGGCAAAGATTTTTGCATCACAACCTGGAGCCAGGCCTGGATTTCAATTCCCTTCCAGTTGATTTTATTTTATCAGAAGTACTTTTAACGCAAACAAAAAGTAATGAAAAATGGATAAAGACTTGAGTGAATGTCAGATATATCGATCAGTAAGTATTAATTCCAATACAATACTACTTTTGCACAACAGAAAAATAGAAAAGTCTTTTTGGTTTTAAGGTTCTTTGTGGTTGGTTTTTTTTTTCCTGCTTTTTTTTTCAGTTGTATTGCTTCCACAGAGTCAGGCTGTCATACATTGTTGGGACAACGAATAAAAGCCAGCTAGAGTTTCAGGTTCTGTATTTTCATGTGGGTAGATCTGTATCAGGCCGAGGAACATTTAGTAAAAAGCTTTTTCACAGAATCACAAAATATTTTGAGTTGGAAGGAACCCTGAAGGATCATCGAGTTCAGTGGATGAGGAAAGAATGTTGTCCTGTTTCAGTCAATGAAGAATTTTTATTATTGAAGAAATCTATATGGACAGTGGGTCATGGGATTTTTTAATTGTTATAAGTAGTAGTTCCAAGGCTTTCACCATCAGTGTTGCCATTTGACAATAACTTCCATGAATTATTTGCCTCTTTTGGCAGTAGCATTTCAGGTGTGCCCCCAAAACTAGCAATTTCCGTGTTAGAATAAAGTACTCACATAGGAGAGGCTTTCCCTGTAACATTTTATTCTGTAGTCATTTTACTAATCAAATACCATGTTCAGTACACTGAGAGTGCATGGCCAGAAAACCCAAACTCTTTAACAGCGTGTTAGAATTCTTCTGAATCCCAAATCAATTACAGAAGGAGAGCCAATTTTCACTCTAGACTAAACCACATTGGTATTGTTAGCATCAAATCTCTCTCTTGTCCATATAAGTATCAAGGGCAAAGGGTTCTCATCCAGTTAATTTGGATTAGATTTAATAGGATCATGTTATCTGAGGTGGATGACACCAAGGTCTGTGAGTTTCCATTTATTATAACTACAAACCACATCCAGATTATTGGCAACTGAAAGACAGAAAGCCTAACACTGAGAACTGAGAGCAAATACAATGAAATAGCTCACAGGGCACTGTAGAAGAAAATACACATTCATTATAGAAAAAAAGCATGTATATATAAAAAGGAAAACATACCACCTTTTCACTGCCTATAAATGACTGTAACTTAAGTTTCTAATAACAAAAGCTTCCAATTAAAACTAACAGTCTTTCTGTACCAGAGCTTAAGGGTCTGTGCTTTTGTTACTGTGGAGCTTTCATTTAAAACACAGAGCCATTGACCTTTTACACTGTCACCAACAACATTAATTGAGTGAGCTAACTTTCTGTGGTTTTGTAACCACTTCTTTGAGTCACCTGTGAGCCAGTTCATTTTAGCTTTCCATCCTCTTTGCCTCTTCATAAGTCCTCCATGGGTATTTTTCACATATATGGTATTTTTTTATTATTTGAGGTATTTTCTCCCATCTCCTTCCTTTCTGCCCTTCATAAAATAGCCTAGAAAATGCAGTCTTAGTGAAAACACTATAATTGCATTATGGTTTTGTGATGGACTCTTGCCACGCTTTTTGCCTGTTACCATTCTCTTTGTGGTTTCCTCATTAAAAAAAACCAAAAATGTCCTGCACTTTCTCTAATGATGTAAGGAAATTTAGGACACAACCTTCCGTAAATCTGTCTGCATTTTCTAAAAATACATTAAATGGACATCCCTGGCAAAAGGGATGTTAAAGGGGATGGTGCCATAATACAATATTATAGCTACACTGGAGGCATTAGGGCTGCAAGGTAGAAACATAAATATCTTTTGTGCAGCTGGCCCAGACATGTTAAAATTGCAGGAGGCTGGTCATTGCCTGAGCTGCAATGAAGCACCTTCTGAGTATAAAGAATTGCAAGCAAAATAACCAATGAGTTTTTATGCTGTCTGTCACTTTTGGGGATCCTCTGTAGCAATTAAACCAAACTATAACCTGTTGCTCTTATTGTACAGGGTCTCCTCCTTTGCAGCTGATAGCATAAGATCTTTTTTAAACACACTCCTATCATTCCTTTACACCTCAGCCAGTTACTGTGTTTCCTATGGTTTGTTCCAAATGTGAAGCACATGTGAAATGTTCCATGAGAAACAGTTTCTTTGTTAAGGTGTCACTCACTCGTTGAGAAAGATGGAACACTGCTGCATTATCGCACAGAATAAAAAGAAAGATAGCTGGCATCATGGTCTTTTGTCTCTGTCCAGTTATATTTATATTGGCAGCAACCACAGATTCCTCCATTGTGTGGGAGCCTATGTCTAAGATTTCTGTCACAGGAGGACTATGCACTGGTAAGAATGAATAATTACATTCATAGTTGTGTCAGTAATTTATAAAATAATATATATCATGGTTTAGGAATGGTACTTTACAGTTCAGTGTGCCCACTGAGACTCTCCCAAACCACACTGACACTTGCACGCTCCTCCTTTCCCCTGCCCCTTCCTGTTCCGACAGGAGAAATTGAGAACTGGGGCACAAAAGGTGAAAATCACAGGTTGAGAAAAGAACAATTTACTGGAAACAGCAATGAGATGAAAAAATGAACAGTAACAGCAACAATATGAATAATAAAAGTATACAAAGAGAGGGTGATTCACATGCAAAGATGCTCACCAGGGACCCCCAAGACAATGAACCATGGTGGACAATGCTGCCATGTTTTTTTCAACCAAAGCCCTGTCCTTCCCCACAGAAGCCAGAGTCCCTTACCCTTGCTCCTGGCAATGACATGAGGTGGTATGGAATAACCTCCTGCCATGCCCCCTCAGCCAAGGTCCCTCAGCTACTGCAAAAAATTAACTCTCTCCTGGCCAAAACTAAGGCAATATGGAAGGGAACTGGTAGAATTTCCATCCAGAAAGAATTGTTCAGATCTGGTTTTTTGATGCCTGAAGACCTAATGAAGAAAAACATTTTAAAAGATAGAGAAATAAATGATTTTGTGTCCAGCCTGCTCTTGCTGACACAGTTTTAATTAACAATGTTAATTATTAGCATAATAAGCCAAAATCTATCAGCATGAGATATTACTTAATGGAGGATTTATAAAGTTGGGTAACAGCACCTACCATAAATCTTAATTCTAGATCCTAATTACTTTCTGATCAGAATTACTGTCCTGATATTACAAACTTGGAGAACCAGTAATACGCCCAGGTACTGACTCCTTTGGCAAGGTCAAGGGCTTCAACTAATAAAATTTACCTGAGAACAAGGTGTCAGAGCAGTAATAAAGTTCTAACTTTCCCTTTTCCATACTCATTTAAATCAAAGGTAATGACATGTCCCCAGGGACAGTAACCTAAGCAGAAAAGAAGCTAAAAATACTCTGAGCAATTCTCCAGGGAAACACATAGGCATAATCCAAAGTTCAGTGGCTTAGTGGAAAGACTGAATCAGTTCACAGGACTTTGGTTCATACACCTTATTAAAACATGCAGTAAATCTGACATACTGTTTATAAAAAATGTATTCTAAGATACTGTCAAGGTTTATAGAGAATTGTTACTGCAGATTAAATCTGTTTGTTATGTAGTAAAGGGCAGGACACAGTCTCCATAAAACCTGAGATAATCCATCTAATGCAAATATTCACAAATGGAAACTTTACACAAACACAAAGTATATTTGCATCAGCAAGAAGGGTGGAAGCAAGGACACCAAGCAGATAAACCATGCTCCCTGAGGAGTGTCAGTGGTGAAGGCAGTGCTGGGAGGTGGTCTCGGAATGCCTGCCATGAGCCATCCAACCTGCATACCAAAGACCCCACTGAGGCTCAGCTGTTTCCTATGCTGCTCAAAATCAAAAGTAGCTGCAGTCATCCCACTATGCCAGACCAAAGGAAAGAAAACTCTTCTGGCAATTTCATTATTCCTGCATGCAGAAGAGTAGGACCAAATTTTGGACTGAGCATTGTATTTAGTCAGATTCTTGAAACTTGATATTGGCATGTTAAAGGAAGGTAATGTTCCCAAAGCAGAGCCACTTTAGAGGACATGTGATCCCTGAATCTATGTATATTGCATTTATCACAAAAGATAAAATGAATCAACATTACATAGATGCTCAGCACAAATTTAATTCAAAACAGACACCACAAAACCACTGGTCATTACTGTTATTTAATTAAAATGGAATGAATAGGTTAAATCTTCCAAAGAGACACTGAATGCCATCAAACAGAATAAAGGCCAGGTGTCTGATTGGTATAAATCAACATTGTGCTCTTGTTCCTGGATTTGGGCAGATAGGAGAATAGGATATAGTTGTGTTTGTGTAGCTTATTGTTTTAAATGTTGGGGACACGATAGACCTTGTGAAAAGGACTTTGCTGCAAAGAGTGAAAACTAGCAATGTTACAGTCCACTTTCTGTGAAAAAATACTAGGGTTTTTTTATCAGTGCAAAAAAATGCTTAAAAACGAGGTGCAAGCCATGGATAGAAAGAAGAAGATCTTACAGTTGAAGAAGAAAAGGTATGCAGGAAAAAGTAAGCCTTGGTACTACTCAGAAAGTACTTACCCCTGCAGAGGGAAGTATCTACTGCAGAGAAGCTGTTAGAAACTGTTGTTACCTTGACTGGACAATATTTGATTATGTGGTTACAACCAGGAACACAGCCCCTGACTCCTTGAACCCGAGACTCCTGGGCTGCTCCTGAGGTCCTGTGTGGCATCCTGGGTGTCCCAACCTCTTCTCAGCCCAGGGGAGGGCTGTGGGGCGGAGTGCCTGTCTGCACCCCTTCCCTGGTGCTGGGGAATGGCTTTTCTCAGGCTTCTCCTCTTTCCTGACTAGATGCTCAGTCTGTGAGCTTAAAAATCTCTGTCTGTGGTTGCGGGTTCAGGAAAATGGTCAGCCAGGCCAAGTATATGACAGGAAGGAAAACATCACGAAGCTGCCACTCCTGGCCCTTTCTATTTTGCTCTCTGACCCTTTTTCTTTTGTTTGTTGTACTCAATATAATGGAAGGGAACATCTGGACTCTAGTGACAGCAACCAAATTTGCATGCATATAGCAGATAATTAAGCACGTGTCTATCTGCAGCTGCAAACAGCAATTAGTCATAGGATAGCTTTGTACACCCCTTCCTGCCTATTCTTCTGTTCTCCTCAGAGGGCCCTCTCACGTGCGCATCTCTGAGAGGCACTCAGCGCTGGCCTCCTTTTTATTTGTGAAGACAGTTGTGCAGCTGAGCTTAAACCCTTCAATATAACTTTGAATAGGATGAACTTCCTCTGATCTATCAATTTCCAGTAGAAACGGCTTTCTGCATAAGACATGATGCTGTGACCCAAATCAAAACATTCCTGCTTACATCCCAGCATAACTGAGACTATAAGCAGATTTCATTCCTAGTTCCTCCTCTTAGATCTGAGGAAACTGAGCTCTAGAGTTACTTCTGACTGCTGATGTTTCGTGTGGCTGACTCTTGCCTCTCTGCAGTTGCCCAAGGCAAATACTACCTTCCCTGCTTCCAGCAGCTAGGAAGGAGTTTACATTTTCCCTACAGCTTCCACTCCAGGGCCATGAAGGACATTTTATAACATCTCATCCTGTCAAGTGAATACATTTATCCTATGCCTGTCTTTTCAGTTATAGAGTCCCCTGGCAATGGAACCATAGATAGCATTTTCTTGCTTGGAACAGGTATCCTCATTTCTCCTGTGATACAGTCAAATTTTCTAGGCAAGTATAATAGAAGCTGCTCAGTGCAGGGACACAGCTTAAAGTAATTTACAAAGCAGAGCAAATTTCTAGTTTATTGAAAACTAAAGACTGCATTGCAAATTCCTAAATTTCAGGCTCTGGCATCATATTATTTAATTTATCTGTATGCTAAAATGGAGTGTAGTAATAGGGTGGGTTTCAGCTGGGACAAGCTCAAGTTGGAGAAGAAAGGGCTGGAGTGTGATCAAAGAGACCACTGTGCCTCTAGCAGGGATTAGATTCAATGGAATGGCTTCACAATCTGGACAACAGTGATTATTCCATGTGGCTCTTTGCATTTGCTCATTGTATGACCCAGCTGCCAGATCAAGGCTTTTGTTGAGGTAAGAGTCTACATAATACTCTCTGCAGTGGAATTCCTGTGCACGTTGGAAATAACATTCTTGATTATAATTTGTGATGTTTCCATTGGATTTACTTCTGTGTGTTAATAAAATGCAGGCATTCCCTACATTTGTGAAACAAATCCACACAAATTGCAGAACGTGTTTGCATCAAGTAGTCATCTGAAAACAAAACTGCAGTTTGAGAAACTTAAGGCCCCTACATCTGTTGGAAAACAGAAGTTTGCTTCTATATAGATAACATTAATCTCCTGTGTTTCAGTGGGAAACGTCAATGAAATTTTTTGTGAATGTCCTATAACAGCAATGAACAAAACAATCCTGGTTGACACCAACAAGCACTGTAACACTGTCACATGCATCTGCATTTTATGCGTAGCTGTGCTTATAGAAGCACATTCCACCACCAAATCCAGACAAAAATGTTAAGGCTTTTACTATTAGGATAGGTGAACTCATTATTTTTCATTTGGGAACCCACAGAAAGGTACAAAATACGAGGACCTATTTGATTTTAAGCAAATGGAATGGCTAGACAGACTTGGGTGTGTAGGAAATCAGCCAGTAACACTGGTAACACCCACTTGACTTGAGTAAGACCCATAGCATTTGTGGAGCAGTGTGGTTATTCATCTCACAGCTTCAGGTGAGCAAAAATTGGTAGTCCACTCTAGGCTATCTTTCTATAATCAGTGGAGGACGGATAGTTATCCCCAAACAAAAACACACCCGGACACCATCTGAAACATATGCTGTATGATGGTGCTGTTGGCAGCAGCCAACCTAGCTCTGGGCTCTGAGCAAGAAACCCACTGGGATTTACTCCCTGAGGATGGATGCAGCACTTGATTATAATTTAGTCCTCAGGAATAGGCAGCCCACCTTACAACCCAACTATAGAAATATCATTGTGTGGTATTGTCAGCAGGCCACAGAAAAGAAAAGAACAAACCACAGGAAATTATCTCCTGCTTCCAATTATAGGGAAAATTTGACATTATAAATGCTTTTGTCACTCATCCTTTTCAGTACTGAGTCACCCAGACATAGCATGGTTAGCTTCTGGCATCTCCATATGATGAACTACTTTTTTCTGTGCTTTGTATGATTTGAAGGTTGAGAATCTAAGAAGAAAACGTAGGCTGAACTCAAAGACACATAAAGTAAAGAGATGTGAAATAGAAGGCGTATTTATTTGTGCTTGTATACTTACAACCCCTCTAAAAATAGGCGAGTGCAATAGCTACCAAAATGAAAGGAATGGAAAGGAAAAGACAGGAATGCTTGCTGGATGAATTGCAGTAGAAAACAGCATTTGAGAAAAAATGCTAATAAAATGAAAAATGGGGAAGTGCAGTGAAAAAATAGAAGATTGTTTCTCCTTGTTCTATGCTTGGAAGATGAGCTCTGAAGAAACGGCCTGCAGTAAAAGCACAGCTTTTCTCACAGTATTATCCTGATTATTGCCAGGCATAACTCAAAATGGCTAAAATTATGCAACTCAAGTTTAAGGTACTTGCCTTGTACGTAGTTCTCAGCCTCACAAAATGTGTTTGTAGAATAATTAATTGTGAGTCAATACAGGATAAGTCATCCAATGTGTGGTTTTAAAAGGCACTGTGCTTTCAGAAAGGAAGGAATGCTTTCAGAATCCAAGCATACTTTTAATAAGAGGAGGGTTATTAAATTTGTTATTATGCTGTTACTTTAATGAAAATCTTGTTGCAAGTTAAGATTTGTAAGTCACTCCTGTGGTTACCATTACACGCACTCAGAATCTTGACTTTAATGTCTCCCCTTATCTGCAATGCAGTGTTTTGCTTGCAGAACTGCCACTTCCTGTAGTGGGAACTGATTCTGGTAGTCACTGCTTTGAGGAATCTAATTGTAAAGAGTGTTTCCCAATTCACATACCTTGATTAACAAGTACCCAAATAGGAACATATTATAAATTAATTTGCACAGAATATATATTTCAAATAAATGGCCTGAGTTTCCAGAAGTAAGTGGAAGAATGGAAAACCTAATGGCAAGCAAAAAGAGAAATCACTTCTAGTTGTGGAGAATAGGAACTCAACTGCATGCTGTTTATTTCATTAAGTACCAGGAGATAATACATCCGTTCCTGGGTTTGCTAATTTTATTACAGAACTCAAAGTTCTGTCAGCTCAAAGTCTAGTTGGTCAAGCAACAGCTTCCAGTCTCTTAAATTCTCTTTAAAAGTTGACTACAGAAAATAATCTCACCAAATGACAAGAGTATGCTTTTTATGTCTGCTTTACACATCAAAATGTGAAGAATCTTCCATTCATATCAACTGGCATCCTATTCACTTAAACTGATGTTCATGTCTATAGAACAACAAATTAAGGCAAAGACTAGAATGAAGATCATTTAAGCAAATGGCCCTATTTAGCTGTTGCTTCCAGATAATGCTGTAATCTGAGAGTATCTAAATATATATACTGCCTGAGTACACCCTTAAAAGAAGATGAACCCTTTACTTCAGGTTTATACAAATAGACACAATGACTTTTCTTGCTAATTAAACGGTTCTCTAAATTAAAAGGTACAACTAGTTATTTTCTTGAGTGAGCAGCAAACGTTGTCAGACCAAAGCACGTTTCACAGATGAAAAGCCAGTATCTAGAAATAAAAACTTTGAGGTAGCATCTGTCTCTCAATATGGTTTCTAGGTTTTTTTCTGACTTGTGATATGTGCTGCAGATCATACTGCTTCTTTTAAAAGCCAGTTGCCACCTCTATGTGTGCAAGCCTCAGAGAGAGTAAAGAACTATGCTCCAGAAGACCTGATTAAACTTCCAAAACATAAGGAAGTGAAATAATTGGGGACAAAGGTATCAGTAGGTAAGCAGGTGTAAATGCAAGGGAAGGAGCTCACCATCTTTGTAGGTATACTCTGTATGTATACTGCTGACAGAGCTGCTCAAATGAACATATCCTGTGAGGTCTATTCCAGTGACAGAAGGTGAAAATGCTTTAATGTGAGGCAGTTGTAGGTCAACAAACACCTTGATGTAGCATAGCTACCAATGCTGATGCACAAAATTATTGGATATTACAATCCCAATAGATATGAGAACCAATGCATGGACAATTTAAGTGCATTGCTGAAAGGCACTGGTGAGGCAAGTTCCTTCATATGTGAGTGACATATGACTGTCAGGTGACAACAGTTTTTAGACCATGAAGTAGTACTCCTATCTAAAAGTGTACAGAAAATGTGAAAACAGGCCAAAAGGGACATCTACACAAGAATTCGTTGTTTGCAGTTTTTACTAATGCCAGGAGTGGGAGATTCACAGCTCTGCTGTGGCTGCTTCATAACCTCCTGCTGAGTTCTCATCTGCCTTCATGTGTTGTACCCAACCATCAGCCCACCAGGCCTTTTTTTATCATGCCTTCCTTTCTGTTTACCTTAACTACTGGGCATTGCAGTTGTCACAATCTTTCAAACCAAGGAGTATAAAGCTAGGTCTTAGTCTCCTCTAGATGATTATCGGGACAATCTGGCTACATAAACTTCTGTTTTGTGTCAGAAAAAAACCTGTCACCAGTGGGGTCTGCTGACATTTTTGTCACTAGAATTTTAAACAAAAGATTCCCTGCTCTAAGGCTAGGGGGAAAAAAAAATAGGGGCAAGAAATGCAGATTTCAAAATTGAAAAACAAATATGATGCCTAACGGCCAAAATAAAGCCTCTGTAGCTCAATTCTGTTGAATGGCTTTTTCATTTCTGTAGTGAAGGACTACAGAAAGAAGAAAGTGAAAACTGTTGAAATGCTACCTATAGAACACATATGATGCCAAAAGTCCCAAATAGAAGTAGAAAAGTACAAATGTTGCTGACAAGTGTTCTTTAGTCTCACTTTAAATCACATTATGCATCAAGCTGCTTGACACCTTCGAGAAAATATTTACTGCTAAAATAGTGAAAGAAAAATAAGCCGTACTAACATATTATTTTTATTATGTTCCAAACATTTCAAAATATGTTTTACAAGGAGTTTTGATTAAGTGACATGGACTGGGGGGAGCACTAACACAACGAGTATTTACTGAGGCTGATATGTTTGCCACGGGTTATCTGTGGCCTTGGTGATTACTTGCTTCTCATCACAAGCTTGAAAGTACAAAGGCACATCCCCACTATCTGCGTAAATGATTTGTTGACAAATGCTGTATATATAGCTAGATACATGTGCATTTATATAGAGCTACATATAGAAAAAATCCTTCACAAATGCAACTGTGGTCTGCGAAGTGGCTTCATGCACAAATGAACAATGCAGGAAAACTGGAGGGCCCCTTCAAAGCAGATCAGCAAAAATTATTAGAGGTTTAAAATTTATGACCTGCTTGTAAAAGGTCAAAGTTGCTATTTGTTGTACAAATTGAAAGACTAACAGGGCCTCAATCAAGAGCCCATAATGTAGAAACAAGAGTATTGAGTAGGACAAATAATGTTTATATGCTCCAGTTTGGGCAAGTCATCCTACCTCACTTTCCATATGTAAAACCACTAAGCTCACCTGTTTTAATTTGCCACTAACCTCCTGATTCTATAACAAAGATGCATATAATTGTTTTCCTTGTTCACTAGAGCAAAAACATGACAGAAATTAATCTACAGGCTCTCCACACTCAAAGTATTTCGAGGACATTCAGAAAAAGATTTTTCTTTTACCATCTAGATGAATTTGTTCTGACTCCCCAGAAAGGACTGGGCTAGAACTGATGAATTTCTGGTGATCCCTTTGGGCTTTACATTTCCTGCTGCGTGGCAATACAGAGCAGGTATTTTTATAACAAAATGTAGATCTGAACTCTGTAGGAAGTCATTCCTCTTAAAGTAAAACATTTTGAATTGGCTCTTAAAAATTCAAGTGGCATGATTATTTTGGGTAGAAGTCTTTCCAATTAATTTTTATAAAACAGGACAGCATGTGGCTGCTGCCTGAACAGAGCAGCTGTTAGTATTTAATACTTGTGTATTCCTTTGTTTTCTCCGGAACTGTGTGCATATGTTTGGCTATTAGCACATTCTGGGGAAAAAAAATTCCAACACTAAAAAGCTCTGTTATTTAGCATTCTTTACATAGCAAAAATTATACACCTTTATATGCTTTAGTAAAAATAACTCTGGGTGACTGCACATCACTTTATCCCATTATATGACTGATTATACATTGGGTCCAGAACAACAATGTGTGGCTAAAAATAAACATTATTCAATACAAGCAAATATGAATTGCTCTTACTTGCTCTGTCTCATCTTTCACTCTTCTTTTTGAATTTCCAAGAACTTTACCTGCTCTGACCCAGCCATCTCTGTCATTTCTCTGTGCAGAAGTGACACAGCACAGTCTGTGTTACAGACTAAATGAGAGCAGCCACAAAACAGTGCTCAAGAGACCAGGACTAAAAGATCAGTCACCTTCCATCTGATAGCTCACCATACACAAAAGGCTTCCTGCAGAAAAAAAAAAAAATAGCAGAGAAAACAGAAAGCTTGTGAGAGGAACCAGTAGTTGATTCTGGAGTAAGGTCCACTGCAAAGAAATAGTGGTTATTCTTCTTGTTGTTATTACTGTAACTTTCTCTAATTAAAATAAATGGTCAAAAGACTATTTTCAGTACCCTTAGAATACTTTGGATGAAAAGGATCATTGAGCCTGTTCTGTTTTACCAGGGTATGTATGCATATTCCTTGTCTATTGACAGAACAGACAAATCGTTTCATGTATGTGTCCTCAGGCAGGGTTTAGCCCTCAAAAGGACAATGCATATTAATCGGAAAATGTCAAGAGCCAGCTCTGAAGATTAGCTTGGCTTTGTAGTATTGCTTTGTTGCTGTGCTGTATGGAAAATGCATGATGATAACCGATGTAGAGCTCACCACTCATAAATATTTAAGTGACAAGACACAATAGACAGGCATCTTCGTTGTTCAAGATCAGACGTACAGTGTGAGGCACAAAGCACAAGAATAAGTGACTTTAGCCACTTTAAAAGTACATTTCCTTAGACATGTACTTGTGAACTTAATATTTTTTTTCTTCCCATATTTATATTCTTCTCCCCCATTTATATATTCACTAGCCATTACTGTTAGTCACTGACACAGATAATTCCCCTCTGATGGTTTGGAAAAGATGGCTGTACCGTGAGTTGCAACACCTCTTCATAGCCAGTAATGAAACTGTGTCTGATATTGAACTAGAATAGCAAATCCTCAAAAAGGTGTTCAAAATTACAGAAGCAGATTCTGCAGGTTTGTATCGGAGATCCAAAAAGTGTGAGAGGTGTCCTTATGATTTGAGTAATTATTTCCAACACGTTACATTCATACACAGTCACATTTTCTGCAACACAGAGGAAAAAAGTTAATTCCATTCTGAAGGATTTTTTTCTCTCTACTGAAATAAGCAGTGATTTTAACTTAAATGCTGATTATCAAGTATTCTAAATCAACTGCTGAAATTTCATTGCCATCTTAAAAACTGTAAATTGTACCAGGCTTATTGAAGTGTTCCAGGATAGGGGCAGAGTTTTGGAACAAGAGAGGTAAAAAGAAACCCAGCAAAATCAGGTTTAGGGCACTCTGAGACAGAAGCAAGGGGTTAGGTTGCTGCATCCAGACACAGTGGAGAAGAAACAACTGGGGCCTAATTTACAGACTATGAAAATGATATTAAAGAAAATACGAATATAGGCCTGCCCTCGGTTTTAACACTTTTCTCTCTGATGCTTTAGATAAATCAATATGCTTTTCTGTAATAATTTATTTCCTGCTACTTCAGCTTCTGCTATTCTCTGTAGTTTATGTGTAGGGCTAAATTCCAGTTGGACTATGGAGGAAAAACACCAGTATTTTTTACTCAGGGACCAGTATGTGAAGATAATGACTGGTAGGACTTGTCCCTATCAAAAGCACAAACACAGGGCAGAAACATGGAAAGCTTGTCAAAGGGAAGAGTAGTTGAGTATTCAAAGGTACGGGCTGTCTGAAACTACAACAGCTGTGTTGTGCAACGGGGCTGTAACGCCACCACAATTCTGTATCCTGTATGGGATGTGAATATTGTAGTCACTTTACCTTTCATTTATTTAACAGCTTCTGGGAAGCCAGAGGAAAGGTCTTGGAAAATTCAGGCCAGTTAATTTATTAAAAGTACAATTCTTGCTCACCAGTAACTTTACTGTCCTTGAGTAATTACAAATCAGTTGTCTCAACCTTTTTTCATGAGAGGTTAACAGGCCACAGCGGCACAGGTTATTCAACACTACCCTGCAGGGAGCTGTGAGGTGAGGGGAAAGCTAGCCACTTACTGACTCCTCTGCTGAAATTGTTGGCTGATGACTGCCGATTTTGCTGATGATAGTATGCTACCAGGAATTAAAAAAAAACCAAGCAAACACCAAAACAAAAAACACTCAAGAAAGACACTTAGAGTGTTGTTAGACTGCAAAGTCAATGTAAGCTTTGATTGGCACATAAAAGTCATCCATGTAGTCCTGTTCACTGTGGTTTTCTTGCTCTCTTGGCCATTTTTAGCAGGATGAATCAGCGGTACCACATCCTCCATGTGAATCAAACTAATTGTAACCCATCACAAGACCTCATCTGCTGTTAGAGGGCAGGGAGACCTACAGCTCTGCTGATTTCCAATCCAATTCTGCAGGAAAATGAGGTTGCAGTGCAGATCACAACAACATGGGCACTTTAAAACTGCTGCTGCTCAGCTGATGAAGTCAAACTGCACCTGTCAACTTCCTTCATTAAGGAAGGCGTGTTCAACGTGTTACTTATTCACTTGAACAGTTGAAGTGCAGTTTCATTCTGCCAATTTTTTTCCCGTACATTTATAACTGTGTTACTGTAGAGTTGATTTAGCTATTCACATCTTGAGTTTGAAAATTAATAGCCAGAACTTACAAAAGCATTTGTTACAGAAGACTAATTATCAGTGCCAGCCCTCAGCAAGGTCTGGAGCAAGTGAGTACTAGAAAGAAGATCTCAAAAGACTTCTAGCTTCTTGTGCATGGAACCCAAACCTGCAGGAAGCACACAGTCCTGCTACACTATTATTCAAACACAGGGGCTAGGAAATAGGAGTGTAGCATTGGAGAAATGGAGTAGGTGTTGCACAAAGGACTGGGCTCTTTGCTGCTTCTCAGAAATAGTACTTGGAGGTAGGAGTTAGCTTATGACAAGTTTTCAGGGAATCCATAAGAAGATTCATTGCCTCTTGATTGGTTACATATGACAAAGGGAAAGGATATAATAAACTGCTCCACCATGAACCCCTGCCCACAAAATCCTGCCTGGCAGATAACATTATAGGAGTAATTATTTTCATTTGGAATGCAGCGTCTTGTGCACACTTGAAACAGAAAACAAGGGCGGCACAACTTCAACCTGAAATTTCCGTTTAGTTAGGCTGCTTGCATTCCTGGAGTCCAAGTTTCACAAGTAACCTGTAAGCACACTGGAGAACATGCTGTTCCCTAGTCTTGCTGTGCTGACTCCCTAAAAAGCCCGGTAGGATTTCTAGGCTGTGTAGATCGTGCTGTTTTGGAGATTTGCATTGTAACAGATGTGTCCTCTTTAAACAAGCCCTGAGTGTCCAGCCCCGCTCAGTAAAACAGAGGGGCGGGCAATCAGCCAAAGGATACTATTCACACCTGACAGATTGCAGAAGCCTCCTGGCATTAGGCAATCCACACCTTTCAAGAACTGTTGTCTCAAGAAGTTATTTGTACAGAGTATTTCCCGAGGGAGTGGTAGAGATTCCCACAAGGCATGGATGGAAATATGGCAACTAGATTCACAGGAAGACAGACGTTTTGCTTGACAGGGAAAAGGGGTTGTTACTAAAAGTAGTGTTTGGTCCCACTCTTTTGTATGCTACCAAAGGGAGGTGGGGGAAGTCTGAGCCTTAAATTTTTCTCAAGAGCAGCTGTAGCACTGTTTTAGCTGTCAGGAAGCAAGACCAGGTTGTTGGAATTAGCCTTTGTATTCACCTAAACTTAAGCACAGCAAAGAAACTGTCTTCCTGTGAAGAAGGATGAAAACGATGTGAGTGTATTTTCAGCCTCCAGGTACTTGGCCATTTTGGGTTGCAAAGGATACATTTGCAGAAGTGTACTTTCTCACCCATTCTGTGCTTGGAAACACCTACAAGACTAGCTTGTATCTGAACTGAACTTGCAAATACTGATTTTTGCTGTCAGCATCACAGGTAAGTTCACATTGCTAATCATGAAAGTATGTGTCAAGAGATAGGGAGAAAATTCCTAGAAACTCTTGTTTCCCAGACTTGCACTGAGAAGGTCACAAATTTACTGTTGTATGCAAGAGGAACTTTTAGTCTCTGTTCTAGTGATTGCAGTCACTGAATAAAATCACCAATTTAAAAAAAAAAAAAAAAGAAAAAAGAAAAATCAATTCTCTGGAAAAGGAAAGCTGTGTTATCAAAGGAGGACTTTGGACTTCTCTTGTTCATGCTCTAGGCCTGGCTGCAGCACCAGCTGCTACAACCCACCCATTAAAAACCCCAGTGGGTTTTGCAAGAGGCCACAGGATTGTGGAGAGCCCACTTGAGGGCAGGAGGGTGGGTGGCAGCCACCTGTGCCTGTGCCAGCTCCCCACATGGACACCCCTAAGCCAGGCATCAGTGCCTGCCGTTCTCCTGCTGGTGCTCACTGTGCTGTCCCCAGAGCTGGGGGTATGGCAGCCACAGGCAGAGACAACAGTGCCCTGGCAGCCCGGAGGGCCGACGCTGTCCTGGGGGGCATCAGGCACCACATGGCCAGCTGGGCAAGGGAGGGGATTGAACCGCTCTGCTCTGCACTGGGGCGGCCCCACCTCAAGTGATGTGTGTAGTTTTGGGAACCACAATATAAAAAAGACAATAACCTATTAGAGAGTGTCCAAAGGAGGGCAATAATAGATGGTGAAGGGTCTAAAGGAGAAGCAGTATGAGGAGTGGCTGAAGTCACTTCGCTTGTCCAGTCTGGAGGAGACTGAGGGGTGACCTCATTGCAGTGTTCAACATCCTCGTGAGGGGAAGCAGAGGGGTAGATACTGATCTCTTCTCTGTGGTGACCAGTGACAGTACTCGAGGGAATGAAGTTGTGTCAGGAGAGGTTTAGGTTGAACATCATAAACAAAAAATTCTTCACTGAAAGAGTGACTGGGCACTGGAATCGTCTGCCCAGGAAGGCGGTGGTGGAGTTCACCATCCCTGGATGTATTTAAGAAAAGACTGGACGTGGCACTCAGTGCCATGGTTTAGTTGATGAGGAGGTGTTAGGTCGTAGGTTGTACTTGATGATCTCAAAGGTCTTTTCCAGCCTAGTTCATTCTGTGATTCTGTGAAAAGGTTCTTTACCCACAGGGTGTTTGAGAACTGGAACAGGCTCTCCAGGGAAGAGGTCACAGCACCATGCCTACCAGAGTTCAAGAAACGTTTGGGCAATGCCCTCAGGCGCATAGTGAGATTTCTGGGGTGTCTGTGCAGGGACAGGAGTTGAACTCGAAGATCCTTGTCTCCCTTCCAGAACAAGACATTCTGTGATTCCGCGAAAGGCGGCTGACAGCTCCGCGGGCAGCGTCGTCAGTGCAGCGCCGCCACGACAACAGCCACCCCGCAGCCGCTGCCCCCCTCGCCCGGCGCCGGCCCC
>WEKY01009598.1:33570-51832 GCA_013390045.1 Picathartes gymnocephalus | reverse complement strand
GCGCAGCTCCCTCCGCCCCCGCGAGCGGGCGGCGGGGCCGTGGGGCGCGCAGGGGGTCCTGGCGCGGGCAGCCTCGCCCTGCCCGGCCCCTCGGAGCGGGGAGGCTGGGTGCTGCAGGTCGCTGCCTCGGGCAGCGCTCTCATGGGGAAAGGACACGCGTGTTTCACAGAATCGGTCAGGTTGGAAGGGGCCGCAGTGGGTCATTTGGTCCAATCACCCAGCTCAAGCAGGGTCATCCTGGAGCACGTGGCACAGGATTGTCCTCAGACCGTTGTTGAATATCTCCAGTGAGGGAGACTCCACAAGCTCTCTGAGCAATCTGTTCCCATGCAGGGTCACCCACACAGTAAAGAAGCTCCTCCTCATGTTCGGGTGGAATTTCATGTGCATCAGTTTTCTGCCCATTGCCTCTTGTCCTACCGCTTGGGACCTCCGAGGAGAGCCTGGCTCCATCCTTCTGACACTCTCCCTTTAGATGTTTATGCACGCTGATGAGGTCCCCTTTCACTCATCTCTTGTCGAGGCTGAACAAGCCCAACTCCCTCAGCCTTTCCTCATAAGAGAGATGTTCCAGTCCCCCAGTCATCCTCTTTGCCCTGCGCTGAACCCCCTTCAGGAGCTCCATAGCTCCTTTGTACTCAGGAGGCTAGAACTGGACACGGCACTTCAGATGTGACTTCACCAGGGCTGAGTAGAGCGGCAGGATGACATCCCTCAACCTCTGGCAGTGCTCTCCCTAATGCATCCCAGGATTCTGTTTGCCTTCTTAGACACAAGGGCTCGGGAGTGGTGTGTGGTGGGGGGTGTCTGGAGCCCTGTTGGAGGCGTGGACAAGGGCTGAGCGGGGTCCCTCGGTAGCACTGGCTGCGTTTGGCTGTTGTGTATGTGTGGCCACACGTGTGGCTGGAGATGTCTCCTGGGGGGTTTTCGCTCGGGTGCTCCTGTGTGGTCTGATGCGGTCTTTAGCCTACAAAATGGATAGCAGCGAAAGATCTGGGAGTGCTGCTGTGATTATCTTTGTGCTGTAAGATTATGTTCATAATCCCCACATACATCATGTCTAGGTTTCTGTGTTAAGTAGGCATCTGGTAGGAATGGCATTAGTGCAGCTGTGTAAGTCAGGCTTAAAGAAAAGGTTGCCCCTACCTGTCCTTGCTTCATTTCTTAGGATTAACGTCTTCCACCCGAGCTTGAGCTGCTGTAATTGCACATACGTTCTAAATAATTAATATGCACTATAATGTTGTTGTCTGTATGATTAAAAAAGACACTGGTTGGCTTAAAATAGAACTTAATAGTGATGGTGTACTTACGTGTTTAAATCTTGTTTGCAGAAAAGATGGTTGGAAGGGGAGTGCAGGAAGTAAGACACATTAAGAACATTTCCCTTAATAATAACAACAACGGAATAAGACTTTATTGTGTACCTGCAAGAGGTTACTATTAAACGTGTTGTTTTGTCTCCAGTAAATGCTTCTATGTAACACAAAGTAGTGTTGTGTAGAACTAACTGGAATATTGCAGGTGATAAGCAAGGTCCAATTCTTCTGCATTCCTCATGCATAAGCATGAAGTCCAACTCTTAACCCAGCACTGCCAAGACCACCACTAAATCCTGTCCGTAATTGCTATGTCAGTGTCATGTGAAGTTGCACCCTATGAGTTACTTATTTCTTGAGTATTTCTTTCTTTTGAAGTCTTCAGTTGTTCTGTGTATCTAAGGAGCCTGTTGGTTTTGGTTGCTTGCTTTTGTGTTGTGTAATTTTTTTAAGGTGCCAGTTAAGGAACACTCATTGAGGTTTCCTCTCCTCCACTTTTACTTGTGCTGTGCCATTGTTTTTTCTCAGTAGTGTGAGTCTTGAAGTAGTCTAGGAATTCTGAATATGTGATGCTTCTTGCATTTTAAAGTAGTGCTAGCGTGTAAAATTGTTAAGATTCCTGTTCTCAAAATGCATTATTCACCCTCCCTTGAAAGGGTGAATAATGATTTCTTCTGCAAACTGTTCTCTTGGTTATCTAGAAGGTTTTATTACTAAAGATACCTTAAATGCAGAAACTTGCCAATCTTTTTTGCCGTGTGCAGGCTTTTCTTCGTTCAATTTTATTGACAAATGCCTCTGAGTTCAGTGTACTTTTTGATCCTGGCTTTTAAACACCACCTGCAAGGAGTAAGTAGGAATCCCTTCATAAGATTAATAGGTTATGGTTCATAAATTGATAATTGCTGTCTCAGGCTGGAGATTTTCAGAGTAATTTAAAAACTTTTTCCTTCATCCCAAAATTTGTAGCAGTCTTCCTCTTGCTGTGAACTCATAAATCCTTATTGAATTGCAGATAATCTGTATTTTGAAAATTTGCTCTTTTTATAGGAGAGAAGATGCAGCAAAGTATGTTCAAATTCTATAAACCTGAATTCTGGACACATGTGCAGTGAGGTCCATGTGTTTTTCCCAACAGTTTTTGTTTTTATGCTTGTCTTGAATGTGTTCTTTTTGCAAGGACTTAAACACTACTATTATCTGTTTCTTTGCATGCAATCTTAATGAGTGTGTTTTTGTAGGTGTGTGCTTGGAATTATGAAATAGTACCCATCCTAAATGGGGCTGGTAAGCCAAACGAGGAGGGTTTAGAAGCTCTCCATAATTTAATATAGATGTCTGTATTTTGTGGTACTAGAGGTCAAAGATGCCTGATGGAGTGCAGCGTTTTAAACTTGATATGAATATGTGTGCTGTCTATATTTCAAGTGACCTTTCTTCTAGAATGTTTTAATTCTAATCTGCCTATGCAGGTAATTTAGCTCTGTTTCAGAAACGTAGCAGTTACTAAAGATTGTAGAAGTGAAGAATGGAGATACTTATTCAGCAGAACTTCCGTTTCAGTAGCCACACCACTTAAACTACTTAAAACCATTTCTTAGAAACTACTGGTTTTGATTCTGCTTTTTTTTACTTCAATTTTTAATTCATTTACCACCTGAAAGATCTTATGAAGAATTCAAATCAGTTCTTCTGTCTTTATGGGACAGTAGGCAATCTAGTCTCCAAAACATGCAGGATGGATTTTTCTTTGCTCTTCTTCCAGAAAGCTGAATGCTGAGCCTAAAATCAATTATATTTGAAAGCTGATCATAATGCAGTCCTTGAGGAAACCAGGGTTGGAATTGCAGCTGTGTTTCCTATGTATGTCCACACCAGTAAAGTCCTGCCTGTGAAGAGTGGTGGTACTTTGAAGTTATGTGCCATAGAACCATTATTTCTGTATTGGACATGGGAGAGTGGTATTTTGTCTTCCGGTGGTTAGAGGTCCTGTGCATATCTATAGAGAATCTGAAGAAGTCAGATGAATATTCAGTTGTATGCCAGATACAACATGTAGTAGGAACTGCATTGACTATCACACTAAAGCACTTAATAGTTTGTCAGGTGTAGTTTGCGACTATTTTTGTTTTAAATTACACTTAAAGGAAGATAGTAGGGTTTGAAAAATGATCTATATGTAGAATCTATATCTGCATATACTTTTTCACGAGTTTTTTTTTAGAAGTCCAGACTACCTGCTAGTCGTGATAACATTCTGAACATGACTCAGATACCAGTGGATGGGATATTTTCATAGATCTGTATCAAGACAGCAGCACTGTCTCTAGTGCTTGTAGCCATGTTAGGTTCCCTCAGTGCTAACTCATATTTGAAACTGTCAGATATCAATCTTTTATTCGGCTTGAACAATGCTGACTCTGTCCTAGTTCTCATCAGTTTAAACTTTTGAGTGTCTGTGGAAGCTGTAAGAGGTATAGAGGTTAACCAAGGGCATAGGCAGTGAAGATGGAGCCCTCAGACAGCAGGATGGTACTGTTTGTGTGAACCACCCTGACACAAGCAGGGAAGCTGAACTGGAGTATTCTTTTTCCGCTTGTAGCTTTGTGGATTTCTAAGCATATAAGAAGAAAAGAAGCTATCAAAAGAACTTTTTTTTTGCTGATTCTTCACTTCTTAAGAGTATTTGCAATTCAAAAATGATTAAAAAACTTCCTCCAGCTAAGAGGAGAGAAGACTGTGTTAAATAAAACCAGGAGTTTTCGCTGAGTGTTGACCCAAAATATAAATTTTTGCGTCATGGAATATCCTGAGTTAGAAGGGACCCATCAGGATCAATGAGTTCAACTCCTGGCACTGCACAGGTCAACTCCAAGAATCACACCATGTGCCTGTGATCATTGTCCAAAATGCTTTTTGAACTCTGTCAGACTTGGTGCTGTGACCACTCCCCTGGGGAGCCTGTTCCAGTGCTCAAGCACCCTCTGGGTGGAAAACCGTTTGCTATATCTAACCTAAAACTCCCTTGACACAGCTTTGTGCCATTCCCTTAAGTCCTGTCACTGGTTGTGAGCGAGAAGAGATCTGTGTCTGCCCCTCCTCTTCCCTGCAAGAGAAAGTTGTAGGCTGCAGTGGGGTCTCCTCTCTGTCTCCTCCACTCTGGACAAGCCATGTGACCTCAGCCACTCTTCATATGGCTTCCCCTCAAGGCCCTGCCACTACCTTTGTGGCCCTCCTTTGGATGTTCTCTGATGGCTTTGCATCTTTCTTATATTGTGGTGCCTAAAACTGCAGACAGGACAGGAGCTGAGGCTGCCCCAGTGCAGAGCAGACAATTGCATCCTTTTACTGGGTGACAGCTCTGCCTGATGCACCCCAGGACACATGGTTGACCCTCCTGGCTGCTAGGGCATAAATCATGAGATCAGGTCTATTATTGCACAAGAAATCAGGCAGTCGTCTGTCTCCTACCAAAGAAACATTTGACTCTGCATGAATGACTCTTAAACATCTCAGAAGGCTTCGTAAAGTTTCCAGCTTCTGTCTGAAAGGAAAGAGAAATGGTGTAAGATGGCAAGTAAATAGTATATAATAAGGCCATATTCACAGAAGAAATTGAAGATTATATAGAGCAATGTGATTCTAAGACAAAAGATGTAAAAATTTAAAGAATGGGGCTAGTGTAGAAAAACATGCTGTTCAACCTGCTAGGGTAAAGCAGAACATGGAGCATTGAAAGCTGGTGCAAATGAGAAGAAAGCTTACTATGGTTGCTTAAAAAGCCTGAAATTATTTGAAGTTGACATGCTACATTAGATGTATTAACAGATACACAAATTTAGTTATGGACCAGAAGTCCATTATGAATAGGCATTTGAACCTCATGTTACCAATTTAAAATGCTCTCTGTGGCTCAAAGTACTTTTGACCCAAATGCAAGTTGAGGCAAGGTGACATTAAGCCAGCATTGATTAGTAGGTAGATTATGACCCATGTAAGTATGGGCTGTCTAACCACTGCTGAAATTCTTGCTTATGTAGCTCAGCAAAGGAACCTTAAAAGCAAAAATGAAGTGATTTAGTAGAAGCTGCAGTAGCTTCCCTAAAGATAAGGCCAGCAGAGCAGGAGCTGACGTCAGTCGGTTGAGCGAAGGACGATAGCATCTGGATTGGCAGCGTGAGAATAAATTGTGAGTGCTCTGCTAGCAACCCTGTGTGCTTTTGTTTGTGCAGCCATAGGCAGAGGAACAGCTGCTAGATGGATGTATAGAAAGGGGAGTTATTTATAAGGGAAGTGATTTTTAGTAGAAATATTCTAAACGTGTGCCTCAGCAAGGTGAGATTTCATGGCTTACGGCTAGGCAGGATAATAGTAATAATGATGCACATAAAACCAGCATCAGTTTTCCAGCTATGTGGGTAGATTAGAAATATCTTAAGCATTCTGCAGTTTAAATCTTCCTAGACCTTGGTACACAGAGGTGATCACATTGAGTGTGGCACTTAGTTTTGTGGCCTTCATGACAGAGACAGGTGGTGCTGCCAGAAGAAGTGGTAGGAAGGGTAGAGGGAGGTTGAGAGATCTATTTGTCGTATGGAGCAGTATCTGGTGGCTCGAAGTCCAAGGGAAGATGACAGAAAGCTAAACTAGAATCTGGATTTATAACTCAGAGGTTAGAAATCAGGTTTGGTGGAGATGACAAAAGAGGTGTGATAATAAGCAGATCTTATTAGTTTAACTCTGTGAAAGACGCAAATGCTGTAAAGACTTTTTACTCTTGCTAGTGCACCCATTCTTTGACCTACTGTTTCTGGTAAAGTATTCCATGCTGTCGTGATAGGATAGGTAAGTTTTTGTTTTAATCTACTTCAGGATTTCTGAGATGTTAAAGAAGTTACATGACCTCAGTTAAGCTGTTATAGTTGGTCGTGGAAAGTAATTTTGGTCAGGTTGGAAAAGAAGGTTTTCCTTAAGTCCCTAGTTCTTACAAATTAAGAGAGTCAAGTGGACAGTTAGTGAAGATCTGCTGATATGTTATAACTAGCTTGTCTCTCACCTTCGTAACTAGTTTTTAAATTAAAGACGCAATTGAAAATCCTTCTCCTAATCTTCAGTGTTTTGATGTTGTGTGTCTAAAGTTCACAGAAGTTAGAGCAAAACAATCTCCTGTTAATTTGCAGGACAAAACAAATTGGATAAAAACTGGATAGAACAGGGCCACAGAATTATTTTTATATTCCTGAAATTCTCTTTTGGTAGTGTATTTCTAGAAAAAATAGAAATGTATGCTAAGGGTTCATTTACCAAAACAAATTTGGGCTGATTATGAAATGTAAACTAAACCTAGATCTGATATTTGCAGTTCTCAATGTGATTTAATACTGTAATGCTTCCATGACAGTTTTATTGCCATGGGTATTTCATATACCAGTATTGGATGAGAGGTGTATTTATGTGGATCTGTCATGTTTGTAGTCTCACAAACAATTTTTAGAACACCTTTTAGAATAATCTGTGATAGAATAATGGCCAAAGGACTTGTATGTTGTTGCAGTAAATTCCTTACCTTTCTATTTACATATTTTTCTGCCTTGTTTTAAAATATTCAGTTCCTGCTTCTATATTTATCTGTAAGCTTAGATGAATGATGCCACTTTGCTTTATTCTCCCACCTTGTGGACAAAATTAATTTGTTTTCTTTGAACCTGAGCATTGCTCTCAGCATGATGGCTGGAATTCTTGATGGACTGTGGTTAAAGTAGCAATGACTACTAGAAAAACAGTGAGGAAGTGCTTGCAAGTTAATTACATTACTCTAAATTTAAACCTGAGCTAGGCTGTAGTAGCTTTAGAAGCTGATGTGAAGAAGTGAAATATACTGTGTTGGAAATAGCTGTATTAAAAAAAAAAAAAGAAGAAAATACTGAGAAGTAAAGGATTTTTGTTTGTTTGTTTTTACATGCTTCAGTTCTGAAGTATTTTTTTTATTGTGAAACTGGGCTGTATTACCTCAGCATTATTAAATCAAGGCTTAAAATCCCTGAATGTTATCATCATGTGTGAAAATGGGGCATAGGAAGCACCTTTCTTCTAAAAGTGAGTTAATACCTTAAACATATGCTATGAAATGGGGCAAATCAATCAGGGTTTTTTGGGAGAAGCAGTGTCTTGTGTAATTCTAGTTTATATGTCTGGAAGAAAGTTCTGTTTCAGTGCTCTTAAGTTTTTGACTTAAGTTTAGTTACACATGCCAACTTTATTGATATGTAGGGCCTTTTACTGTGGTATCTTGCAGTAATGGTGTTAATAACATAGTTTCTGATAAAAATGATGCCTTCTGAGTCCCAGTCTCCTAGGTGAAGTGCAAACTGTTTTACAGAATATGTCTGGAGACTGACTTTTCCTTTCATCTTTGAGCTAATTAAAAGTCCTGAGATTTTTCTTTACTTAATGGAGGTTATTGCTTTCAAAGTCGTGAGAACAACTTAGGTAGTGCAGTGTCCTGGTGTTAATTTGTATTCAGTTCCGTAGCTCCTGTCAGCAGCCCTTGGTTTGCTGTTAGTGTCTTCTCAAGTGCTGCCTCATTTTTTTAACAACTTTAGAGTTTGTCAAAAAGGGTGAAACTTCATGTCTGAAGCTGAAGGTCACTTACAAGGAGCTTGAGCCATTTTTGTGGGATTGTGTTTTTCCCAGAAATCTACTGTTATCATCAGTCACACCTCAGTTTATACTGGGGCAGTACTGTGCTGTTTCAAACTTTTCCTAGTTCTCAAGGAAAAGATGGCCTTAATCTGTTGAAGAATTCATCAGTCAACATAATATTCACGAGGACTGAGCACATAACATAGTTGTTGTTTAAAATTGTATTTTAAACACTGAAATTACCTCACTAAATGATCTCCCATAAAGCTGCAATTATAGTCTCTACCCAGTGACTGTGTAGGAATGTGATAGAAGTGTTCCTTATTTTTTTTAGTGATGACACAAATTCTGTGTGGGGGACTACTACAGTAAAGTTTGGATGTTTTGATTGCCAAACTCCATGGTCTCAACAGAAGCTTATCTCCCAGACATAGGATAATATTATGCATTGTGTTTTCTTGCTTCAGGGTCCTCTTGTGCTACAGCCCATATGTGCTGTAATGGCAATGCTTTTTATAGATTGAGTGACTGAAAGTTACAAAGAACTGATCTGTGACATTTACCTCATGTATTATAGCTACTGATAATTTCAGAATGGAATAATGATGTGGCTCTTGATTTTTTTTGTTGTTATTCCATCTTTGATCATGGGGGATGAATTGAGAGCAGAAGTAGCAGTGGGTGTCAAGAGTGCAAGTGTGGAAGCAGTTTCAAAAGGTCAGTTGGAAAAGATAAGTGTGTACTTGGGGAAAAAACTCTGCTGTACTCAGATAAATATCCATTAAAAAACTTGGGCAAGTTTTCATTGTTTCAGTTATTTTGTTGCCCTTAAAGACCAGGTGCCTCAGTTAGCTGCCTCAGTTTTTAACATTAACATTTTTTAACTCCCCAGAACTGCTTGCGTTCTGTGTATGTGGGTCTGAGGAAATGCGAAAATGAAACATTTGGTTCATTTCCGAGTTTCTTTGAAATACCATGTAAATGCAGCTACTTAAGGACATAAAAATTATCTATGTGATGTTGTGCTGATCTGTTCTACAGTTTTAGATCAGTTGGGTGTTGATAATGCAGGTGTGACCTTGAAACGTGTGGTGAAGGTTGTGCTGGGAGCATGGTGGTAGGACTGGCTGCTGAATGGTCCCACAGGCCTCATGAGTTGAAAAAGGGATTATGAGGGAGCCACGTGCCCTCTGCGGCAGGAGTTCATGCTGGAAGTGCTAGCTGCAGCAGGTGCAATTTGCGTGGCTGATTGCTGCTGCCCTGTGTAACACAGCTGCTGGGAAAGCACAGTCCAGGTACTGAGAAGCAGAGAGACATTTACTGGCAGCTGTTCTTCGTTGTCTGCTAACAAAGGGGGAAGCACCCAACCTATTTTTTCTTTGGAAAAAGTAATTTAAAAATGTGACAAGTTGTATTGATCTTACGTTTAGGTGTATATACAGATTTGAGCAGTGTATATAAGAAGGGAATGTTTTTCTTGTTACAACATGCTTTGTTTGTCTTCCCTGTTTTTCTTCCTCATTATTCTTGTTCATGGCCTTGTTTTTAGATATTTATGCTAAATCAAAAGTGAGAAAAGGTGTATGTGGGGGAAACATTGCTGACTGCTTCTTTTTAAAAAAAAAAAACAAAACCAAACAGCCGAACTACTCTTCTATTGTATAATACAGGTTCACGACTGAAAATTTGTGTTTTAGCAATGTACTTCTTTCTTCATGTTTTTCAAGTACCTATGCTATTTTAAAACTCTGCTTTAATGTAATATTTGTAGAAAAAAGTTGAGAACAAATTAAGTGCTTCACTGTAGCAATATATCTGTAGCCTAAATTATACTTCTTAAATCCTGGAAGTCTGTGTTTTTATATAACCTGACTGCCCACCGGTGAACAATGTGAACTTGTACCACTGAGGTCCTGACATTTAATTTTGTTTTTTCAAGTGCCTTCTAAGTGGTGTTACTGTAGCCTCATGGTCTGTGTGACTACAGTAGTCCTGAAGATTGAAACCGGTCTGATGTGTTACCAAGGTTTTGGTTGCCTGAATTCTTTGATCTAGCTTTGATTTCACCCTTTGGGAGTAGCCCTGTGAACAGAATAGGTCAAGCATCTTAAAGCTGTTCAACATAGTGTAGTAAGATACAGATTCTAAGCTTGAAACAAAACAGCTACAAAACCATAAGCCTTGTAAGAACCTTGCGTTACAACAACTTCATTATGTAGTAGATGCATTTTTTTAGTGGGTAGGTTAACTTAAATTCATAGAAATAGATGGAAATGGGAATCTCTTAATAGAACCAATTACAGTTTGTCTTCTAGGACAAAATAGTTGTGATGGATCACAAGAGGAGAGTAGAATTGGCAGATTTTTAATTTTCTGTAGCTTTTTCTTTTGATCTGAACTAAATGTATTTTGATGGCAGTGGTTTCTCCTAAAATATCTGTATCTTTATACCCAAAAAATTATTTTTTAAAGATATATTCAGTATAATAAAAGTTATGAAGCTTTTGGTTTTCTGTTTCCATTATGTCTTGCAGATATCTTTATAACTTGATACAAAACACCCACCAAGATTTCTTTACAAACATATAAGCTAAACCCAAGAAATTTAGTATGGATCTTTATTACAGGAAATATGTACAAATATACTAACTATTTTTTGTTTTCTTTACAGAAACCATAGCCCATTAATGAGTTTTGGAGCCAGTTTTGTCAGTTTTTTGGTGAGTAGATGTCGGCACAGAGTATGCATCTCTTGGAGTTCATGGTTGTATGTGCATGCATGTGTTCATAATACTCTAAATTTGTTTCTTTTCCTGAGACAAATTTTTTTCCAAATTTTTAGGTTAAACATAGCTAGAGAAGAAGGCATTATGCTATGTGAAGCTTGTTTACTCATGTGGTTTAAATAGAGAGTGAAGGTTCTGCAATTCAGCTTCTTAAATGTGTTAAATATTTGTGTTCCATTAACAGAGCCATAATAAAAAGCTCTCTTAAGTGAGCAGTGGAGTTATTTATTTATTTATTTGATTAAAATAAAACTCATGAATGCCTGTTTTTCTGGTAGCTTTTGCTGTTAAGGATTTCTCCATCCATACTTTTGGGTGAAAGTTGTTAATTCAGTCCATTCACATTGCTTCCATTTTGGATAGATGAGAGCTGAGAATACTGATTGACTAAAAAGTCATAATGAGCAAGTTAGGTTTGTTAAATGCTTTTTTAAAATATAACTTATTAGAAATTATAATGCCATGTGTAAAAACTGAGCAGGTGTGGATCTTGTTTCTTATACTGTCCTTATTCTGACTTTGCTGTTTCATCTTAGCTCTCAACAGAAATGATCGATAATACTCTTTTGAAAGAGAGAATTTATTATAATGTGTCAGAAATACATTATTTGTGAATGAAATAAATACGAATTCTCTCTAGTATGCACTATGGAAACCTCCTGGGGCATGTGCTTCCTTTTAAGTCGGTGGAGGGGAGAAAGGAAAGAGAGAATCTCTCAGGATTGCTTATCTGAATTGATGTGCTGAACCAGTGCAACATCACAGTGCAGCATCAGAGGCTCTTGAAAGTATCTTGCTTGACTGCTGTTCTAAATATAGCAGCAGCACTTGGTGTGCCTGTGTCATTCAGAGCTTTTGTTTAATAAGCTCCAAGAAAAGAAGTTACTTGTCCTGCAGTTTTTTTTCAGTTGGTTCCACAATAGTTGGAGTCAGATGTGGTTTCTTCTTACCTATGTTGGGACTGTGGCTATTATTTTGAAGAATTTAATAGCTGTTTGTTGTTACTGACTTTTTAGGCCTGTTATTTGTATGAATGAATTACATAAAAACAGATACCTGCGCAGATACAGATCATGCCTTCCATAGCAAAAATTGGAAATGAATTTATAGGAATTTTTCTTCTGCATAAAGTAATGTGACAGTGCATTCAGTTTGACTGTACATGGAGGTCTAAGATGGAGGTTAGCACTTAGTGTGTTCTGAGTTGATTTGTCTTGAAATTTTGGTAAAGTACTCAATTTTCTAGTTTGGTATTTCTGTGTTAGAAAGGTGTGTACTGGTGTGTGTGTGTTAATACTTCAATTTGAAAAAGTTTTATTGTCCAGTTTTTATGAAAACTATTACTATGCCACAGCTTTTGTAGAAATAAAAGTATTTGTGATTTTTATCATTCAAATGTGGGTTTTTTTGATAGAATGCCATGATGACTTTTGAAGAGGAGAAAATGCAACTGGCATGTGATGACTTAAAGGCTACAGAGAAACTTTGTGAAAGTGAAGAAGCTGGAGTTATAGAAACAATCAAGAATAAAATTAAGAAGAATGTAAGAACATAGTTTGTGTATTGAATAAATTTTTCTGGAAACTTCCTTTCTGTCCTCTTTGTATCTTGAAAAGGTGATTTTTGGTATGTGAAGAGCAGTTGAGATTAATAATAAATTTGGAAATTAAGTCAAATATATTATTTGGATTTCCTAATTGTTCTAAAATCCTCAGTCTCGGTGAGTAAAGTGTCTTCTAAGGTGTCAGGTTGTGTTGATGTTAGTAATTGTTTTCTGAACATGCACAATTTGTGACCTACTAAAATTATGTCAGGAAGCTTGTAGCCTGTCTAATTCAGGCTAACTTTAATTCATCCATGCTCTAGTAATGTCCAAAAGTTGAGAAACTGAGGCTGCAGATTGCTGTGGGCCACGCATATGCCTAGGGAATTTTCCTTCCTTTTTTAGATTTTTTCATTCTAAATAATAAAGGAAGAATAAGGCATGGAAATTCTGAACAAGTTGAAGTAGTTGTATAGAGGTATCCAGTGAGCAGCCTGCTTAGTGTAACACAGCAGAACCACAGCAGAAAAAGAAGCCATTTCTCTCAGTGTTTAGTTTGCTTGGTAAAAAGTGTTGAACCTGTTGTACTTAACTCTCTGCTCTTAAGAGGCCCTGTATTTTCCCTGCCACTTGTCATACATCCTTTTCTGTGCTCTTCCTATCTAACATCCTTTAATTACGTCTTAGACATTTAGTAATAATTAAATGAAATTTAAATTTGTAGTATTTGTAGAACCTTGGGAAAAATAACCGGTAGTATATGTGTATAATTTCTCTGTTAAGTACAGTTTTGCTTGATGATCTGTCTGAGAAATTTTAGCATAGTTTTGAACTTCAAAATACTGAGTAATTCAGTAGCAATACTACCACTTGCAGTTAATTTTGGATTTTTTAGTTTCTCAAATTTAGACAAGTATTGTGTATTATCTTTGTTAATATTTTTCTGTGCTCTGTGTTTGTATATTCCAAACAGGTCGATGGACGAAAATCTACTCTATCCATGATAGATCGTCTACAAAGACAAATAATTGTAGCAGACTGTCAAGTCTACTTGGCTGTGCTCTCGTTTGTAAAACAAGAGTTATCAGGTGTGCTGTGGCTTTCATGTTTAGATATATTTTAGCATGATGTCTTTTTAATAAAGCTTGATCATAAAATTGCCGTATGACTATCAGTAAAAAGAATTGTTTTGTAAGGAGGAGCACAGTTCCATTTGAAACATTACAAGGTTGGTACACTTACAGAGGTATTCCACCTTTTTGTAGGTAGTGGTGAAAAATGAGATGGATTGCTACAAATTATGACTTTTTTGCTTTTTTCATACCAATAATCATATTCAGTTGGTTCTCCTTAGACAAGTTTGCATGTTATCGTAGAGGTGTTGGAGGATTTGGGACAAAGATAGGTAGCATCTGTGTGCTTTGTGGCCTGCAAGATAAGAGAGGCTGTTAAATCCAGGCCACTGGGAAAATCCTGATGTTCCATATGTATTCTGTTCATGACAATTCAGGGAGGTGACAAACCGCCAATGAAAGCAATTTTAAATGAGCGTGCTGAACACGGAACTGCTGAATCAGTTCTTACTCTCTGGTCGCCAGAGTGTGTCCTTGCATGCCAAAGAGGGTAATCCTGTCGTGTTGAATACAAACCCTTCCTTTCAACTGCAGAGCTGTTTCTGATGTCTTCTTGCATTCCTGCATCTCTTGCACAATCTTAAAACTTGCTTTTATGCATAAGTTTATAGAAGCTGTGGTCAAGGTCATATAGAAGATGTGAGCCTGTCTCGGGTTCCTACCAAATCAGTGAAGACCAAGAGATGGCAGACAGACCAAACTTGGCTTATGAGCTGAAAGGAAATGGGGAAATAACATTCACATTATTTAAAATAGCACTTAAGATTTTCAGTCAAGGATGAAATGCTTTCTGTGATGTGTGGACTTGTTTTATTCCAAGCTATGGCATCAAGAATATGTTTGGTTCTTGCTAGCAGAAATTCAGTGGATATTTGCCTATGTTGTGTGTTGTGCCGCAGAAGGGTTTTCTTGCTATTTTTGATGCAGTTCTGGGCTTTTGTTTGTGGTGGTTTTTTTCCTCTCCCTCTTGAAGCTTTTTTCACTTGTTTCAGTATGTATTCTGCAGCTGCATAACTGGGTTGGATGCTGTAACTGATGGTGGTGTCTATTCCCTTTCTCTCTTGTCTGCAGCTCAGAGAACTGAAGTGGGTAGCAGAGAATTGCAGAACATGCAGTATATTTGGGTTATTCTACTGAGTAAAAAATATACCTGAAATCTTCAGTTAAAATTCCAAGCAGCTAAATGCTACCTCAGTGACTGCTAGTTACTGACATTGCTGAGTTATTGGATCCATTATGTTGCGTTTTAAAGTATATTATCTTTCTGTTTATGTATATACGTTCTTTGTTTTTATCGTGTTGTCATACAGAAATAGCAAACAGATTATTGAAATGAGTGTATTTTCCAAAAAAAAACCCGAGGAGACAGATATTTCTGATCGGTGGATGGGTGAAAGATTCCTTGTGTTTTTCTTCCTGGAACAGTTTGACAAGAAGCATATGATGCCACGCAAGTTGGTTTCTCATATGCTTAACACATTTTTAATTTCTTTTCCACCCTCGTAAATGTATTAGAAATAGTTTCATCATGAAGTTGTTGGCAGACCAAATGGCATTACCTTCTCCTGGCAATACTGAGCTGCCTTTTCTTGGTATTTACCACTGCTGTCATGGGTCTGACTGCTTTCATGGTGGGAAATCAACTCAGTGATAGGGCTTGATTTAATTTTTATGTCTAAAAAGTTAGAAATTCATTGTTTTAATTTGTTAGATTGTTTTATATTGGTACATCAATATAATATCAATTATGGTTATGCCGTGTTAGTGAACAGTTTAACGACAGCACACCAATGGAAGTAAAATGTAAAATTGTGCCCTTTTTTTCACCATACCACATCTTTTCCATTTCATGCTTGCATTGGAACACAGTGCTTAGCTATGGGTAGAATCACTACTTGTAGGATCAGTAAAATGTGGGGTTTTCTTATTACCTGTGTGCTGCATTGCTGTGCTGCATGAGCATTCATCTTGTGGTGAACCACATAACTTTTAAAGTACACTGTGCAGCCAAAAAGTGACCTAATTGCTTAAAATTGGAATACTGTTAGTCTTGTAATGCTGCTGACTCGTGGTGGGGGTCCATTTTTTATTCTAATGCTTTAATACTCATCTCAAGAGAGCGAATTTGTTGTTTTTTTAATACTTCCAAGTTTATGTTGACAGAACCCTTCTGTCATAACTGAGAATACAGATTTTACAGTCTTTCTCAGTACAGTTTTTTAAGACTATCATACTAGCTTCATGCCCTCTACATATAACAAGAATCAAAAAAAAGGCAGTCTAGTCTGTGTCTTTCTCTAGAAATGTCTGTTACTTTCTCTAGAAATGTTGGGGTTTTTTTGTGGTTTGGGACAATTTTTGTCAAAGGCATCAAAGGCTTTTATAGAGTTGTTTGGTATTAAAAGAATCTTGCTTTTCTTTGACACGCTCCACCTGTTACAGTCTAATTCTGGCATTAGTTATAACACTGATCTTTGCAAATCTGGCTATATTTGTTTAGAACACTGCTGCTATAACCATGTTTTTGTTTTATTTTTAGTTACTCTTTGTCACTGCAGTTCCTAACTCTCAGGGCTCTGTCACAGCCAAAATGCTGGTGTCTGTTTTTACAGCTAATGTGTGCAAAGTTATTCTTCATTTATTTCATGTTTAACACTTACTATTATTAAAGGGTGTGCTCGTAACAAAGATGATTGCTGTGCAAATAGGCAAATTCAACATCTTCATCTTTTGATGTCAGGCCTTTCTTTATCCTGCTATAAAGATCGCAGACTAAGAATGCTGTCATTCTCAAACAAGAATGCTCAAGACCAGATTTCTAGGGAAATTCAGGTACCCATATTGCATTTGAAATTGAGGAAGTTAGGCAACTGAAAAGTACTTTAAAACCGTATAATTTTGGGGGGTGGGGGGAGTGTTTCCTTAATTGTAAGGCACTGTGTTCATGTGAAGGGTAGGGAAGTGATAATGTTGCAAATCTTACTGTCTAACCCAAAGGAAAGGCTTTTCTTGGTATTTTCCCATCAACTGTCTTTTAACACAATTTGAGCTTAAGAGAGGAGGTGTAATCTTTTGAGTTTTGCTTTTCTCTGTTTGCTAGGCAGCTGTTTCATCTGCACTCTGTAGTGGAGCAAAATCCAGTATTAAGTTCTTTGGCTGCTCTCTTTCTGTCTGACAGCTGTACTGCTACATCACTGTCTGGAGGTGCCTTGGTATTGTGTGCTGCTGTAAAGTCTGTGGTTGTACGCACTGAAGTTCATAGTGCCCAGTATGCAACACCTCTCTGTGGGAACTGTAGCTATTACAAAATCCTTTATACAAAAACTTACTGCAAATAGAGAGAGCATATTGGACTTGGAAAATAGCATTTACTACTTAGGATGTTCTGCTTCTGAAATATGTCCTTGAAGTATTTCTTTTCTTCCTTGATTTTTTAGCATACATAAAAGGTGGGTGGATACTCCGAAAAGCCTGGAAAATTTACAATAAGTGCTATACGGACATTAATACACTTCAGGAAATGTATCAGAAGAAAACAACTCAGGAGTCCTTGACTTCCGATGCTGCAAATGATAATCATATTGCTGCAGAAGGTGTAACGGAGGATTCACTAAACAGACTGAAAGGTGCTGTTAGCTTTGGATATGGACTTTTTCATCTTTGCATATCCATGGTGCCCCCAAACCTGCTCAAAATCATCAACCTGCTGGGTTTTCCTGGAGACCGCCTACAGGGGCTTTCCTCACTGATGTATGCAAGTGAAAGTAAGGACATGAAGGCCCCTTTAGCTACGTGAGTAGCTATATTGAAATGCTTTGGTAGATAACTTAGTACTAAAAGTAAGTAACTGGGAAAAAGTCAAAACCAAAAAGTCATGTTGCTGTAAAGGAAACAACAGCAGGTAAAATAAACTGGTAGTTTGTTGTTTAACATACCATGGTTTAGTAAATTCATCACTTCCTAATGTATGAGATCTCTGCTGTTAATTATTTACATGTATTTGGGGTTTGGGTCAGTATTTTGCTGCATTCTTCAGTACCTACAGTTCTACTGTCCTGTAATTTAAATGCCCGTAGAGTCAATAAAACCTCCCCCTGAAGGCTATGCGAATTAACCTGAGTTACATTCTCTGCTGTGGAGAGCATACTTCTTAGTATGAGTCATTGATCTCATTTAGCTATTTTTTCTTTCTACTAACTCAAAACATTTTCAATGGTTTTAATTTTTTTGTTGTTTTTGTTTGTTTGTTTGTTTTAGCATCTCAGTAAAATGAGATGTTCCTTCTAGTATTTTTAAGGGTGTGTTTTTTGTGTACTCTTTTTCCCAAGACTTCATACTGTGCTCAGGTCTTTTCAAGAGCTGAAAGGTTAGCTGGACCCAATTTAAACTGCCCTCATAAATGGCTTTATTATTCCATTATCTACAAATATCTAAATATTAATGCTTTTATTACTGGACCTACTGCAGATACTATTAGCTGTCACTTTTGAAACACTGACAGCAGAGCTGAAGTCTCTTCTGCTGCAGGAGAAGAAAAGAAAGGGTTTTGTTTTGTTTAAGAAAACTTAGGGTTAAATGTTCCTGTTGATCTTTCTCCTTTCTGGGGGAGAAAAATGATGTATTTGGGAAATGTTTCCTCCTTCAGATAATCTTGGAAATCTTTGTGCTCTGCCTTTGTTTCCAGGAGTGATGTAGGTCATGTAAATATCTGCCCTTCTGAACACAGGATATATTTCTTTTTCATGCTGATTTCGAGAGTGTCTGCTGGTGTGCATTCAGGGTTTTTTGTTGATTTTTGTTGTTTGGTTTTTTTGTTGTTTGTTTTTTTTGTTTGTTTGG
>WEKY01009598.1:0-33432 GCA_013390045.1 Picathartes gymnocephalus | reverse complement strand
TTTTTTTTTTTTTTTTGTTTCCCTCTCTAGTGAAGAGTTAGTTTTCAAAGTTTTCCTGTGGGTTTTTATTTTCTAAAATCCGCTGAGTTCTAAAGGCTCAGCTGTTTTGATGCTATGAGCTCCATTGTTTGCCTTTGGGTAACATGCACTGAATTGTATGTTCAGGTGCAGTTTAGGAGTACATTGATGTATGGCAGCATTATTGTGTTTAAAGTGTAATTCCAGATTATATAATACAAGATTCATATCTGTCTTTGTCTTTCAGAATAATTTAGAAGTTTGTCTGTGTAGAATGTTATCCTTAAATGTGTTTACAAGCTGTAATCCTTTTTACTGTAACATTTCTTTTAGATTAGCTCTGTTGTGGTACCACACAGTTGTTCGTCCCTTTTTCGCCCTTGATGGCAGCGATAACAAGGCAGGATTGAAGGAGGCAAAAGAAATTCTTTCCAAAAAAGAATCTGCTTATCCAAATTCTTCTCTGTTCATGTTCTTCAAGGGAAGGATACAGCGATTAGAGGTATTGCATATTTTCATCCTTAGACGGATTTTTCCTCCTGATCATTTCTTATGTTTTCCTGATGTGAATGAACTGTGCAAGCTTCAGCAGGTTGTGACTAAAGATACAGATGCATGGAAAGATAAGAGAGATCGGATTAAGTTCTTCCTAGTTTTAAGTTCACATGCACAACTTGCTCTTCCACTAGATCTGTCTGAATTAACGATATTTTAAAATTCATTTTCAGCTACTTGATACTTCTGTGACTCTGTGCTAAAAGGAAGTGCATTTGGCCACTCGAATTTCTTGAGCTATTTGAGTTTTGCTTGTCAAGCTAAAATTGAGTACTATATGCTGAGTACATAGTATTTATCTTCCTCTTTGTTTTGTGCATTGTTCATATACAGCTGATTCTCTGCAGTAGTTTCCCTTAAATAACTGCTTTGCTTTTCAGAGGTCACACCAGGATGTTTTGTTACTAAGGGTGAGCTCTGACCTGAGCAGAAATGTATTCACTGAAGATGTGTTTGTGAATGCTATTGCAAAGCATTATTCAAACACTGCAGCAGCCTTGTGGATTTTGCCTGAGTTATTCTCTAAGAATCTGTTTGAAGTACTACTCAACTCCTAGCTGCTGCTTTTATCAGACCAGAATATTTTCAGAGCAATTACAGAAACCAGAAAACCTAACACAAGAGCAGAAGCCCGGGATGTTCAAACACTTCGTGTCAACATTATAATTACAAGAGCTAATTGAGATGTTGATGTTGGTGGTCATTCTTTGGTAGATTTTCAGTTGTCTTTCAAATGTAGCTCAGTATTTTCAGAGAGGTAGTAGCAGAACAGAGGAGCAGGCTTCAGTGGCCTCTCAGATTCTGCAGGCATATTCTTGCATGGGATTTGGATGTTGTTTTCCTTTTTTTGCTTTCTTTTTGAAAGCAGTGGTGCAGTTTGGGAATTACATTGTCACAGGCAAGTTGTCAGTCTTGGGAAAGTATTGCTGTTGCCTGAGTAGGAAAGACCTTAGCAGGTTTTATTCATTTATATGCCTATTCCATTCTTATGGTAAAAATCAAATTTGTTGGAAATAATTACAGAATGAATGCAGGGTATAACTTGGTATTTTAATGTAACAAGGAATAAAATTAAAATGGTTCTTCTGACTTTCAGGGCAAGTTATGGCAAAAGTCTAAACTTAAGTTATTAATAAATTGAATATATGTGTAAAGAAAGAGGATATATGTGGGATAAGTGTCAGTTTTGTGTAGTCAGTCCCTTTCTGGAGAACTGTAGTATTTCAAAGGAGAGTTGTTGAAATGTAATCTTACTCCATTATTTAATGCACAAATACTGTATGGAGATGGTGAAGTTTAGCTTCAATTGAATGAATACAGTGTGGCCATGTTAACTAAGTTAGCTCAGGCAGGCAGAATGCTGTGCATTATGCTGTGTAGCCATGCCCTTAGTTGGCAGAAAGCTTTTTGGTTGCTGGCAGGAATTAAAACATCCCTTTCCTATTCATGTATGTGTTTTCATGAGAGCTTTTTCATTCAGCAGCCTCTTCCCCCTCCCCCCATCATTTCTTTGTTCCAGGTGGTGTTTTGTCATGGAGGTTTTGCTGTGTCTAAATGTTCCGGGTTAAGTGTCTGGAGCTCTTCTGTGGATTTTGGTAGGACTTTTCCAGCTTAATTTGCTTAAATGCTGTTGGCATAATAGTGAAGGAAGGAATGTGACTGGTGGCAATGGCATGGGGAGCTGCACTGGATGTCTGCACAACACACTTGTGGTTACACGTGTCCTGAATCTGGGCACTGGTCTTACAGCATCCATTGCATGTTAGTGTGTCCAGCAAGGCCAGGGCAGTGACTGTGCCCCTGTGAGGGGGCACTGGTGAGGCTGCACCTTGAGTCCTGTGCCCAGTCCTGGGCCCCTAATTCAAGAAAGACATTGAGATGTTGGTGTGTCCAGAGAAGGGCAGCAAAACAGGGATCTGCAGCACAAATCCTTTGAGGAGCAGCTGAGGGTTGTTTATCCTGGAGAGTAGGAGGCTCAGGGGTGACCTTATCGCTCTCTACAACTGCCTGAAAGGAAGGTATAACCAAGTGGGGATCTGCCTCTTCTCCCAGGCAGTGAGCGATAGGACGAGAGGACGTGGCCTCAAGCTGAGCCAGGGGAGGTTCAGGTTGGACATCAGGAGCAGTATCTTCACAGAAAGGATTGCTAAGCATTGGAACAAACTGTGCAGGGAGATGGTGGGGTTGCTGTCCCTGAAAGTGTTCAAGAAATGACTGGATGTGTTTCTTAGTGCTGTGGTTTAGTTGACAAGGTGGTGATTGGTCAAAGGTTGGACTTGACCTTGGAGATCTCTTTAAGCCTAAATGATGCTGTGATTCTGAACCAGAAGTGCACAGACACTCTCACATTACAGGTTAATATGCTGAGTTGTGATTGCCTCCTCATTTCCAAGGTGGGTGAGAGTTCCTGCAAAGCCTGGGAAGTGCTTATTTGGCCTTCCTTGAAACTGTTAATGCACAGGTAGGTCTAAATTTGTTCTGGTGGGCATGGAATATTATTCCAGGTGGCTTACCAAAATTGTATTTTAACCTATATGCTCTTAAAAGTATACCTTCAGCTGAAGCTTACATATTTTAGTCTTTCTTCAACATCTATCATCTTTTAACAGTTCTGTGATAAAATATAATAGTATAGCTAGATAAAAGGCATAGATGTTAGATAAAAGCTTAGATGTTACTCAGAAGACCTTGTGTGTTCCACTTATGGTTGTAGGGTTTGCGTTAGGGCCTGCTAGCACTGAGTCCATCCAATTTTTTTCCTTTGATCCTGCATACATTTTTTGTTGCCTTCAGCTGATGGTATGCTCAGCTTCCATTAGGAAGCCTTCATAATCTATGTATGTGTTTTTTCTTTTCTATGGAGAAAATACAGTAAGGAGCATAGTTCAGCTGTGAACACCTGGAGACAGGGAAACTGTTCAAAAGGCAGGAACAGTAATTCAGGACTGGACAGTGAGACACAAGTCTGACAAAGGAGGAAATTGCCAAGGAAGGCAGTCAAGGAGAAAGCACTGTCTCTGTGAAATCTTCCTGTCTATGAAAGACAAATGAGCAGCATGGGACTGAATAATGCTTTGTGCCCCAAAAAGCATGAATGGATATTAGTCAGTAAAACCCTTAGCAGACTTCAGTTTTCGAAGAAGTAGCCTTACAGGTGCAATAAATGTGGAGCAGATTATCTGTCAGCTTTTTTTTTCTCAGATTCACATTTTCAAGAAAAAGTCTGAAACGGTTTGGAGACTATTGAATTGAGCAAGTTAAGGGAAAGGAAAGGAGGATGATCTTGGAAGACTAGAATGCAAGTGCACCAAAAAGTTAAAGGTTGCACTGGTAGGCTTATTAAATGTCTTCTTTCTTTCCAAAGAGGAGGTTCAGAGACTGTGTATTAAAAGTAGCATTTTACTGACTTTTACATAATTCACCAAGGCTGCTTTTATGGACATTTCTGTGCTTGATTTGTGATTGTATGGTACATATTCCAGCCTCACAAGCATTTCTTTGTGACGGTCTGACAATTTCCATCTTTGAAATAACTTTCCACTAAAGCTGATAGTGATATTTCATGTAAGCTTAAACTACTGCAGGCAAGTGAGAATAATGTTTTATACTTGGGTCTAAAAATATAGTTGGTATAATAGTGTCTGAAGCCCACTGGTCTGAAATAACGGAGTTTCTGGCTGTGGACATTTCTTATTGCTGTGAGAGTAAAAATGTTGCCACCCACATTCTAAATGTGTATTGTCTGATACTACAATCATGTTAATAAATACCAATTTAATTTTGAAACCAGGACTTACACTGTTCAGGTGTGGTTTTGTAGCCAGTAGTGGAGGATGGCCATGGTGGTAGCATGGGAGAGGGCAAAGTGAGAGGTGGTGTTCTGAATCTTATCCATTTCTGCTTTCCAGCTTCCAGTTTTGCTTTCTCCTTTTTTTTTTTTTCCTAGTCAGCAACACTGGTTAAAGTCTCTTACTATCATGCCACTCAGCAATAGTTAAATAGATTGATAGCTTCATGTGGAGCACAGTAAGGGTATAAAGCAAAAATAAAGTTTTTGGCAAAGTAATGAACTGGACAAGGTTTGCTTTGCTTTAATTAGGAACAGACTTCCTGTGTGTGTGTTATGTGTGTATATATAAGTAAATATATATCTATAATATATATATAAACAGCAGGAAATCTCTGGCTGCAAAAACCCCTCCGGTCCTGAGGCTTGATCCGTATTTTTCATTGGTGTAGGTGCATGTAAATAGTCTGAAGGAAAAAGTATCAAATACTCCAGCTGACAGATGAAGCACCAGTGGTAGTTTCGGGTGTGCTAAAGCGTGGTTGATGAACAGGCTGCTGAAAATGTGCGGTGATAACATGTGCTTAAATGTAATGCTGACAAGCACTCTTGCTTCTTAGTTACCTTTTGTAGATGTTATGGTATCAGCAGCATCATTCTTATTTAGGGGTGAGAGGGTGTGGTACAGAAAACCAGACTGAGGACAAGAGTAATAACAAATATTGAGAAGTCTTAAATGAACTTTCTGGAAGAAAATCACAGTGGTGTCTAAAATTTGCAGAGCATGCGTAATGTCAGGGTTTATTTTCGGGAGTTGTGCTGGCTTTTTTAGCTACTGATTCCTATAAAATACAATATCCTGGTTTTATTACAGTTTGGTTTTGTGACTTGTCTAAGGAAAAATGGGTTTTAGTGTGTTAAACAGTAGAAAATACAGGCTTTGAAATGTCCATATAATGTCCTGTGGTGTAAATCGTTAGCTTTTAGACATTGCTTTTTGGTTTCCCCTTATTTCTGAGCATGACTTCTTAAAAGCTTTACAGATTCAGAGTGGTGATTGAGAATAGAGATGTTCTAGGGGAGGGAAGGTGTCCTGAGATGTCAGAACAACTCTAGGGAAATGTGTCCTGTCATGGGAAGCCAGCGCGTCTTGGTAAGCTCTATAGATGCTTAGTGTTGGGTTGGGGTGGCTAGGGTTCTCACATTAGGTTTAATAATCCTCTTTATGGTTATGTAGTTCTGTATATTACATATTTTATGGATTAGTCTAGATTTTTGTCTTTGTATTATGTCCAAGAGAGATGTGAGTCATGCCTATTGAAGGAATTGCAGGTGTGTGTGTATATATATTTATAAATCTCAAGAACATCAATTTCAGGTGCAGCCAGGATGTTACACTTGCAGACTCTTAGGACTTAATAATTTTTTGTTTGTTCTTTTAAACAGTAAACAGATAGTAATTAATTTAAGAATTAACATCAAGATTAGTAATTCATATTGCAGGATGTTGCTGCAATCCCTGGAGATGATTGAAACTTTAATTATTAATGAATGTCTCTTAAACATACTTAAATGAGCTTGATGCTGAAGGAAGATGTAGGCAGATGTCAAAACACTTGAGAGATATTAAGAGTTAGTGGGGTGGGTTTTAGAAAATTTGAATATTCAGCAAACTGGAATTGAATATTGCCAGGTGGTTGGTATTTCATGTGCTGCCCCAGGCAGGTGTATGGCGTTACAGACAATGAGTTAATTGCCAGTAGTCATTGTATGGCATAAGTGATTTCTATTTTGGAATGCTTAGGGGTTTAGAAGACAGTGTATCTTTGAAGAGGAGTAAATATTTAGATTTTCTTTTTGGGTTTTTTTTGTCATTTTTCTCAGAAGTGTTGAAAACAAAATTACAGAGCTTTTGAATTCCTAGCACAGAAATAAAGTTCTAAACTGATGTTATTTTATTGTATTTTTTCTGTAAGACAGGGTCCATAGCAGGTACTTTCTGGGAAGTTGTGTTGGGGTGATGCAGCATCGGTGGAGTAATGTGTAGTGGAGAGACTGTCCTGTTACAGAAGTGAACAAGGTGTACCTGGCTCAGGCCCCGTGACAATTTTGAGGGCAAATATAACTCACCTGTCTCTCTGTGTTGTTTATTCTTCTGCCTTGCCAACAAGCATCTTATTTCAATCACAGTTGTACTTTTGAAGTGTACAGTGTTTATATTGATACAGCTGTGGCTCCCTGTGCTGGCCCAGGTGCTGTCTTGATGCAATGTGTATTATTTACAGTTAAATCATTCCTTAGCACCTAAACCAGTTCTCCCTGATGAGACAAAGGAGAAAACCTAATGCAATCATTTCAGAGCTCTGTGTGTGCCTGGACTTAAGCTACAATGCTGCAGATTTTTGTAGGAAATTCTGAACTCAGTTATGCTTGCAAGGATGGTGAGTTTGCATTTTCAAGGGTTTCTTTTTCTCACATGCTTAGTCAGCAGAGAGTGGCTTAAAAATTCTTGTGTTGTATAAATTTTAATAATTGTGTGTGAGAATAAATACAGGAACAGTATTAAAGCTGGTATAGGCCGTATCAGACTATAAAGTGTGTTTAAAACTAATTAAATACTGATTTTCATTCCCCCCCATAATGATTGATATGGAGAAGTCCCATCCCAGGCTGGGAAAACCAGGTAGTCAAAAGAACTGTTGTTCTAGTGCTTAGAAAAATGTCAGCTCTTTTTGCTAAGCTGTTGCTAGCTAATGATTTTATCAAAATGCTTTTTTTCTCATATGCTTTTTTATCTTATGTGTCATGTAGCATTTATGAATTCTTTATTTGTTGCTTAAAGGGTTTTTTGAGGGGTATGGGAAGAGGTGAAAAGTTCAAAATTAATGAAACCAAACACTAAAGGTATCCTATTGTGCAGAAAGCTAAACATCATTGGCAGATGCTAAAAATAGGACTTTTGAAGGTGGGATGACTAGTAAAAATAGAAGTGGGATTACTTAAAAGCTTACTGTACAAACCCAATGAATTTTGGACTTAACAGCACATAGGAGGAATACAGTCACTGATTTTTAAGATTGAAGGTTGACACATGGTCTGACCTGACTGCTGTTACACTATTAAACTCATCTACTCTAGTTTTTATTAACTACCAATTAAAAGAAATATGACTTTTTTCTTTATCAAAATTAAATTATCCAACAAATTTTAAATCTCAGGTGTCTGAATTTTTTTGTTTTTCTTTCACTTTTGTTAGTGTCAAATTAATAGTGCCTTGACCTCATTTCATACTGCTTTGGAACTTGCAACAGACCAAAGGGAGATTCAACATGTCTGCTTATATGAAATAGGTACGTTGGATGTTTTTACGCCATAAATAGCTCACTTTCAAGTTTTGACTGGCAGCTTCAATAAACAAACTAATGAGTTCTTACTAGGATTTTTAAAAAGGTTTTAGATTACTGGCTTTTGTCTTGGATAGATTATGGTAATAATCTTATTTAGACAAGTAGAATTCAACACTCTTTCATAATAAAATTATCTGCAAGTACAAGGTGATACAAAGTCAAAGAGTAGACTGTGGAATCAAGGGCAAACTGTTCACCTACTGAATATTATTTAAAATGAGAAATAAATTCATCTGACTTGTCTATGGATTCACCATTTCTTTGCCAAAAACTAATGAGTTCAGTGAAGCTTCATAGTTTCCAGGATCTGCATTTCATGTTCAATTCCTTCTATCAATAGCAGGATATGATATGTGGTCTTAATTTACATACAGGTCTTTGGAGTGGAGAAGATAAGTTGCGTCAAGCTTTAAATGGGATCTTGTCAAGGTGGAAAATAATAAGGGGAAAAGTAGTAGCTTTGTAAATGTCAGCATTCTACAAAATGTAGTATCTAAATTTTAAAAATGAGAGCTTTTGGTATATAATTTTGTTCTTACTCTGAAATATGGATTCATTATTTCCTATGGAATCTTCTAATTCAAAATTTCCTGTTAAATTTAAACCAGGCTTTAAATGTATGTGATTGGTTTTGTTTTTAATTTTCCAGTTACTTTTATAGTTGTTAAACTAGCTCCAGCTCTCATAACAAAACAAGCACAACAAAACTGTATGTTTCAATAATGCTGACACCGAGTTTGAATTACTGTGCTTTCCCTGAAATTAAATCAGTTTTGCTTTTAGGTTGGTGCAGCATGATAGAGATGAACTTCAAAGATGCATTTGAATCCTTTGAAAGGCTTAAAAATGAATCCAGGTGGTCCCAGTGCTACTATGCTTATTTAACAGCAGGTGAGTATATCCAGAACGTTGGGTAAATGGTAAGTCGGTGATGTGGTAAGGTTTTGGCACTGTTTTGTTTTGGGAAACTTGCTGGTGCAGGTAGTGCCTTCCACACTGCCTTCTGCACTTGCAGCTTTGTGCCAGGCTTGACTTGGATAATTGTTTGTTTCCATAATGAACACTTGCATGCTTACACGTGCACATGCCTGCCTATACACCCCTGTGCATGTAGATAGAATTGTTGCCACTTTACAAGCTTGGTGGTACTACTTTTTATAATGGATATAAAAAGTAGTGCTGACTTTTTAATGATCACAGAGGGTACCGGGGGGAGTTGGGATTACCACCTTGGTCACATCCTCAGTCTAGATAACTTTCTGGAGGTGAGTTTGTGGAGGTTTTTCTCTGTGACCATATGATATCTAATCTGTTTCATATCCCAGTAGTGTTAATGTATTTTTGTTTCTGTATTCTTGCAGTGTGTCAAGGAGCCACTGGTGATGTCAATGGTGCTCAGAATGTGTTCAAGGAAGTTCAGAAACTTTTCAAAAGAAAAAACAATCAGATTGAACAATTTTCAGTGAAAAAGGTTAGTTTTTGCATAGGCTGACTTGTTTTGGTACAGTGATGACGGTTCAATTCTTAGTTCAGTATTTTCTTTAGAAGGCTGTATCTCCTGCTGTGCTGCTTCTGTAGAGTTTGTGGGAAGGAATGGGGTGGAAAAAGAATAGTGTCATTTGAAGGACCTAACGAAGAAAATTAGCTAGTGAATTAGCTATTCACTCTGCAACTAAAGTAATTATTAAAGATAAAAATATATGATACTGAAGTTGCTTTGGTAATTTTCCTTCTAGCTTTGCCTTTCTTACTCCTTTTTATCTTGTCTTGTTTGTGAAAAACTTAGGTTTTTTTGAGTGCTAGGAGTTGTCTAGAAAATAGCTCTCAACCGATGATCTTGCAGGTGTTACTGTCTCAGCATCCATTCAGTGTGTATTGGGACCGTGAAATACAGTAAAACCCAGTCAGGCTGCATACAAGGAAGTTTTGATTTTGATCAATATGTCAGCCCTTAAATTAGTTGAAAGAGTTTGCTTTTTAGTCTTAAGATCTTTGGGCTAAGTTACCAGTTGGGTGACTTTATAAAACAGTTTAAATTAGTGTTTGCAGTACATTGTTTGTGAATATCATGTTCCCTCTAAAAGAAAAAATGATGCATCTCCCTTCCTTCTTTCTCCCCACTTTGCAGGCAGATAGATTTAGGAAACAAATGCCAACCAAAGAGCTCTGTGTCCTGGCATCCATTGAAGTATTATACTTATGGAAAGCCCTTCCAAACTGTTCTCTCTCGAACTTACAGCATATGAGTCAAGGTATAATATGGCTCCTTGATTTATTTATTTACGTTTTAAAATGAGGTGTATGATTTTATGCTGTTGTGTGGAGTAGCTGATCGCAGTAGCATTAAAATTTAAATTTGCATGTGTCATAGCAAAATACAGGTGAGTAACAAAAGAGTAACGACCCACTACAATTCAACCTAATGCTTCATTTTTATAGGTTTTTGGGAAAAGTTGTAACTGCCTGCGGCATATAGCTGTTTGTTAATAATTGTTTAAAATTAAACAATAGCATGATAGTTACTGTTCTCAGTCACTAAGCAAAATGTAACTCATTTAAACCTAGCAACAAAACAGAAAAAAAATTACAACTACCTATTCATTCCTTCATGTCAGTTTTCTTCTAAAGGGAAATAGGTATCTTGTGAGGCTATCTATGATATGATAGGTGTTCTGTTTGTCCTGGGACCTTCTTAGTGGTGAGTGGTTGCTTCTTCCTTAGTCTCCAGCTGACTTTGGGTGTCTGTCACAAAGTGTTCAGTGCTTCTCACTCCATCCAGCAATCACTCTTGTTTGCATTCTGCAAACAGTTTCAAGCTGGTTGAAGAGAAGCTTGACGTGACCTGGCAATGTGCATTGGCAGCCCAGAAGGCCAGCTGCATCCTGGGCTGCATCGGATTGTGGAGAGCAGGTCCAGGAAGGTGATACTGGCCCTCAGCTCTGCTCTGGTGAGATCCCAGCTGAAGTGCTGTGTCCAGGTCTGGGCTGCTCAGCACAGGAAAGACATGGGCTTGTTGGAGCAGGTCCAGAGGAGGGACACACGGATGTTCAGAGGGCTGGAGCACCTCTCCTATGAAGACAGGCTGAGAGAGTTTGGGATTTTCAGCCTGGAGAAGGCTCCAGGAAGTCCTTAAAGAAACTTTCAGTACTTAAAGGGGACTCATAAGAGCTGGGGAGGGACTTTTTACAAGGGCAGGGAGTGACAGGGCAAGGGGGAATGGCTTTAACTGAAAGAAGGCATATTTAGATTAGATATTAAGAAGAAGGTGGTGAGACACTGGAGCAGGTTGCTCAGGGAAGTTGTGGATGTCCCATCCCTATGAGTGTTCCAGGACAGGCTGGACGAGGCTCTGAACAACCTGATCTAGTGGAAGATGTTCCTGCTTATGGCAGGGGGCTGGAACTAGATATTCTTTCAGGTCCCTTCCAACCCAAACCATTCTGAAATCCTCTGATTATTACTTGCTCATTTAGAAAATAAAACTGAAAGTGTCTGCCATGAGGTGCTAGCTTTTGTTTGTTTGTTTTGGTTTTTTTTGTAATTGTGAGAATATTTTGGTGATTGTATACAATTCTCATGTTAAGCTAGAAAACTCCAGCCTTGAATTCAAGAGTCAAGACTAGTAGCGGTGTTTGTTCCATTTTTAATTTGAGATAATTTGTCCATTTAAATTGTGTGATAGGAGCGAGTTATATTCAGATCCCTAGTTTTCTAGTCACAAAGGTAATGGTAGGCTTTAAAGCTAGATTTACTTACACAAAAATAAATCCGAGGATTTTTTTTGGCTGTCATTTGCCTTCAGAGCAGTCAGCTTTAGAGGATATAAGGAGTTTGTATTCTCTCCCACACACTCAGAGGCAGTGCAGGTCTCCCTTGTATAAACATCTGGTCAGTGCTTCACATTTTAATGTGAAATAGCAGTATAAGTTCAAATTCAGAGATACACTGCTTGTAAGTTTGACACTGACAAATACGTCTGCATCAGCCATCCCTGGTTGAAGGTTTTCTGTGTAATGAGTGTTATTTCTCCATTTTATGTGTATTTCAAAAATGTGAATAATAGGGAGGTTCTTTTCCACGTTGGTTTCCTCTTGTCATGAACAATTGGATTGTAATCTGTTGGTGTGGCTTTCCTGGCTTTTCCTTAGGGCTAGAATTTGATTTAAAGGAATTAATTTGTATCCACTTGCATCTCTGTAAGTAAAATGCGAAGTAGTTGGAGATTTGTAATCCAGTTGACAATGCAAATACTTCATGCAGCCACCTCCTAGTTATCCATAGGTGGCTTCTTTGGGTTGTGGATTATCTGTGTTATGAATGCAGAGCTGGTTAAGATCTGGCAGGGTTTATGCTGTGAGGCAAAATGTTTAAGGAGCTGCACTGCTCCAGACAGCAATTATGGGATGAAAAGCCCTGTACTCTCTCCTTCCTGGAGGTGCTGGTGTGGGCAAGTGCAGATGGCTCCTCATGGAACTTGCCTTGATTTAGCAGAGCTGGCAATAATAAGCTTGATCAAAATGGAATCTGATCCATTGAGAAAGGTTTCCGTGTGTTCTGGTTCAGTTTTTCCTGGAAACAGAGCACTACTCAGCTGAGGCACAGTCTGTGCCTGGATTGCGGACCAGCTAAGGTCTGGCATATTAACCTTATCCTCCCGTCAGCACTGAGAATTGTGATACTGAAACACCCTAGTCTGGGTTCTTAAGTCCAGTACAGATTTTTGTGTGTCTGTCACTTGGCTTCAGTTCAGAAAAAATCAGGTTTGTCTGAATTGCTTGCCCTGTGCTCATTCTAAATTGGACTATGTATTTTTCTTTTAATACGTGGGACAAACTAGTGTCCCGTAAGACCAAAAGGTGATGATTGTTTCTTACCTTTACCTTTTAGTGGATATTTCAAAGACCAATAGAGATCAGTCCTCCTCTTGTGAGAGGAACATACCAGCTGTCTTTGAGTTCAACATGATCATTCCTGTTAGGAATTGCTCTCATGAGTGGCGGATTTCTTGACATAGTTCGTACAAAATGGGTTGTATTTAATGGAAAACAAATTACTTGGCTTTCTATTAATGTTATTAACATCTCCTTTTTCTGGTAAAATTTAAATATCAGACTAAAAGACAATGTAGATCTCAGTTCTTGTCTAAGGAAGGATTTCAATCCATCTTGTTCACTGGAATCTTTTCATTAAGCTTGTCATGATGTGGATGATTCATCTGCTGCTGGTTTGAGGAATTTGCTTCTTGGTGCCATACACAAATGTTTAGGAAATTCTGAAGATGCTGTTCAGGTAAGTAGTTAAATGGTAATTTATATCATTACTCCTATTTTATGAGCTATTCTTTTAAAAATAGTGATTATTTTTGAGTAACAGTGTTAAGCAAGTTATTAGGTTTTCAGTGCCATTGATCATTCTGGTCTGTGAATTCTAACACGTTTTTTTGAAATCTTCTGGTTTAACATATCTTCATTATATTCTGTGCTGTGAAAGTAATTGGCTGTGTTGAATGAATATGCCAGTTAAAGTGGTTTGTTGTAACAAGAGTTAAGGGGAAGCTGGGAAGAATAAAAGTTCTTGCTGTGTTAGATGTACTTTATCCGATAATAAAAATAAGGTTTTTTTAAAAGTATCTTGGAGATTGACCTTTTGAAAGCACGGATTTGCTGCTTCTCCTCTGGACACGTTAGAGAGAAGAGTTTGATTATTAGCACATACCAGAGAATAATTTTGCCACCACTCCTGGTTTTGATCTGTAGGTACAACTCTCCTTTTTCCTCCCGAAAATAGCATGCTGTTCATATAAGCAGCAAGATGCTGGCTTTAAACCCTCCTTCCCCCTGCCCCATTTTTCTGAAACATATCATAAGTAATCTAGGTACTTAATCTTTGATGTCACAGTTTCTTGTTAGTGCTAATATTTTTTTCAATATGAAGTTGGAAAACTCTTGAATCAGTCACTATAATACTTGGTAAAAATCCAAACAAATAATTTTGCCTTGATACAGTAGTGTTGGTAAAAACATGTAGATTATATAGATTCCTATCTATACCATTGTAAATTTTTAATGTATTCTCATTTTAGCTTCGGTTAATTTCTACAGCTTACAGTTGAATGGTGTTTCTGCATTGTTGGGAAGTAACAACCAGTCAATTTTAATATTCTTCTGCAGTCTTTTGTTTCTTTTTTTCCTTTCATTTTTACAGTACTTTCAGCGAGCTGCTAAGGATGAACTCTGCCGTCAAAGCAACTTGTACGTCCAGCCCTATGCTTGCTATGAACTTGGCTGTATTCTGTTAGACAATCCAGAGGTAATAGCATGACCTGTTTTTAAACTCTTAAAATTAGTGGAAGGAGTCAACATACCACTATGCAAAGAACGAAACAGAGTTTGTAGGCAACTATATATGTAAAAATTTGTTTTATACCTACCATAAAGAAACTTACTACTTTGTGGGGCAAGAGAGTTCAGTCCAAGAAACGGAATGCATTTTAGGTCACAATGACTTAGTTTTTCAATATCAAGAATGTTCCTGCTGCTGGTGGTAACAAAGGCCTGGCCAGAGTGGACTGGGTAGGCAGGGATTTCTTGTCTGCAGGTGGTATTTAGTGTGGTAGATGCCTGGGGTCCTTTTCTTACCTATTTAATATCCTGTTGGATGCTGTTCAAAGTTCACCTGTACTTGTCTTCTCCAGATAGAATTTGATGGCTTCCTAAAATAGCAAGTGGTTTTTTTAGTCATTTAAATTCCATTAAAGCTGGTTGTGTGGGCATTTTGACTTCCACCCTGAGTAGTGAGGGTTTTGTTGTTCAGGATGAGAAGGAAAATAATCCACCTGACTTTCAGACTGTCCAAATGGCTTGGCTGACAGTACATTTAATTGTTCAGGTCTTTGCACATACCCTGCCTCAGAGAATCGTAAACAAGAGCAACTTGTGCAGTACTCTTGGTGCCGTTTCCCTCCTCAAACATGTAACCCCAGTCCTTGGACAGCTTATGTAGCATGTCCTTAGTCAGATGGCAGGTTAGGGGGAAGTGGTTACAGGGTAGTCACTTGAACCCTCCCTTCACTGTATGCAGTGTGTGAAGTAGTTGGGCTGATAGTATCGCATATTCTTAAAATTCTTTTTTCAGTTGGTTTTGTTGTTGTCAGATTTAGTTAGCTGCGTTGAGCCTTCCCCTTAAAGGGGGGAGGAGAGGAAAATGTTTCCATAAAAACAGTTATCTGTGTCCTGGTTTGAAGGACAGGTGCCTGCTAGGGAAGGCAGGAGCCTCCCGTGGAATGGAAAACGTAAACCCCTTCCCTTTGAATTATGGTAATTTTGAAATTAAGCGGCTCTCAGGCAAGGATATAGGAATAGGAATAACAGTTCTTTACTAGTATTTATAATAAAGCAAACAAACAACAACTCTTATGGCATTAACAACAAACAGAACCAGGAACCCGGTCCCAGCCCTCTGGGCCTGCAGGCACTGTCCCCTTGGGTGCAGTGACGGTCACAGCCGGCAGGGGGCGCTGGTGGCGCTGGGTGGGCAGGGCAGGTGCGATGATTCCCCCGTGGCTGCAGGGGGTGCTGTGGCGCGGGCTCCAGCAGACACGGGGCACGGCCGGGAGGGGAAGGGCTGGAGGACAGGCAGGCTTTGCTTCACAAACCCCCCTGGGGCCGTGGATCCCTGTGCCCCAGCAGAACTCTTGGAAACAGCAAGCTGGGACAGCAGGACGTCTCGGTAGGCAGGGGGAGCGGGGGCTGCAGCGCAGTGAAACCCAGAGCAGTGCCGATGGAGCCGTGAGGGGCAGGGCAGGGGCAGCAGCCCGGCTCCTAGCCCAGGAAGGAGAGGCTGGCTCAGGATCCTGGGCCCCCGAGCAGATGGTAAAATAGGTCTCAGTTCAAAGCAGGGGTTCACTCACGGCAGAAGAAACAGCTCCACGTGAAAAGGGTCCAGCAGCAGCAGCGAAACTCCTCTCCCTCAAAAAAATACAGGGCAGCACCTCTCTGGGTTCTCTGAAGCCCAGCTCCAGCCCCCCACTGCCCTCGCCTTTTTCCAGCCCCTCTCCTCAGGGCTTGGCCACAATCCTTTGTTTTCTTAAGTACCCAGTAGTTAGAGTTCGTTAGCAACTTAATGGGAAAAAAATTCTACATGTTAAAGGAAAACGAAAGAAAAAAATCTAACCCCCAACATTATGACAAAGGACAGGACTAGAAAATGCTTTTAAAACTGATTTTCTTCTTGAAAACCCTGCTGCCTGAAACTTAGAGCTGGGTCTTGAAGCCTGGAAGGAAGGTCTGAGTCCCATAATGTTCCTGCTACCTTTCTTTCCATGTTCATGTTTAAATTTGATCATGTTAAGTGTCTCTTAAAAAAAACAAAAAGGTGGTGGGTAGTGAAGGTATATTAAGATTTGAAGAATGTGAGAGGAGTCCTTCCTTCTGCTTTTCATGCAGTATGTGCAGACAGTAACTGAATGTGCCTCATGTAGGGTGTTTGAGGGCTGAACCAGTCTCGGCTGGAGGAGCTGTGGTAGCATTTAGCTTATGTGCAGGAAACTCCCTCTCGCGGCACTCAGAAAATGAGGAGGTAATGGTGCTTGACTTCAGTAAAGTGAGATGGGGTAGGGGAAAGCAAGAGCTAGAACTAGAGGTGAGTGGATGCTGTTTATACAAAATTTCATATAATAGCTGGGGTGTTGTACTAGAGCTCCATAATGGTTAAGAAAGAGAAGGGAATAGGATTTTATAAATCACGTTTACCTGGGAGGCTGAGCATGTTACAGACTTGAGCAACAGATAGAAATGCCAGTATGCATTTTAGTGTAAAAAGCATACTGTTATTAAATTTACTTTGCTTTAAAATTATTTTTAGCCATATTTGTATGTTTGATTTACCATATCATCTGAATCATCTTGTTATTTTACACTGAGTTCTGATCAAGTAGTTCTTGATGTAACCATACTAATACCTTTACATTTATAGGTGTTTTATAGCTCTCTTGGATGCTGAGTGTAATCTAACCAGTGTAAATAGATATAGTCATATAGGTATATTTGAAAAAGAGAACTTAATTTTTCTGTCTCTTATCAGGCAGTGGATTTTTTATTTGCAAGACTTAAAATAAAAATGTAGTATATGATAAGAAATAAACCAGGAGCTTTTCACCTTATTTAATAGTAAATATTAATCTGCAAATATATATATATTTCTTAAGAGTTTGAAATTGAGATTTCTGAAACAACCTTTAATGCTTAATATCCATTATCTTGTTTTGTAAGTAAATGGCTTCAACTTTGGTTACGAAACAAAAATTACTCTTATTACTCTGTCAATTAGTCATTTATCTGTAGCCTTATTTGTTCCTCTGCATTGTTGCAGCTCACCACATCAACAGCAAGTTGCATTTAAAGCTGTAATTTGTCCTTTTCTGTAGAAGACTAGAAATAGATATTAGTTCTTGTCCTAGGTGCTTCATTAGTATTTCCAGTTTCCTAATTTAGAGGGTTTTGTCTGCTCAGTACCTTTTTCAAAGGGAGAAATGCTACTCCAGTCTCACCAGCTCATTAACTTAAAATATTTTTTCCTGTAACATTTGTGATATGTTTCCAATGCAATGTTTGTCTTTTTGTAGACTGTGCCAAGAGGCAAGACCTTACTGCTCCAAGCCAAGGTAAAAACGAAGGCATTTTCTAATTTAACTGTCTGAGATTAAAGGGCATTTGGAAGGTTGTGTTTTTGGGGGTTTGGGCCAGGGGGAGTGGGTGTTAGGTGATGGTGTCCCTCACCTGTAATCTACAGCTCCTGTCACGTAGATGTGCATTAATGCGTATGATAGACATTTACGTGTGCTCCATAGATATGTGCTGTTAGGTCAGCTGTCACACAGAGCCCACATCACTGACAGCTCCTTGCTTGGTAAGATTTTCAACCAAGATAGGGCTACAAAAATTTTGAAAATGAAAACTATCTACTCCCTGTCTGTTCCATCTGATTGCTGCCTTGGGCCTGTTGGGATTTTCTGGAGCTTTTGGATTAGTAGAACCTTTCAGGTGCTCTTCAGCTGCATGGGCTCCAGTCTGCTCTCTTCATCAACTTGGAATTTCTGTAATAATTCCTTTGCTGTGGGTAATGTGGGGATATTGCAATATGCGATCTCCAGTTCACCTCTTTTCCTTGGACTCTTTTGTAACATGATTTTTTAAGCATTAGTAGCAAAATTATCTTCATATCCTGAAGTGAAGGAGACTAATAGCTGTATGTTTGGGGTTTTTACTTGGTTTCTTTTCCCCCCAGGAGGAATTTACTGGCTATGACTTTGAGAACAGATTGCACGTCCGCATACACGCAGCCTTAGCGTCTCTAAGGGAGGTGGTTCCACAGTGACTGACAGGAAGGCTTGCTATCCTTTCCCACAGTTCTGCACTTTACGATGAAGCAGAAGAAAGAGCTGTTGGGAAGTCCAGCTTTTCTTTGGAAAACCACTTGTGCCAGAGACACTTTCCTAGTATGGTCAGAGTTGGTATGGCTGAGTAAAAACATTACAATTTTAACTAAAGGTAAATCAACCAGGAAGAAGGTTAAGTGACCTTGTGTTTTTAACTCTTCATTTTTTATTTTGTTCAAACCAAGCTGAACACAATTACTTGTAACTCTGTGGGTGAGCCTAAATAAGCACACAATTTACTTCAACAACATTGGCAACGTTGATTTTTGCCTTTTAAAACAGATCTACATTTAGAATTTGCCAGGAGGAGCACTTCTGGTTTGATTAGAATAATGCAATATAAGTAATTGATTTAAATGTTGAAGTTGGAAATAGTCACAATACTCCTTTTTCTCCAAGTATTAGCCAGTACACAGGAGGAGGAGGAAAACTGTTCAGCCATGAAAAGCAGATCTTACTAAATTTTAGTGGCTTATGCTACTCATGATGAGTTACCTCATGATGACTAATGGTGAATTTTAAACCTCTCACTCCCTTTTTTTCTTTATCCCTTCCCTCCCAACCCAGCCATATTTTTGATATCAATGATGTCAATATTTAGGTTCTTTGCTTCTGGTACATTCCAGACAGATACTTTGACATGCAGTTCTTATTTTGGCTCTTATATTCTGAATATCATGTTAAGATTTTACATGTTTTTCATTCAAGCTGCTGGATCCTTATAGCAGTGACCTTTAAAGGTATTTAAAAAACCTACAACCAAACAAAATGCCAACCCACAAATCTACTTTGGTAGTTACACCAATATTACAGTATCTTCAGTCTCTGTACAGTATTTCAAGTCTGTGGTGTTAAGTTATTGAAATACCTCAGAGAGCCTAAAACTTTTGTCATGACCATATAATTTTTTCATGCTTGGCCATCAGTGTGCTTATCTGTAGCTTTTTTTTTTTTTAACTTTTGTCGGTAATGCGTAGTATTTCCTTATGTTTTATATTCAGCTAATATATTCTAGGAAGGCAAATATTTTTTTAAAGAAGCTTATGAATGGAAATCTGACCAGAAAGTTAGCTGAATTATGTTACTTTGCAAAGCTAAGAAAACTGGATATCCTTGGAAATAGTTATCCAAAAGCCTTATCTTTACTTTGGTCAGGTTGCCTTAAACAGTTCCTTAGCTTAAGCTTTTTTTTTTTCTTTCCTCTTACCTTTTTGTAGAGCATGTTGCCAAAGTTCTAGACTTTGCCCACATCTAACCTTCATTGATTTGCTTTTGAGGTTACATCTAAAGCAAGACTGATATGGAGGAGAGAAGTAATGTCCTGTTTGGTAGGCCAAATGAAATGATTGAGACACTTTTATTTCTCTCTAGAAAGACACAGTTCTGCTATGAAAGGCATTCCTAGAGCAGCTTAACACTTCTGTTGCAGTTCCCGAAGGAGAGGAGGGACTCTTAAATAAAGCAGTTTTATTTTTCTATAACCTAGGTGTGTTACAGGTAGTACACTGGGGGTTTTTTTATTCCACTTTGATAGTAATATTGAGTCATAAATGAGTGTTAAACCTTATTTGGTCAATCCAAATAAGTATTGACTAGAAAATGATAGATTGTATATATATAGTGACTGCTTAGAGTTCAAATAATTACTTCAAAAATGGGCTCTACTGTACTTGAAATCTTACTTCGTCCTATCTGACTTTTAATGTTTTGCAATCAGACAGTCTGTTCTGGGTAAATAGCTGGGAATAGTGCAGCTACTGGCAAAATTCTTTTTAAATACACTCCTTAAATATGATGTGAGACTTGGCTGTTCAGGACACAAAGCACCTGCATGCGATTTGTGTTGGGATATTTAGAGTCTGCATACTTGGAGGTAGCTAGCAAATTGTAGTAAAATTACTAAAAGGCCTGTTCTCACCAGGCCAGGAGTGGGTATAGAAAGACACTATATGTTCATGTAACAGTTCAATAACTCTGTGCAAAGTGCAGCTTTTCTGTGGGCTTAGCAAATCATCACAACTGTATTTTCTGTATTAATTATTTTTCCCCCCCCCTCCTTGTAGGAGACCCTCCTACACTTTATATGGCAAAATTATTTTTTATGTTAGATTGTGCCTGTGATGAGAAAAAAATCAATGGTCTTTTGTGTAAAGTAGTAAGTTTTTATACTCTGGAACTCGGAGGCATGGTCTAATAGCAATAATGGAATATGCATCTTGCTAATTAATATATTAAGGCCATCTTTACTGGGACAGGTATTTTTTGTTGATGTTGATGCAGTTTTTATCTCAGTACAACTCATTTCAAATAAATAACTAGAAATTTTAGATGTCACAAGGTGGCATATTTATTGTGATGTACTGTAAATGTTGTTAATTTACAGAAGTTGCACTTTTATATTTCTGAGTAAAATTAAAAGAAACGTGGACATGAATTCTGTTCTTTGCTTCTTGAGTTTGACTTCTAATTGGTGGCCTCCTGAACAAGATGATACCAAGTACTGGGAAAACTTTTTGGATGTTAAGTGACTCTGTAACAAAGTTCTGTAGTCAGCAATTATCTCCAGCCTTTGTTCTTCCAGTATAATTACAGTCTGCTGGATTAGCAAGTGAGTTACATATCCTGTTAAGCTCAACCATAGCGTGAACAAGCTTTAAGGTACATTTTTAAGACATCAAATGCACTTGTTCTTCATTGAAGAAAAAGAACCACATACAATTGTATTTGTTGTATCCCTACACCTTTGAAAAGTGTTTCTAATTTATTCTAAAGCAAGCACTTTTAATTTCTTCTCTGACTTTGAATGCTTGTTTCATATTCTAGTTATGCTTTATTCCTAAATAAAATTCCCCAAATGCTGTACTGAATTGCTTTTCAGTTTGCAACAATGTGATTGTCTTTCCAGCCATTGATTGTACTTGTATTTAAGAACGGCTCTGTACCTGCTGAAGTCTGAACAGGAGCAGGTGTTAGGTTGGTGTAGGGCTGATCAAACCTTGCAGTGGGGTAAAAGCAGGGTAGCCTGTACAGCACTCAAGTTCCCTTTCCAGCAATCGTTATGAAACACCAACAGTGGTAGGAAGCACTTTCATTAGAAGTTATGCAATCCCAAAGAAGTATTGTTAAAGATAATCTTAAGTAAATTTATGCTTATCTGTCTTTTAAGGCAGTTGGGCAGCTAGCGGCATCTGCCAGAAGCTCTGCAGGCAGCCTAGAGCACAAAGGAAAAGTGAAATTTAGGAGTAATAGAATTCTTCAAGTTACAGTAGTGTGCCATTGTTAGGAAATGGTGGAAAGTGTTATTCCTGCTCACAAGGCCTTTTGCCCACCCATTTCCTACCACACTGTTGGAAATTGAACTTGAGGCAGCCTTTCCAGAACTAAATGCTGAATTATATCTATTTCTGATCACTTTTTTGATGTGTGTTTGGACCCCATAGTTGGATCCAGCCCAGATTACCAGGGTAGGTGCATATTAGAGTTGCATATTCCTTCCCTGCATCTACTCAGAACTCCTTTGCACAATTGCCCAAGATCTTCACGATCTACAGAACCCCTGTGTTTTAACCACCAGTGAGTCAGCCATGGGGAGTTCATGTGCAGCTGTCTTACTGTTAGCCCTAATTTTTCCATTGCTGGTTTTTCCAAAGTGGTGCTTATCTTTTGATTTAACCTATTCCAAGAAGGTGTTCCAGTCAAGTAATCTGTTAAACTCAGCAGGACTGGCTGTTGGTCAGTGTTCTTCAGGCATTTCTGGCAAGCTGTGCTTATCTAGAGGAGATGCCCAGGTGGGCACAGGGAAAGAGGTTAAAAGAAAAAAAAGACTTTGAGTTGAGGATTTGAGAAGAAAGCGAGAAAGATTGCCAGAGTTTGCTAAGCAGAATCATTTTTGTAATAAAGACCTCCCAGTCTTTCACTAAAATACATTTACGTATTAAAAAAAGGTAGTTGTACTATTGGGACACGGACTTCTTCCCAGTCAATGAATGACCTGATCCTTTTTTTGGTAGAAAAAAGTAAGGCTTATCTGGGACCTTGATTTGCTGAAGCTTCTTTCCAGTTTCTAAGATTTCAACATTGTCTGGAAGCTGTTATTTCTGCAAAGGGGCAAAAGGTGGTAGGATAAGGCAATGCCCTCAGTTGGGCAGGCTGCTCATGGGCTGACAGGCCCCTCCCTATGGGGCCAAAGGGTTATGTGTGTTGGTAAAGTACCTGGTACGTTGCTCTTGATGGATTCTAAAACTAGCGGTCAAGTCCTAGCACTGTGAATTAGTTTCCAGACATATTTTTTCCTATAGCTGCTCTTTAGTTTCAGACAGACATGATTTTATGTTAGATCATGCAGTTTTTTTAAATATTTATGGAGGTTTATGCTTCCATTCTCTTACCTCTGGTAATATATTTTTCTGTGGTTTATGACATGTGTACTTAAGCATCTTTGAAGCTTTTGCTGTGCAGAGCTGTGCAGACCTGAAGTTCTGAAAGTTTTCCAGAGAAGCAAATGCGCAAGTTCCCCCCTGTTCTGTATTCATTGAGGATGGTTTTGAAGTAAATATGGCTGCCTTTGCACTCAGGTATGTGTAATGCCTTTATCAAGGCCAGTTGCTTCCATATGCTCTCAGTAGAGAAATCTAGACTTTGGATTGCTCTCCCTACTTCAAAAATGATGCATTTTCTACTTCTCATATATAAATATATTATTGAAATATTCTTTCTATAGGAAAGCTCTTCTTCCTAGTTTCACAAGTCATAACATACTAATACTTAACATTTAAAATATTATCGTCTGTGTTGTCACTCTCCAGGACTGAAGAAGTAATGTGAGAAGTTTTCTTGAGAAATTACTAAGGATTCAAGAACCATTTTGTGGTGAGTTTACCATTAGCATACTTTCCTGTGAATGAACTTGAAAGTCATTCAAAATTAGCAGAGTTCTGCTACGAGTATGTTACTTCTAAAAAGAAGCTATTGTAGATTTTCTAAAGGCTTTAGGACCAACGAATTTTAAATCTTCAATAATGCTGGAGTTCCCCTCAGGTTTGTGTAGTGGTGCAGACATCCAAGAATGCAAGAGTAGGTAGGGAGATGATGGTTCTCAACTATAATGAAGACTGATCTTCAGCAATGTTGGTGGTTACAGTTTTTATCCCTCAGCAGGCTCCTGATCCTGCCTTGCCCCTGTGATCTTTGTTTTCACAATCCTCCAAAACTCAGTGGTGCCTTGAAAATGGTGACCTTTTTTGTGCTTGTTTTATTGGAACTAAAAATGTGTACTGGGAACCAGATGTCACCTTCCCCTGTCACCCGGGACAGGTGAGGTTTGTTTCAGGGTTTGCCCTTGCAATTATAAGATTCTGCAGTACAGACAAAGGCATTATGAAGGAATAATCTCGTTCCTCTTGGGGTGTGGCTGGAGGTTACAGTCTCCAGCTGTGTCCTCTGAGCCCCTGCCAGAGGCCACCAAAGAACATTGCTTCTCAGGTGCTGTACTTTGCAGTTTGTTGGTTCAAATCCCTTGGGGTTTGTATGTCACCTGTTTAAAAAGGCCAGGCTGTAAGCAAGGGATGGTCTGTGCACCCACGCTTTCACCACAGCTGGCACAGGGGCGGGATGTGGCCACAGCCTTTCTGCTTTCTGTAGGTTGCAGCATTAGATTGTGTGATGGCCTTGTCATCTGAGGCTGAGGGAAAAATTACCATCATCTTGTGCCGGGAAGAAAGGTCTGACTTGGTTGGTAGTGAGGAAAACAGGTTTTGGCAAAGACACTTGCTCAGAAGGGTTCTGCTTGTGCTGTGCGTTAGGCAAGTCAGTGGCAGAAGGCAGGAACAGGTTTCATGGTAGTGTGGGGAAGGGGAAAAGGCAGCGGCTCATGGGAATGTGTGAATGCTGTGGGCAGATGCAAGATCTTGCACTTGGCCTTGGCTGAACTTCATGAAGCTTGTGTGGGCCCAGTCGTCATGCCTGTCTGGGTCCCCTTGGATGGCATCTGTTCCCTCTGGTAAATCAACTGCATTCCACTGAGCTTGGTGTAATTTGCAAACTTGCTGAGGGTGCACTTGATCCCACTGTCACTGAAAAGACAGTAACAAGTCTGTTACAGACTTGTTACCAATAGTTTTGGTCCCAGAACAGACCCTTGAGGGTCCACTTACTGCTAGTTTGTTTTCACCCATCCAACCACTTCCTTATCCATCAAACCCATATATCTCCAATTTAGCAGCCAGAATGTTGGGAGGAACTGTTAAAGACCTTCCAGAAGTCCAGGTAGATGACATCCATAGCTCATCCCTTGTCCACTCATGCAGTCACTCCATCATCCAAGGCCACTACATCAGTCAGGCACAATTTGCCCTTGGAGAAGCTACAGCTTGTGTTGGCTGTCTTTAACCACCTCTCTATCTTCCATATGTTTTCATGTATCTTCCAGGATGATCTTACCAGGCACAGAGGTCAGACTGACTGGTTGGTAGCTCTCAGTCCTCCTTATCACCTTTTTTTAAAAACAGATGTGATACCCCGTTTTCTCCAGTCACTGGTACTTCGCGTGACTGCTGTGACTTTTCAAATATGATGAGAGAGTGGCTGCATAATTCAGAAATTGTCATCTGAATGCCCGCGTTAAGGAAATGGCCCTGTCTGACCATCCAAGAGGCACCTGGGCGAGGAGCAAGGTTTCCTCTGGAGTCTCCCACCCACAGTGCCAGTATAGGATTTGGGACTTGTGCACCAGTAGGGAGCTAACTGGATTGCACAGCTGCAAGGCAGCTGTTCCTTTCTGTGCCATTGCCCAGCTGCAAGGCAGCTGTTCCTTTCTGTGCCATTGCCCAACACTGACAGGTTATAAATGGGTCTGACTTGGCCTGGGCTGGCAGGCAGAATAATGTTTTTTCAGAGAGAATTTAGCTCCATAATGCTTTGAATAATGTCTCTTATAATTTCTGATGTCATTCAGAAAGCAGCTGAGTGCTGAGCTGTGATGATATATTATTGACTTACCTTCTCTTCTGCTACTGTGCTGGTTTTACAGAGAATCATGGAATGTTAAGGGGTAGGAATGGACCTTAAAGATACTTAGTCCTAATCCCCCCTGCCATGGGCAACTTCCCACTAGACCAGGCTAACTAAGGCTTTATCCAGCCTGACTGAACACTGCCAGGGTTGGGGCATCCACACCCTCTCTGGGCAACCTGTTCCAGTGCCTCACCACCCTCACAGTAAAGAATTTATTCCTAATGTCTAAACTAAATTTCGCCTCTTTCAATTTGTACCCATAGCCGACTGACCAACACTTGCTAATCATGGTGGAAACCAGACCGTTTGGTTGGTTTGCCTTTTTCATTGCTGAGGGTTTTATTAACCATATGCTGGGATGCAGTTTTCATCCCACAAATAGTCTCTTGTGTTCTTCCCTTGAAGCCATTTTTTGCTCTGTATCAAGAATTTGTTCATGTCTTACTCTTCTTCACTTGGATACCTCTCAGTTCAACTAATCAAGATTCTTGAGGAAGCTAAAATGTCAACATCTCTGCATTTAAAATAACTTGTATGAACCCAGAGTTCTGAGTTGTTGAAAAGAGGAGGTGTGTGATCATCTAGGTGGCTTATCTGATGTGCTTAATGTAAAAGATTTAATCATAGAATCGTTAACATTGGAAAAGACCTCCACGGTCACCAATTCCAACTGTCAGCCTGCTGTAGTTGGACAACCAGGCCCCCCAGATGGACAGGCTGATGTCTCAAGGAGTGATGTAACGGAAGCTTTCTCAGTCCCCTTGTGGGAAGAAACATCACCTTTCACCTCCACCATCACATGCTCCTAAAGATCTGTTACAGATCTTGTACCTTTCTGCAGTGAAACCAAGGTTACCTCAACCAGTGAGACTGTATTGTTGTGTTGGGATGATGAGCGGATTATGGATGCAGAGGTTCCACCTTTTATACAGCAGTTTCCAAAGTAATTCCCTTTGTAGACCAAACATTATGTTTTAAAGATGAAGCAGCCTTTAAATGAAAGCCAGGCTTCAAGTACTACAACCGTAGGTCCATCTGGTGATCATTCAGTTGCTATCCTGAGAGAATGGAATCTACAGCATGAGTGGAATGAGCAGAGCCAGTTTGCCTTGTCAAGTAAGAAAGTTTGGGCATTCGTATCATCTTCCTGTTCCAGCTTCCAGCTCTACAGCTTCATCAGTGGCAAATAAATGGATGATCACCTCTGTCAGTGCAGTGCAGGGTTAGAGGTGACTTCTCAGAAACTACTGAACCAACACTGTCTGCCTGGCCCCAATGCACATATTAGATTTCACTGCCATCTAGTCCAAGAAATGTGGCTCTGGCCAGGACTCTGTACTCCTGAGGGCAGAGAGGCAGGTCAGAGTAATGGGAACATGCCCATTGATGCCAAATGATCTTGCTGAAAACCTTGCTTTCTGAAGCAGGTGTTAGCGACTTAAGATGTAATCCATTGTGCCCTGTGGCTAAGGAGAAGTGACTAACTGGAGCCCTAGTTTTGATTCTCCTTGCCTGAAACATCATGTATTCCAGCAGCGACCTGAGTTTTTCCACTTAGAAAAAAAAATGGTGGTGGTTGCTTCTGGTGGCTGGACTTGGCGAGTTTCTGCAGCTGGGCTGAGTGGGCCAAGCACTGGCCATCCTTCTGCAAAGAGCAAGAGAGCTGGTGCTCAACTTTCTAGGTGAGGCCTTCACCAGCATCTCTTCCCTGTGGTGACATGTGCCCAGCTCAGCCCTTGCCCAGGCTGGAGCTGTCCTGCCCCCACTCTCCCTGGAACAGCAGAGCCTGTTACAGAGGAGAGTTGAGCTTAGGTAGATTTATAGATTAACAGTGGCTTTTTGTAAAAAACCCCAGACTTCTAGGCAAGTTTGTCAAAGTTCAGTTTCAGAAATACCAGATAAAAGAGCCTCTGCTCTGACAATGAAAATTTTATTTCTTCATTTTTATTTTCTAGGTTGCGGGTGTTTTTTACCCGCATACCAAATAGTGTTTGCTGTCCCAGATCCCTTCTGTATCATGCTTGTTTTTCCTAGGTGTAGGTGTGTTTAAGACATAAGGATTTACAGTATGACTGGAACTCACTGCCCATGATTCCAACAACTGTTTCCGTCTTTTTAGCCACAGCGTTAGGTGCCCAGGACAGCCACCACCATTCTAATCTGTGGACCTTCTGTTGTCTAACTTAGTTGAGACAAGGTCAAAAATCACCACAGAGCCTTCCTCCTGCTGCAGGTGGGGTTCCTTATTCCTGAGCAATGCTCAGCTTTTTCCAGGGGAAAAGATGAACATCATGGTCAGCTGTCACAAATATCTGCTCCAAAATATGTGATGCAAGAAAAATGAACTTTTTGTTCTAGTGGGCTCTGATGTTCACAACACACAGAACTGGAAGCCTATTTCTACCCATGCCATCTTTGGACAGCACCATTGCTGGTGCAAGGAGGAGATCCACTACATTCTCTGATGAGAAATCACCAAGCCCTCGTTCTAATTCTGCAGCTGAAAGTGCAGCTAAGCTGTGCACAACCTGTGTTTTCCCAGTTGCCATCCCTTTGGTTGATGTGATGTCTGCAAAAACCAGCTGGCAGTAGCACACAATAGTAAGTGCTCCTGCAGAAAGTTACAGTGCTGCAAGGACAGGCTACCATTACATCAGACCCCATGCCCAGAGCAGGGTCCTGAAGAAGCAGGCTTGCTTCCCACATATGAACATGCTCCTGTTTGGATTTTACTACTAGAAACTTAATTTAACCATTTTCAAAATAAAATAATACTTGAGATGATTGGCTAAATCCTGAACAACACAGCCCCCTGCCTTCCCTGCTTGTTACCATTTGCAAGTAGTGGTACTAGTCCTGCTCTGGTTTTTGTCTGAAGGAACCAAATTTATATACATCTTCTTGCCTGAACTTTTAGCATTTGTGTAATATTCAGAGTGGGGCAAAATACCCTCCCCTCCCCTTGGAGTGCATTTGGGTAGCACCTAAAGTAGGTTCTTGCGCACTATCTACTGAGTTCATGTTAATTTTTAAACCGGTGCAGAAGAGAGGCTGTTTGCAGTTCAGAAAGAGGTCAGGAGGGATGGAGTTTACATTGCAATAATTCAAATAATGTTAAGCATATGTTAAAAAAAAAAAAAAAAAAAAAAAAAAAGGAAAAAAAGCCAGCAATTAGAACTGCATTCCCATGTTGAACACCCTGAATATTAGCTTTGTGTGAACTGTGCCCACTGCCACATGTGCTGGAGCTGTTTCAGTGAGGAGCCACCCAGCCTCTCACTGCTGACGTGGTGTAGTCATGGGGGGCAGGCAGGACCTAAATTCTTTGCTTTCCTCAGCACTGAGTGTTCAGTGCTGTGTGAGCTGCCCTGACCCAACAGCCAGACTGATTCTGCGGACCTCAGACTCACTCCTGGAAGTTGCACAGCTGTCAAGACAGATTTCAAGAAGCTCTGGCCAGAGTAGAGGCTTCCTAGAGATAAAACAGGTATTAAACTCCTGCACCTACAGGTCACTGTGAGAGCTGGCCCCTCACAGGAAAGGCTGCCAATGAAAAGGCTTTCCCTTATCTATGCAAATACGTCTCAGTACCAGGACCTGGGTAATTCCAGTAGTGCCTAGAATAAAAATAGAAAGCATCTCATTGCCTTATTAACAGTTTCAGTAGTCCACTCAAAGCTCAAGCTCCAGGAAGCTCTCAGTACCCCAGGCCTCCTCACCTCTACGAGACTGCTCCTGCTTAGGGAGAAAAGAGGTCCCTGGAGCACAGGGAAACATCCTTATTGCAGCAGGTTTCGGGTGACGCTTGCTCAGAAGGGATCAGCACTGTTGAACACCACTCACTTTAGACTAGATGCAAGAAGTTTTGAAGCCTTTATTTAGTAGCAAATAAATTATTCAATTAACACTAACCTCCAGACAGCAGTTAAAATATTGTACAAAGAGCAGCTCGCCCTCTAGAAGCTCTGTGCACAGTTCAATATAAACAGACTAAGGTTGAATGCACCCCACTGAAAAGGGGTAAAGCAGCTGTGCACAGGAGGCCTCACTGAGGTGCTGTACTACCTTTGAAATGCACAAGACTTCCTCCCAGGGAGTTTGCACAGTACAGACACAGTCCTGTCCCCCTGCCATGTTCCACCAGGTCATTCCTGGACTGATTAGGTTCTTGCAGTGGTGCTGGGCACCGGAACTTCTAGTGCATGAAACAGATTCTTTTAAAATCTGTTACTAGTGTGCAGTTCAAATCAAATCTGTAGATATTTAAATGGCTCTTAATTCCTTAAACCATAAGGTTGGTAGCAAAACAGGAGAGCAGAATTCAAAACACACTGCACGAAACATTGAATAAATAACCTCTGAGTAATGCTACCAGCTTAAACAACTCCATTACTGCTCCAGAGATGGGAACACTTCTGGAATCTCCTGAGCAGAGCTCAGGCTTCAAGGGAATTACTTTAGTAAAAGAAAAGTCACTTTATGAAAAATTACATCTTTACAGAAGTGACACACCCTTTTCTTCATTTAAGAATAGAGTATTGCAATTACTTCATGTGCTTTTTAAACATTCCCATGTCACAATAAATAAAACCAGTTTTACTTGTGCCAATGTTATCTACAAAATAAAGTATTCACAGAACAGCTGAAGGTGTTCTATTCCTCATACACCACAACCTAATATAGGTGTACTCAGGGCATCTTGAAACCACAGCGACTTTGTCCACGCAGGACCCACCATCAGCCAGAAAAGTTATTCCCCTACCTTTAGGACTGCAGATCATGTACCACCAGATTTATTGCAGAGATCCGTAATATTCTGTTGGATAACATGTCAGTATTTTCAGGAGATAAGTAGAACAAGGGAAAACATTAAAATGGATTAAGACTTATTTGTATCAGTCACAGGCTCCTTACTGCATTTTAATAAATATCAGGCAAGTTAAAGTAGTTTCTGTCCCAGTAGTTGCCAGAGTAAAGCCAGTCCTGTGTACCAGTGTGGGGATTGGGGCCTTGATGGAACCATCTGCAAGGAAACATACAGCATGTTATTGAAGCTGTTTAAGACTCACTTGTACAAGTTCAGAACTGCTTTGCTGCATCTTCTGCAATAATTATTTTGTGCAGTAAACTGCTGGAGTCCTCTTGGTTTTAAATTCATAGGTGAGTTTAAAGTCATCTTTAGTGACTACACTTCTCCATTTGCTACACCGCTTAAACATCTCTGAGGTGGAATTACTGACACCAGTGTTTTGCCATTTGAAGCTGCCAAGATTACTGCATAAAAAAGGACAGGTACAGCTTTACTTCAAAGCAGTTGTGAACAACCATTCTGGCACGCACAAGCAGTTAGCAGTTTTTGCAAGACATGTAAACACCACGAGCACTAGAGTCCTGAAACAAAAAAAAAAGTATTACTTCCCTGGATCTAGATTACCCCTTGTTTTTTAAAGCCTTGTTTTGTGATGCACTTCTTCATAGAATTGTGGAGACCTGGGCTGGAAAGCATCTTAAAAACCATCACCTTCTTTGACCTTTCTTTTCTGGTTAGCATGTGTAGAAGCCCTTTGTGTTATTTTTTGTATGCTTTGCCAAGTTCCAGCTTCACCTTGGCCCTCCTTACCCTGTCCCTACACAACTCCTCTCTCTACTTTTCACAGGTGACTCGTCCTTGTTTCCACTGCTTGTGCCTTTGCTTCCTTCCCTGTGGTTTGACCAGCAGGTAACTCGGAACAAGTGTGCCAGCTACCCTCTGTGTAGGTGAAACATCACCCACAGGCTGCAAGAATTATTACAAGTTAACTACATTGTGTTACACTGTTGGCAGGAGACTCATCTGAATGCCCAGAAAGTCCATTTCATCTGCGTGGAGCTACTTGCAAGCTTTTACTAAGCTGGTTATTAATAGAAACACTGAAGCTGAGCACCTGCTTTCTTTCCTTTCTTTTTTCCTCCTGCCTAATCTGGGGGCACCATGTAGCACACAGTCAATACCACTTTCTGTTTGGCCCAGTTACTCAATCTTGTGCCTCCACAGCACACAGTACCACACCTCAAGCATTCTAACTACTGTATTTTGCCAAGCCACATTTATGGCATAAGCCAGCTTGGTAGAAGCTGTTTCTGTGGTTAATGTGCTCCACAGCTTCCTTTCACCTCCTCACTGACCACAGAAGCCAGTTGTTTCTTTGTGTGACTCACTGCAGTGACCACACTCACTTAAGTAAATCATCTGTGTGCAAGGCAGTCTGTTTAACTCTGCTCTTCCCTTCTCCAGCACCATAAGGTTTCAGAAGAGAAAAAGCACATTTGAACCAAAAATGACTTGATCTCTTTAAAAGGCAAAAGCATAAAGGCCACCAGTAGTGCAGAGTTATGATACAAAGCAGGGCAGTTAACAGGCAAGTCTTGCTTAGCTCAAAGGACTTGAGAGAGCTGTGCTGGAAGAAATGACTTGTGCTGCCTTCATGGGAGTAACCGAACAGGTGAACACTCCAGTGGTTCTCCTGCTGTCCTGGTTAAGTGAACTGAAGTCAATAGAAGTCATTCACCCCTAGTTCTGTACACAGGTCACTCCTGCTTTTCCTCCCACAGGAGGAGTCAGCTATTCCCAAGTAAGAGGTGTATGGATGGGCTCAGGTGTCCAGTTCACTGGTGACAGCAGCTCATTCCAGAGCTAAAGCCAAACATTTGCCATGAGACAGGGCTATAAGCACAGTGACCTCACCTCTCAGATTAAGGAATTCTACCACCCCTGAGCTCATTAGTGTGTGCTCAACACTTGTACAGGTCAGGACAGAGTGTCTCTCCTCCAGTGTCCGCCTACTTCAACAGGAAGGGGAAAGGCAATGGGAAGAACTAAGTCCAACAGACAGGTAAGACCTAAACCAGTCAGTGATGTGGGAAAGACAGGACAGACTTCATCAAAATCAGACCACTGCTGTATTTCAGAACTGAATGAAATATTTTTACTCAAGACTTAAGATTACTGGTCAGCATCTAAAATACTAAGTGTTCAACATTAATCACCTCTTGAGAAACACCAAGACCCCACTTCTAAAGTGGATTCAGAATAATAAAATTATATATATAACAAAAAATCACTGGGCCCTTTGGATTACTGTCTTAGGAAGGAGGAATTCTACTAGACAAAGCAAGAAACCTGTTTTACGGTGGCAAGGAAATGGCAGTAGTTTAGATCTGAGTTCATAATGCACTGCAGAATAAGACCTACAGATGACATGGGAACAGGTAGGAGAGTTCTTCATAGCATGCACTTTTTCCCCCATAGCACAACTCTCCCTAAATTTAACGTTCATTCTTTATAGCCAGCCACTCCAGGCATTCCTAGTGAAGAGATCAGACACCAGGAATTTTCTGCCAAAGCTTTAGGAACATCCTGGAAAGCAAAGAGTTCTTAAAGTATATCCCAGACTCATGCTAAACAGGTCTACAGAATCTGCACAACAGCAGTTGCAGAACCTTGTGAATGGTGTCTGCACTAATTATATAACCCAAAAACCACAGCTCCATGGGAATTCCCCAACTTCCAATGTCAGCCTCAGGTGCTTTGAGCTATATTTAAGCTACTTCAGGCACCTGAAAGAACACTATCTAACTATCCCAGGCTTTGAAAACATGTGGTGAGAGCTAGAACCACTCTGAATTCAGGAAANTTACCCCTTGTTTTTTAAAGCCTTGTTTTGTGATGCACTTCTTCATAGAATTGTGGAGACCTGGGCTGGAAAGCATCTTAAAAACCATCCCCTTCTTTGCCNAGTTCTTAAAGTATATCCCAGACTCATGCTAAACAGGTCTACAGAATCTGCACAACAGCAGTTGCAGAACCTTGTGAATGGTGTCTGCACTAATTATATAACCCAAAAACCACAGCTCCATGGGAATTCCCCAACTTCCAATGTCAGCCTCAGGTGCTTTGAGCTATATTTAAGCTACTTCAGGCACCTGAAAGAACACTATCTAACTATCCCAGGCTTTGAAAACATGTGGTGAGAGCTAGAACCACTCTGAATTCAGGAAAGGAAAAGAGAGGTGCAAGGCTGTCCAGCACTTAGAAGCTTTACAAAGATGTTATTCTCCACCACTCTCTATGCAAACAAACCCAAACACTTCAGGAGAGCAGGCATAGGAAAAAGACAAAGGCAGACGTGTCCAAACCTGGGATTTTGGGATGATGGGTGACTTCATTAAAAAAAAAAAGA
>WEKY01009596.1:121294-170381 GCA_013390045.1 Picathartes gymnocephalus | reverse complement strand
GAAAAAGACTTTGATGCAACCATTGCTAGGGGGATCACCTTTATTAAATTCTACGCTCCATGGTAAGAAGTTTGCAGCTGCTGCTGTTCAGGATTATTGCTGGTCTAAGTTGTGAGTGCATTAGTTGCTGTAGGTCTTTGAGCTGTAGCACTGTATTTGTTGTCTTGATCTAAACTGTGAATTGGCTGAAGAATGTGTGTGTTGGCAAGAGTTGCAGCAAAAAAAAAAGCTCAGTCCAGTTGAACTCTCTCAAGCTGCCCCTCTGTGGAAAGGCTGACACAGAACCTCTGTGAACCGTGTCAGCCTCCAGGTAATGCTGGGGTGACAGAGAGAGTGAAGCTTTCTTGGCAGGCTCAGCATGCTCCTATCCCTGGATTAGGGTAAAGTGAGGGGAGCATATCACCATATCTCAGTGCTGAGAAAGGAGAGGATGCTGGCCTTAGGGTCCTCTCCTGCCACAAGCAGTCTCACTTGGAAGCCTCGCTCGAGCACCCAAACTTTGATACAGATTGTTGAGCTATGGATAACTAACTGCCTGTAGTCTTCAAGTAACTGGCAAAAAAGTAATTTGCACAAGAGACAGTTTTAAGATGTTAAGAGTGTATGTTCATGTGGTATGTTCTTAGAATAACCCATGGCAGAAGTGTCCAGTGGAGATGATGTAGGTGCAGACACCCAGTGGAAGGCATTGGAGGGGGAAATTAAAGTAATGTCTGGCATCTGTCATTACTGCTATATCCAGCAGAGTCTGGGACCCCAGCTGGGTTAAGACCTCAGTATTACAAACTTGTACAACAAGTATTTCCCCCTTTTTCTTACTGTTCCCTTTCTGAGGGAAAAAGAAAGTTTCACAGTTCTCTCTCTGGTTTATTGAGTTCATCTTATTTGTGCCTTCATTGAATTTAAACATGCATGTCAACTTGCTCATCCACTGCTGGTCTCGTAGCCAACAGAAAGAAGCCTAGTGTAGGTGGAGAGATTAAAATTAAGCTGTATTTCACTGTGTGAAAGATAACAGATTTCTGATTTAATCACTAGCATTCCATTAACACAGTATATAAAATATGAAAAGATCTTTTGTTTGGGATGTAAGAGGCCTCATTGCAAAGCAACACAAGCAAATGCAGCCCATATTTAGATGTGCTCAGGCATATCAAAATATTGCAGCTTAATTTGGACAGTAGGCATGAACGTGTTTCTTAGTGTAGTCAAGAAATACCTGAGAATGTTTCATTCCATGTAAGCTCAATGCTGCAGGCTTTTCCAGTGCTGTCACCCTTTGCTGCTTGAGAACCACTTCTATGTTCTCTTCCATCTGTAAGATCTGCTTTTGGATGTGAGAAAATATCTCCCACCACTGGGTTAAGAAATACCCTGCCCATAGCATGTACACCCCTCATCATTTGCTGCTCTTTCCTCACTGCCATTATCCCCTCTGTACTCTGGGAGGGGCTTAGATTAAGTCTGTGCCTGTGCTGCTTCTGCACCACCAGCAAAACTGACTGGGAAATTCAGTTCACACCTGTGCTCAGAGCAGCTTTCAGTCTGATTTCTAAACCCAGGGCTTGTTGGTGTATCTACTAGTTCATTACCTAGAGCAACTTTTTCTGCGAAAAGTCTGAGATCAAGAAATGCTCCCCTCTTGATTATCTTTCATTAACAATACCATTTCCTCATCTCATGAGAGTCTCATGGGATGCTGTTGGATTTCACAGATAAGATCAGTGTTGAATGGCAGGCAGAGAAACAGCAGTTTCAGGATGTAGAGTTCTTAAACCAATGTGTGCTGCCTGGCTGCTATGCTCAGAAAGCCACCATTCAGGAAAAGGCTTCCTATATTTGTGTAGCTTGTATCCTAGTTTTAGCTCTGGAAGTCAGGCTTGTGACTGCCTGTAGTGCCCTGCATATAAATGACCATATTCTCTTCCAAGTGGATTAACTTATGTAGGGCTCACCAAACACTATTATGTTGCTTTCTAGTTCTGTCTTTCAGTTAGTTTTGGATAAATATTAATGTTAACTTGCATTGTAAGCACAAAATCATCCTGTTCTAGTAGTTTTTGTGCATGGTCAGAAATGTACTGTCACTATGTATTAACAAGGTGGTTTAAATATACACTGGTTTGCATTAAGAAAACTTCTGCTGAGACATCTTTCATTATTTTTGTAAATGCCCTGATCCAGCCTCAAGGCAATTATGGGTCTGTTTTAATAACCCAATTAAGGTGCAGCTGGGTTAGAACAGAATGAGCAATGCAGCTTGAAAGTCTAAAGTGCTTTGGGAATTCTTGTTGAAGGCAGTAAGAAGTTCACATTAGGAATTTGGCTAAGCCAAGTTCAAAATATAAACAAAATGAATACTTTACTATGCATTGGTCAAGGAGACCATTAGGAACTGGAAGAAATTTAATAGGGAAATTAAAATCTCATTTAACTAATTAAACTCGGGCTATGTAGCTTTAGCATAACTGGCATACGCTACCTGAAAACTTAATTCATATTGCAGACATTCTGTGTCTTCCTAAAAGCATTTTTGTTTCCAAGAGAACTTTCTTTCCAGTTAAATATTCTCTATGCTTGTCTTTATTCCTCTGTGGGGTAACATGTTAATGCACCAACATCTAGAATACCATTCTAGGCAAGACTAACAAAGGCCAGAAAGTACTTCAGTGCTTAACTTAAATAAAGTCACTTGTTTTCTTAGCTCATTTACTGACATAAAAGTGCAAGGGAGTTGGAGGGCCAAATCATTAGGGGATAGGAAAGGCAGCTAGTTAAACTTACAGCAATTGCAGCAAGACAGTAAAGTGGAAAGTGTATCTGCTAAACAAATCTCCCTCCTTTGTTTCTAGGTGTGGTCACTGTAAGAACTTGGCTCCAACCTGGGAGAACCTTGCCAAAGAGCAATTTCCAGGTTTGACTGATGTCAAAATAGCAGAAGTGGACTGCACTGTGGAACGTAACGTCTGCAACAGATTTTCTGTAAGTGTGAAAGTTCTGAAATGAAGAGGACAGTATTGTGTACCAGATGTTGGAGGCTCCAGCATGCAGCCCAACTGGCTGCTGCAGTCCAGGTGCCCTGGTGACAGTACAGCTGTGGTCTCTGTTAGCCAAAAAGAGGCACCTGGTAACATCATTTCTCTCATGAACTGTTTGTTCAGACTTGGTCATTCTCAATATTGGACAAAGCTGTCTCTCTGAAGGAGGAAGCCTCTCTCTCTGAAAGCACCAAGGCAGTCTTGTGGTATCCAATGCCAAGTTCTGTTCCTAGAAAAAAATATCTTTCAGAGCTGGTAAGCAGACAATTGAAGACAGAGCTGGAGTTGCCATTCCAAGTGCCTAGAGGAACATATATTACCCCATTCTCTCAGAAATGTTCAGAAATTGCAGGTTGGCCTTGAAAGTTCTGCTGTGGGTTTGTTTTTTTTTAATTAAAATGGCTTACAGTTTTAGAGGGGTTTGATGGCTTTTCAGAACCAGGTAAATATGAGTGATGGATACAAGTTTGAACATTAATAGCAAGTTTCTTTTTTTGTGTGTGTCTTTTGAAGGTACGTGGTTATCCTACACTTCTGCTTTTCCGAGGTGGAAAGAAAGTCAGTGAACACAATGGAACGAGAGACCTTGAATCACTTCATAGCTTTGTCTTGCGTCAGGCAAGGGATGAATTGTAATAAAAGTCTGGATGCTCTGTCCCTGGCTGTCTCTGTACAGTAGCTGAGGGATTTCTATCTTTGCTAATTTTCAAATAGTGTACTGGGGGGGTGGGGCTTTTTTTGTTTCTTTGTTTCTAGGAAATTGAATGTACTAAACTTTGGTATCTTCCCCTTGTGTGTGTGTTAGAGACATGCCTCTGTGTGTGTGAAGGAAAGCTAACAAGTAGTTACTGTGCAAATCGAGTATTTTCAGCATTGGTAGTTGCACTGCATTTCTGCATTCCCTCAATGAAGTGTAAATGGTTTCCTTCGAGACCAAAGTATGTTAAGAAAACCAACTGAAGGGCAGCAGTAGAATATTTTTGTCTTCAGGTTAGATCTGGTTAAAAAGTAATCTGTACAAACTGCCTACCATTACTAGAAAGGCAAAAGCTACACCTGGGTTGAGTCACTTTTGCCTCTAGAACTCTACTTAAACCCTATTTGTCTTAATACAGCTGCTGAAAGGTTGAAAACACACACACCTTTGGAAGATACCAGGCCACCATGAGCTGGTTGTTTCCTGTTAATCCTCTAAGCATGGGAGGTCTAGCCATAATGAAAGTGATGGTACTGTAACATGTGCCTGAACGTTACTGATGCCATAGTGTACATGTGGATTTCCATAGGCTGCTGCCATCCAGCTCCAGAGGCACAACTATGCTCTACTTCTCTAGAGCCAGAGTGAAAAAATAGGTGCTGTTATAACTGCTCCATTAATGGTAAATGATCAGTTAGACTCCAGAGCTGACAATGTGTTTCCTACCCCTCCCCGAATCCAGACATTGTGCTGACCTGCTCCTTAGAGTACCTAGACAACAAGTAGTACAATGTTCAATCTTTTTTTTCCATTCAGCTCTTCTACAGTAGTGTAAAATAGTTCCCCCCTCTTCTTGAGCCTTAACATTTTTCCAAGCTGTAAGCATTGATAAGTTTGAATGCTAGAACCACACACTTTGTGGTGTTTTGGATTATTATATGAATCCATTCTTTGGTGCATAAGATGTTCCACGTTAGACTTAACTGAAAGCCAAAGAATTTGCGTTGCAGAGACTGTCACGATACAAACCAAGGACTGAATTCTGCTGGCTCATGTGCACAGAAACTCATGGAATGAGGATTGCTACAGGCTAATTTGACTAATTTGTCAAGATGCTGGGTTTTGTCCATCATATGGAACAACTTGGGTTGCTTTTCTTTTTATTAAAAAAAAAAAAAACAAACATCAGTGAACTTTTAAACCAGTGAATTTCTCCTGGTTCTTCACTTCACTGTCTGTCCAGAACTTTTGATTCTGTTCAATCTGAAAATATGCGAAGGTGAAAAAGCCACAGTGAAAGCTAAGTGTTGTACTGGCAGATGTATTGGATCAACGTGTGTACTTCTGCCTTTCAGGAAGCCTTTATTACGTTTTTAACAACTTTCTAGTGAAGCACAATCTCATGAGTTTCTTGTATAAAATCAAAGTGGTACAATTGTTTACACTGAGATTTTTTCTAAATAAAAACTTTTTTAAAAAGCAGTCTTTCTATAAATGATACAGCACAATGAATATACAGTGACAAGTGCAATAAATTATAGCTTGTATTTACAAGAAGCCTTTTAAATGCAAGTAGAGGTAAGTGCATTTAATACAAGTTTAATATTGATCAAAACAAATTTTTATTAGCTTCTGCTAGACAAACCATGGCTCTATGCTGCATATCCTTTATACTAGTTTGTTAGTTGCATGAGTTGAAAGGGAAAGATTGCAAATGTTGTTGACATTCTGTCTTCCTGTAAACAAACTGTCCAGCTAAAGAATGAATGGCCCCTAAGCTTTTATGTCCGAATTACAGCTGTATAAGTGTCCTGACTTCCTTCCTGGGCAAGTGGTAGTAGATGAGGCAGCTCCATGCGGGGAGTGGAAGGAAGTTGCATAAGAACAAGTGTATATAAACTTGTATTGCTCAGTCAGATGGTCAGCTGGGAAGACCAGCCAGGGTCTGAGTTTGTGGTAGTGTTTCTAACACATGGTGCAGCCAAGCCATCTTACACTTGCAAGATCAGAGTTAAACCGTGCTTGGAGCATAAGAGAACGGAAACATCTGCTTTGGCACAATTTTAGATGCTTACTGTCATGACAGATGTCAGGAGGAGACTAACAGTCTAGGTGCAGTAACTGGTCCTTCTGGCCAAAAGGACCTTGCATGAGATGTACACTCTACGTCTGAAGTGCTAACACCACTTTATTTAACCTCTCTGCCTCTCCCCCTCATCTTCCCTCCCCGCCCCCAAAAAGAGACCTCACTTACTTTGGGTGTTGAGTGCCCATCTGGTAAAACTGCAGCATATGTCCAAGCACCTGCTACAGGCCAAGCTGCTCTGTGAGATTAAGACCGTCCCAGCCAAATAAACCATGTGGGCATTTTGCTGCTGCTGCTGCTGAGCTGAGCAGCCACCGTGGCGTAGGGTCAGTCTGTAAGAAGTTCAGCAGTTTGCTCCCGCTCCAGGGGGTTGTCCCCACATGCCTTCCTCCCACAAGGCACATACATGGTGTTCTGAAAGGTGGTTCATCACATGTTTTTTTTCCCAAGGTCATGGAAGCAGGGAGGGTTGTATCCAAGTTCATGGCAGCATCACAGAGTCCATGTGAAGACTGTTTGTCAGTGACATCCACAAGCTCTTACTACCATATTCCTGTATTTCTTCAAGATTACATTAGAATTATCATCAAAGTAAAGGACAGATATGGCATTTAGTTTGGTAGGTGCACAGCATGGTTTGGGAACGTAATCAGGATTCATAAGATGAACCTGTTGCCAAGAAGGAAAACACAACTGAGACACTGGTATACTGTTTACAAATTCACCTGGTGCTTTGGCACTGAGCTGCCTGGAGACTTACCAGAGTTTGTACAATGGCATGGTTGGTAGCATTCATATGGGCGTTGAGTGGGAATGAGCACTCCCCATCACAGTAGTTGGCTGCATAGCCCTTTGGAGCTATTATCCAGTCCTTTTTAGGGAAACAAACAGAACATGGTTCAACAGACAACTGCATGCAATTAAGAGCAGCTGAAAATTTTCCACTAACTTCTTCCTTGAGGGTGAAAATGTGTTTTCACTGAAACTGCTCGCGTTTTAGTTGTTTTTTTTTTCTTTTTGTGCGCCATCACTTTTCCACTGACACACTGATTTTAATGTCCAAAGAATGGTGCACATCTTATGTACAGCTCAACTACCATTAACTAAGAGGGCTTTATCCCTAAAACTCTTGCTGGGCTGCATTGTGGGGACCGTGGCTTGGAGGCCTTTATGTTCTAACATTTCCTGCAGCCCCTCTGGCTGAACTACCTTTCTTAGGCTGAGTCACAGCCCTAGCTGCTGTCCCCTCATGGAGAAAATCACGTACAAGCAGGCACATAGGCACAATTCCACCAGGGAGCTCTGCAACAGGAATACAAAACTCTGGTGTGCTGCCTCAGAGACAGCCTAGCTTATACACCCTTATACAGGGACATTACTCTGCTAAGGACACTGTGGGAAATCTTAGCTGCATAACAGCTTCTCCACATCTGCCAGACTCCTAAAGGAGGGGCAGGACAGCCAGCCTAAACTGTGTGTGCAAGCAGGTGGCCCCGGTGGCAATCTGAGTGCCATGCTAGAAAAAAGGGGACTCTTCACCAAAGGGTTAATAAAAAAATTACAGCTTCTCTGCTGCTGACACAAAAGAGCCAAAGGAAAATTAAAAGCAGCACCACTTAACAGGAGATACTTGGCCTCCCTTGGGGTTGGGTTCTGCAGGTCACCCTGCATGTGTATGTTTCACCTGCATGTATCTCATAGAAAATTTCCACTCTACCTGACAGTTACGTGAGTTTGCCTGAATTTTGCAACAGCAGGCCTGAGCAGCCAGATACTGTTGCTGCAGCTTTGCTAACCGAGTTTGTTCTGAAGGAAATAGCAGTGCCCAAAAACTGGACAGGGCTCTGCCCTGCCTTGATCATCTCCCTAGAAGTAGGACCTGGATTCCAATTCTTGCAATGAGCCCTGCTGGTCTGTGGCATTCCTTTGGCAGCATCTTACTTTTCTGCAACTAGAAAGATGAAGGCAATGCCTTCAAGATCATAAACTTCACAACTGGAATCCACTTCCTGCCTGAAAGCAGGGCAAGTAAGATAAGGAGGAGGTGGAAAGACTCCGCACAAGTGAAAAGACATGCACAAGTAATGGGGAATGGAGTCAGCACACAACCTCCGTTGCAGCTAGTGGGCTGGGGTTGGCACATAAGCTACAAAAAATGCTGCTGTCCCATTATCTGAGAGAGGACTTTCATGTGTCGGGTATTACAGAAGCAGCAGAGACAGCCCTGGCATCCTGAATTATAACCTCATAAAAACATTAGCTGATATAAATGGGACCTCCCTCACAAGTGCTGAATGAAAGAATGAAAAAAAAAAAATAAAAAAGAGAAGGTGAGGGCATTCTTCGAAATGTGCTGTTTGAGTGCATTATAGCTTGGTCCTAAATAACTTACTCTAAACAATTTTCTGGCCTCACCATGTTGCAACTCAACCCAGTCTTCAGTCTACCTACCGCAGGCAGTGCTAATTGCGGGGCAGGGACTGTGGAGGATTTCAAACAATGGCCGAGGTTAAAATCAGGGTGATCGCTAGAAAAAAAATTTAGCTAAAATCACTGCTTAACATCAGATTGTTTTCCTTATCATTAGAGGTACACAGATATAAGCCCTTGCCCGTACCATGACTCCCATGAGTGACAGAGAATGACTGTATACTTGAATCCCATAAAGTATCAAGCTTTCCCTGGATCTTATCAAATGTCACAACTATCAATATTTATTTGCCCTCCTCTGTGACTGGTTTTAGTGAGGAGGCACAAGGGACATTTTAAAGCATAATGGCAGACTCGAGTGGAATTACCGTGACACTGTTTAGATAACATTTCATAACAAAATGTCTGGTTTACCCAGAGAGAAACATCACACACCTGCCATCCCAAGTCTTGGAAGCTAACGTAAAGCTCATGCTTTCTGCACGCTGTTTTTAAGTCACTGCTGTTGTAATCTGTTAAAAGAAAAAGAGCAAAACAAGAATTTAGAAAGTAAAACAGGCAGAGCATTGCTGGAGAGCACATCTGGCCAGATGTGTGCATGCTGCGGGCTCAGCAGCGAGAAGTGACGAGCTCCCTCAGCAGCCAAAAGGGTAAGGGTGTTGAGGGACATCCAAAGCAGGGCTGAAGCTTTTAAGATGCCTGTGGGAATGGAGGAACCCAAGTAACAGTGACTCGGTTATAGTCACTTCAGCTGTCTAAAATGCCTGGAAAACACCTCCAGTAAAACTACTTCTTAAAAATAAACCTACTCCTTCAACCCAGCATAAGCTGCATCCCCACTGGGTGCTCACACTCACCCCACTTCCTCGGCTCCCATTTCTGATGTGTGCTGCTCTAGGTGGGGAGCTCAAGCTGCACACACTCACTGAGAGAGAGACTTACAGCCCCAGGAAGGTTAATCATCACCTTGTGGCCCTGCACCAATTAGCAGAAGCCCTCGAACAGCTAAGGTATTCCATAGGCAGGGAAGCCATGTCCTCATTCCTCTCTGTGCCTTACCCCCAGCTTGCCCCACATATCTCATGTGACCCATGGCACCACCTCTGCCCTTGGACCTTTACAAACCATGCTCTGAAAAACACATTACTCCTCTCCATAAACTGCTTATCTGCAGATGACGCTGAGCACTTCACATGCTCTCACCATTCACTTGCTCCTTATCGTCAGTGAAAGTGGGGACACGGGATGCAAAGCCCTGACCAAGACCTTCTCCCTTGCAATGGCACAATGTATGGGGATGTTTCAACCATGCAGGAGCTCCTTCTGACGATCCCACAAAGTACAGCTTTTGACAGCGAGTGGAATTTCCCATTTATATTTGGAAAGAGGGGTGGCTCTGCATGCGAACATCTGGAACCACAGGGAGCAGAGGAGCTGAGCTGTGACAGAGGGGCCTTTCACCTCCAGGTGGCTGCACAGATCCACCCTGACGGGTGGTTGCTGATTTTGTCACACCTCAGGTGGCTGCTGGACCTCAGCAGAGCAGCCACAGAAACCACCCTTGCAGCAGGCCAACTTAGGCACCAGCTCCAGCTACTGATCCTGTGCTTTGCACCCAATGTTAAGCACGAGAGGAAGAGATGGCAGAAAATTCAGCCAAGCAGCTTGGGAGCCCAGGTCACTGTCCACATTTTCCTCCCACGCCTTTCCACAGGGGCCTGCTCCTCCCTCACAGCCCTCATTTGCAAGTAAAGGCGCTCCTGTCAGCAGGCAGATGCCACAGGCTGATGTCCCTGCCTCCTGCTGCCCTGGAGTTTTCGGCTTACCAGCCCCCTGGTGCCCCTAACATGGCTTGAAAGGGCACCCTCCCAGTGCAACTTTCCTCAGATGCAGCAGCTGGGATAGAAAAATATTTTTAGTGACTTTTTCCTTGGCTCTGAATAAGCCTTTCTTTTTCTTCCCTCCAGCAACCCCCCCCCGCCCCCCCCCCACCACCAAGTTTGGGAACTACAAATGCAAATATTTATTCAAAAGAAAAACTATAATACTAAAAGCACATCCAACTGACATTAAGGGCAGCACAGCAGTACAGCTGGGTACAGTTAACACTGAGGGCTGAAAAAAGCCCTATACCTCAAACCCAGCTTCCCAACCACCAAAGATTAGAGAGATGTTTTTAGAAGCAGTTGGGTTTTAAACTCTGAGGATTTCATTTCAGACTTTGAATAGCTTCACTTCAATCACGGATTTAATCAGGTGAGCAGAGCTGGTTAACAGCCTGCTGCAGCATAAACATTCACTCTTCCAGTAGCACGCGGTAGCGAGAACGGAGGCAAGTCTCTCTATTCAAGCTTTCCATTTTCAAACCAGACATACCCAGTAGAAACCAGGGTGTGGTGGTTTATTACGGATGAAGCTTTCCAGTCCCTGGCTTAGCCCAGGAACAAATTTCTAGCATGAGATGTTTCAAAATTATTTGGTCATAATGAGGGGAAAAAAAAATTAAAAGATACTTCTAGTGATCAAAGGCTTCCATTAAAGCACCTGAAAACACAACTTCATTGTTCTTGAGTGGGAAATATATAGTTTGTTTAGAGGAAAACCATCTGGATTTGACAGTGGAGTTGATCTATTCACAACTGAGTGGGTAAAATGATGCTACGTTCCAAATCCAGCTACAACTTACCCAAATCTGCTACAGGAAAGGGGAGAAGGCAAGGGAGGCAGAGAAAACAGGAGTGGGAAGGAAGGCTGCAAGCAATCACAAGTTTAAGAAAACACAGGGGCGGAAAAAAAAGAGAGCTGCTTAACAAGCTACACGAAGCAGAACATGGTATGAACGTGTCCTCTCTCACACTGCCCCCAAAAACTCGCCTCAGCTCACTGGTCAGAGTCACCTGATTCACACTCCAAATGGAGCCCTGGCTGCTCTCCACCCAAAGCAGATGCAGACAGTTCTACCTCCTCACTTGCCCAGCCTCAGCCTTTGCTTTCCTAAATGTCAACACAATAAACATCCCTCTCCCTGGGTTTGCACTCTTCCCTGTTCAACCCTCACCCCAAGATCCCCTGCCTTCTTTTCTTGCTATGTGTTTGCCTACTATGTCTGCTTCATGGACGTTATTTTACCCCAGCTTTAGGGAAGTCACAAACCTTTAAGCAACCCTTAGCAGTGGCTCTCTGGGTTGGGGAAAAAGATGCAGCAATACAGATGCACATACTCATGACCCATTCCCTACAATTAGGGGCTTGGCATATGCCCTAGAGCCACATACATTGGACATGAATCCAGTTACGGGCCTGAAAAGAAGAGGAATACACAGAGTCACAGGGTTTTGGCAGTGAGCTAAAGCTCACTGAGCTACTGAAGCTGGCTTCCACAACACATTATCTGCAAAACCTGGAAAGCATCAGCCACCCCAGGCCAGCATGCTCAGCTGTTTTAGCCCAAACTGCCCCTCGAGGTGGTTTGCAGTGCAAGATCCAGCTGCCAAGAGGCACCAGGGTTTGCGTCTCTTCCCACCAGCCTGGCAGCAGGGAGCCAGGAGGGCCAAGAGCAGGCAGCCTGCAGAGGGGAGGTGCTGCAAACAACTGCCGCAGGGCTGGCCTGCACTGCCATGGCACAATTTGCAAGGATTGCTTGCCAGAGGCCTTCAACATCCCTGAGAGTTTAGGGAGCTGCTTTGGGAGCTCCTGTATGCTCATTGTGGGTTTAGCAAAATCGTCTCTATTTTGTCCCCCGGAACATACCAATTCAGAAACGCTAACTTGGCACATAGAACGCACTGCATTTAATTATACAAAAAAATTTTGTCTAAAACAGAGGTTTAAAAAAAGCTCAAACCCCTAGTTCTGCACTTAAAAATAACTCCCGGAGCAGCACAGTTAAAACAGCACAGCTAAGATGTCTTGTCTATGTGGTGTGTTTGTGCTGAATGTTTGCTTTCACCAGGACCCAAGCCTGACTTTCTGCAAGCACAGATGTTTCTCTTAAGGCTGGACACTGGCATGTGTGTTGCTGAAAAGGGTGAAAGAACAGCCTGACCCTGATGGTCTTCCTCCTACAAATACTTATGCACCCACCTTAGATTTCCTATAACCTCTCCCACGTTAAGTGCTGGCAAAGAACATATAAATATTTACTGAGGTTGATCCATCTGAGAACACCCTCATGGCTCCCAAGGTGCCAGTTTACCAAATTCCACACAGTAATTAATTGCTTCTCTGATTCAAAATAGCTTTGACAGAGGTCTCCAAGGCCAGCCCCTTCTTCTTGGTGTTTGACTTTGGTGATTTGTCCAGATAAAGCTGGTGTAAACTGATCACACAGTTAATAACAGCCCACTTCACATGAAAGTGATCTGCCTGGGTGGGAAGAAGAGGAGATGTCGGGCTGACACAAACCCGCATGTGAAGGCACATACAGAAACGCTGGCCACGCTGCTCCAGTCTGCATCCAAACACTGCACCGAAGGGAAAACTATACTGAAGGGAAGATTGGCTGCCAGATAACAAAAGTTTATTAACAAACCCCTTGCCATCACAAAAGCATTTGGCCTTCTTTGCCTTCAGTGCTTGTGTATGCTGCCCATTGCAATATCTGGTTCCCATACATGCAGGGAAATCTGTCTGGTGCCATGCAGGTCTGCTGGAAGGAAAGGCCACTTGAAGGGCCTCTCTGTTTTTCATGGAGCACCTCACATCAGTCCTGGGGGCATTAGAGAGAAGGACCTGAAAAGGGACTTGGCTTGAGTTTCATTCAGAGCAGCAAGTGCAGCCCAAAGTCAGGCATTTAAATTCTCCCCATGAGGAGGGGCTGACAGGAAGGGATGTGCCTGGAGGCTGACTTGCAGAAGAGAAGGATTATTGCCACTGGACAAGGAGATAGCCCTGTGCAAAAACACTAAATCATGGAGTTGGCTGAAGGGCAGAGGGTCACCGCCTGTTAGGCTGGACAGTCCCATCTCTTTGGTCATCTGGAGGGTCAGCACAAGTCTGGGAGCACGAGTTCAACCCACTGCAAGATCGGCTGAGCGAGGGCCTGCAGACCCTGCAGACAACAGCTGAGAAACACCTGCACGCTCCTCCCACCCACCGTATTCCTCCCTGTCCTGGGCCAGACCTGGCATGTGACTTTCTCCCTCGTGAGATGAAAATACTTCCTTTTCTTCCTGCTCATCCTCCTCCTGCAGAAGAGTTGAGGCTCCAGGAATGCACTGACGCAGGACTCTATGTCAAAGCAGTTTATAACCAGGGGGGTTTCTCTGTTCTGCTTTATATAAGCCAGTGATAATTACATGTTTATAATACAAGGAAATAAGCATTCTTGGCAAAACAATACAGACCTTTGAGAACCTTGTGCCACAGCCACAGCCTTAGCATCTGAGCTCTTGCTACTGACTGCAAGACAACAACTGCACATCGAAGGGAGCCTAGTGGGCATCCTTTGGGTCTCTTTCCCACACACAGCAGCATGCCCTCACCTAACTCCCTGCCTCCCCAGGTCCAGTACCAGCCCAGCAGCACACTTCATGCACTCCAAACTGATTGAAATACTTGTCATATCTAGACAGTAAATGGGGCTTTTAAAAACATACTGCCTCAAAACAACTCACAGCATGTTTTGGGAAAGGGGTCCCTTTTTGGACTGAAAAGAGAAAACCCTGTGTATTGATTAACATAGAGGAAGGAAGTTGCAATCTACAAAAAAAAAAAACCAACAAACCATCAACACCAAAAAACTGCTTTGCTCTTCAGGAGAGAAACTGCTCTCAACCCCTGGTAGGCAGCAGCAATCCTAGCTTGGGGAAGAACACAAACCAAAAATTTGACAACATGTGAGACACAGCAAGAGAAGAAGATGCGCAGGCAAGGAGAGGCACAGAAGGGAACAGCAGCATCCCAGTTCTGCACCCACTTTGAGTCCAGATGCATCAGGGCACCCTCAGAAGAGCTAGGCAGCCTTCAGGATAATTCCTGGGCTTGCCTTCTGCCTCATCCTGGGGTGAACGCTTCCTCAGCCCCACCATGCATCAGGATTTTTTTATCCTCATAGGTTAAAAAAAAGAAAAAAGCCCTGTGATCTCCAATGCTAAAAACACTTTTTGGTCATTGGTGCCTCTTGGGCTGTTAAATCAACCACTTCTTAAAGAGAACAGAGTCTGAGAGTGTCACACTTAGAAAGGAAAACAAGATGATGTAGTCTCTCTTTTCTAAACACAGAAACCAACCAAACATACATCTTACCTTTAAATTCCCTTCCTTTCCCCTGCCTTAAATCCACAGTCTCAACTATACCTTGTTGACTACTGCACTGCCACATTCCAGGTTTTAAATTAAAGCTGGCCCAAAAAAAGCCCTCGAGACCAGAGAATGCCAGCTATTTTTTCCCTTTTTGTCATTATAGAATTTTATGACCTGATGTGTGGTGTAGTCAAGGAGGCAGCAAAGTCCAAATGGCCCTTTTTGCCCAACATACCTGCTCCCTCTGGGGCTTTGAGTCACATCGCCTGATTTAATAGTGTGAAAATTTGTTTCAGCACCGTGAAGTTTGCAGAGCCAGGGAGAGAAAGCTGGAGCTCATCCTGACTCGAAGGGCCACTAGCACCACAAAACAACGATGCAGCAAGTAACTTTCCCAAAGCACTGTGAATGCATTAAAAAATTGGCTCTTGCAAAGGAAGCACAGGAGCTGAGCCTACCTGAGTGGGAGAACTGCCTGCATAACAGCTGTGCTAACAATACCCAGCTGAATAAACTACCTGTGCCCCTGGCAAGCTCATCATGTGGGAAAGTAACTCAGCAACCAGCTACGATGTTCAGCTTTAAAACTGCAGCACGGAAACGTGAAGGAGACCAGGACCAAAGCAGGTCTCAGCAACTTAGACCCACAGAAGGTGTTCCCATGGCAGATTAGGTGATAACTCCTCCAGAAATGCCACACTGGTACTGTCCAGCCTCCCTCAGAGAGGTCGGGCTGCAGAACTAAGTTGTTCCTCCTGCCCTTAAAATCCACAAAGAGACATCTCACACCCAGCTGAGCCTGGCACTTGCATGGCATGGCACAGGAGCCCACGGCCATGCTGCAGTGTGCACCACAAGGACATGCAAAGGCCACTAGTGGCCAACTGCTGGTGGCATGCGCTAGCCCAGAGGGCAAGTCCATCACCACAGTGGGCTGGAGCAATTGAGCTGAGCCAACACGTGGCCATGCACAAACCCTGCCACCAGCCCTGGAAAGGGTCCCAACCTGACTCTGCTCCCTGCAGCATGGAGCCACCTTGGGTGCAAGCATGGCTCACCCACAACCCAAGCATGCAAGAGCAGGGAACAGCCTACAGATTCCCACCAGCTAAGCGTCAGCAGTGCTGGCTCATCTCCCTCCTCTGTGTTTGGACATAGACTGAAAAAATACAGCTCCCTCTCTTCCTTGTGGCATAGTCATTTCTAGGCAAGGGAAAAGCAGGGATCCTATTGAAAATGAAGGGGGCAGCATAAGCAAATTAATCAAGCAGCTTGGAATAGGCTAAAAGGTTTGAGAGGGAAGAAGGAACTCAATGAACAAAGGGCTTGTAGCACTGTGGTGCTGGAAAACAGACAAGACTTAGAAGACAGAAAAATTTTTGCCAAAATGTCATTTTTACTGTATTGCCTCACCAGCCCACAACAGCATTCACAAGACTGCTGTACAACACCTGCAACATGCAACCTCTCCACAGCAAAAAGGCAAACCTCTCTGCCTGCCTGGAAAGGTACTTCACCATGCGTACACTGATGTTTTCACAAGATAAAAACAATAAAGCATCTCGTGCTGTTCTACCTTGTTTTTCCAAAGAAAACTGAAAGAGGACTCTGCTGGGAATGCATACATGCAACACCATAAATCTCAGTATATACAGAGATGGAGTCTTTCAAATACTGCATTTCACAGGGCATAATTCTAGACAAATACTGCATAGCAAGCAACCTACAAGCACAAGAGTTGTGGTTAAAATACCCCACCACCATTGAATTCAATGGATGCAACTTCACATGGGGGTCTGGACTCCATGCCGCATTCAAGAGGACTCCTGTAAGCTTCATTATGTGAGACCTCCTCTTCCACAACCTTGCAGATGTAACCTATTCCCCCAAGGAAGGGCTTGCCACCTCACAATCCCCTTCTTGCTTCTGCACAACTCCACAGCAAGCAGAGCCATCACAAGAAGCCACCCCAGCTTGTGCTGCATGATTGCTCGTGTTCCAGGATTACCTGTGACACTGGACACCCTGGAAACGTCCTGAGTTTGGGTGGAGCGGTTTCGACTCTGCTGCCTGCGCCTGCTGGTTGCCGACCTGGTGGTGCGCAGGTGAACTTCGCTCACTTTGAAGAAGGCCACCATGAAAGGCTGCTTGTCGTAAGGGCCATCTCGCCCTACCAGGCCTGCTTCTCTAGGGTTTACACTGAAACCTTCAAGCCAAACAGAAAAGGGAGTGTTAGAGAAACAGTGCAGCTGGATTGCTCCTTAGAGCAGCCTGGTATCCCCACAAGCAGTGTCTCCTCTCTTCTTTAAACACCAAACCTTCCTTTCCTGCCACCAGGACCTATGCACATGTTTTTGACAGCAGTCTACCCATGTTGGACAAGACTTCACTGCAGGACCTGGTTCCTTCATTCCCCTTTGGCATCTCTAGTCCCATTTTGGTATTAGATAGATATGTAAAACACTAAACTCAGATGTGTCATGAAATTAGTCATGCTGCCTGTGAAACACAAGAAGCAGACATGAGATTAGGAGACCTTTAGGGACAGCAGAGGGCAAACAGATGGTGTGCTTCTGTCAAGAGCACAGTGGTAGACTCTCAGCCTGGCTGGAGAGGGAGAAGCTGGCACTAACAATTTCTCAGGAAGAAGTGGACAGCCCCTCCAGTCTTACTTGACATCACAGGTGTACCAAACTCCAGCATGAAGCAACAGAAAGAAAACAGTGTTGGAGACTGGTTCCTATAAAAGACAGACGTCACTGTCACCTTCTGCTCATCTAGATCCTCTCCATTGCTTCTTTTCCAAAACTCAATTTCATGCTCTTTTGCAGTCTCTTCTTTTCTTTTCCACCTTTCAAAGTTTCTGTAGGCTGTGAAATGCCATCATTGCAGCTGCCCCACACAGCGACCACATAGTTCATCCAGCAGTGCTCCCACATCAGCTTTGATGAGGTCTGAGCATCAACAGCAGCCACAGCAGCCTGGAGGGCTGCCATAAACCCACATGGGGAGGTACATACCCATATATCTGCCTTTTCTCTTCCTCTCATCCCTAAACCTCACCCCACATGGCATACCTGTTCCATGACCCCTTCCACCTCCAACCCAGCAACTGGGGCCCTACCCAAATCCACTTCCATGAGCTGGTCCTGGTATTGTCTAGAGACACCTTATGTGGAAAGACACGTCCATCATGGGACAGCCCACCACCTGTGCCGTCAGACATCTTGCTCGTGGTGCTGGCTATAGCTGCCTTATGAAGGCAGAGTGCTCACCCTGCCCCGTCCCAGCTGAGTTCTGTTAGCACCACTTCTAGAGAGCACCCAGGAGACTGAGGGGTGACTTGTGTTCCCTGGCCCATGACCTACCGTCCCGGGTCACCACGCTCAGCTGCAGCCCCATATTGTGCTGCGGGTTCATCACCCACATGTTGCTGGTGGCAGTGACATCGAACTCCAGCCAGCCCTCCTCCGACGCCCATACTGCCCGCGTGTCCAGCAGGAACAGGTCGGAGGCCCTGCAGAGAAGGGGGATGACAAGATTGGGATGTTGGGGATTCTCTCTCCTGGCTTTTGCTGTTACAGAAACAAAATCTGAAATAGTTCTAAGTTACGTTAATGCCTAAAACAAAACGTCTCAAATCTGCCTGTTTGTATCCAGAGTTTCGCCATGAGACACGCATACTTCCACACATGAAATTCAGGATTATAAAGAGAGATTTTCTAAGATGGAGGAAAGCAATCTTACTCCTCAAGGCTGTCCATTTCTCCACCAGCAAGGGATTAGTGAGGCACTCGTCTCGCTGAAGAGTGTGCTGCTAGCCCTGACATTACTTCATTCATGCATTTCTTACATTCATGGCCAGTGGAACCACCAGAATGACCAGGCATTCAATGGCTTTTGTCACAGGGGTTTCATGGTTTAAGCTCACCATACACAAACACAGGCTTGCCTCAGCTGACCAAAATAAAGAACCAAATAAATGACTGGCCAAGCATCAAACAGCGAAGGAAAATGAACCTCTAAAGGCCTCTAAAGACATTTTTCTGAGGCTTATCAACAAGGAATGGATGCCTTGTTCCAAGGCTGCTGGTCTTGCGCCACCTTTATGGGCTTCAGTTTCAAATGTTTTTAAGTCTATCAGTTTTTTGCAGCATCAAATACTCACCCAAGCTCTATTCAATTAAATCAGCTGCAGAAGCACCCAGAGAAATCCCATGTACATTTTCTCACTGTATTAGAGTTGTAACTTTCCTGTGCAAGAAAGCTACAATTCCTACCTTTTACCTGTGGCCATCACCACAAAATGGATATCAGGTGTCAATCCCATCTTCATCTCTTTTCCCCCCTGGATTTTTTCTCTAACAATGTAAATGAGGGAACAGAGCACCTGTCTCTCCTACCCATCAAAGATCAAGTTCGGAAAAAAATTTGATGGAGTTACATTGTATTTTTGGCCAACTGCTATGTCATACTGCCCAGCAACTTGGTTTGCATGAGATCACACATGGAAAAATAAGCACTTGAGTGTACTAGAGCTCCTAGTGCAGCTATTTTTACAGCATGGAGGCTTTCCTCCATCTCACTGGTAGCTGCACACTGTGGTTGACTCAGCAGCCTTTCCCACAGGAGTCTTTGCCACCGTTCCTCCAGCAGGAAGAGGGCTCAGGATCAACTCTGACCTCCACCTCCAACAGCAGCAAGCAGCTAGGGTTGGCCAGCTGCTACACGTTTTGGAAACCTTAAGGTTGAGAGATTTGGGCTTTCCCAGGCAGGGTATATAAACTGAAGTGTTGCTTAAAGGCAACAGCAAACAGCAGCTGCAGCTGTAACCACTCTTTCCCTCTCAAGTTTTAAGAGAGGAATGAACTTCTAGATCATTGCCACCTCTGAACATGACTTAAACACTGGGCCTTTCCAATGCTTTAAGTCAACTATATCTGAAAAGGGGTTTTCCTAGCACCTGTTCAGACCTTCCCTCTCACACCAATTGCTTCCTGATCTCTGTACTCTATAACTCCTCTGCACAAGGAACTCTGTAAGAGCAAACCCTCCTGAACACTGAAACACACACATAGGAGTAGTCAGGTCCAGAAAACCATGAAGAGGAGGCTGAAAGTTTATGTTCCCATTGCCTTGACCTTCAGGAAGGCACTTGGACATCAGAGAGCTCTAAACCCAAAATGCTCCACATGGCATCATGCAGCCCATTCCCCTGAACTCCAGGCAGGATCACCTACATCCATGTCGTTCCTGAAAGTTGTTTGCCGACCTGATCTCGTATAACTCCAGCCTCAAGGACTCTCTCACCTTTCCAGGAAACTGAATGGGTTTCATGTGACTGTTTTTTCATCCCCCATACTATCTAACTTAAATGTCACAATATCCCATTCTTATTACAACAATATCTTCAGTCTGTCCTTACAAGCCCTGTTTTATAGACTTTGACTTCTCTCATTGTTTTTTATTGACACAGCTCAGATCAAGACCTCACTGATGCTGAGTACAGTGGAAGGATAATTTCGATATATCTCACAGACTGTGCCTCTACTCATACACCTCAGAATATGATTTTGGCTTCTTCACAAAACTCACACTGTTAACTCATGTTCACCTTGTGATCTACTATAATTCTTAGATTCATGCTGCTGAACCGCAAAGGACACAGTCATTCCCTAGGGTGTATCTACGTCAATGGTTTTTCATGTCCAAATGCAACCGTCCTTTCCACCAAATCAAATTTCCCCCCACACGTTCCCAGACTGAACCTCCACAATTACTAGATTACTTAAAATACAAACCTGCCTTCCAATGGGTATCCCCCATTTTAGTGTTCTCCACGAATATAATAAAAAAACTGCCTGACCAAAGAAAAATTCTACCAAACAAGAATGATCCACTTTATCCCAGGCTGTCACTCTCCCTTTGGAAAGCTTTTGATTCCTTTGTAAAATGAAGAAAAAGGGACAATTGAGCTTTCCAGTCCAGTTAACTCTCTGCAAAGTCTCATACAGGACTGATTTTCAATCAGCTCTGCTATTCAGCTGACTTTTGCGTTGTTCAACTGGATGAAGCCAATGCTGAAGGTTCACCCCACAAGATTTTAGGCCGTAGTGGATGTGTAGGCAACACATCTGAATACCTTTTCTTTAAGTCTCTTTGCAATCAACATTTGTCGCCCAAGCTGCGCAGAACTCATATCATTACTAGTTTCCATTTTGGCAGGAAGGTTTAAAAAAAATACTCAGTCATCTATTTCCAAAAACAAAATTAGGGAGGAAGAGGGGAAAAAAAAAAAAAAAAGAATTTACTCACATAAAAAAACCTCCCAATGATTTAACTGTGTGTCTTTAAACACTCCTTTATTTTTTTCAGAACAGAAATCTTGTATGTCGTCCCCACTTAAGAAAATCACCTCAAATTTGGCCAAGCAGTAAGTACTTGAAAATTGCTGCCCACAAAGGCTCAACGGAGATTCAGATCCTCACAACAAAATCCTCTGGACTTTTTGCATGCAGGGAACATACTTTCACCTCCTTTCCCCCTTGGTAAACCAAATACCATAAACCACCTGAGGGGAATCTGCTTTTCCCTACAGCTGGGTGGCTAAGAGATTCTCCTGCTACTCCTGCAAAAAAGCTGTACGATGTCTGATCTTGAAATGGAAACTGGGAAATATCCCAGACTAGCCTTTGGTCAAAGAAAAATAAGAAGGAAGGTCAAAAGGAAAGAACATCTCAGCCCCTGGTCAAAGGGAAAGAATATCTTATTAGACGGGGAAAGGTGGAGGGTTTATTGCAGTTGTGGAGGACACAGAGACGTGCGAGGACTAGATGGAGAGACCTGGGATAAAATGTCTGCAGAGGAAAAGGCATTACAAAGTTTTTCATCTGCACAACAAGAATGAGGTCATATTGCCATGTCCCAAAGAAAAATAGTTTAGGAAGCAGTCAGACACCATGCTGAAGAGCACTACACATAAGTAGATGCAAGCCCACAGGCAAAGCAAAGTCTAAGAGTGGACAAGAAGGTAAGAAAAGGATCATATACTGAGCAAGTCACACAAAACAAAGTATTGAATTTCTAGTCATTAAGTGACAACATTGATCCTGTGCAGTGAGGCAGGCAGTGGCCTTCCAAGAGGAAGCAGCAACTGCGTATGTGGTCATATTCATGGAAGGGTGTCTGAAAGCTTTGGCTTTTGAGAACAACAAAGGCAAGACGGAACCTGAGGGAAACAGGAAGGGAGAGTGAGGAACAAGAAAAAATAGAAAAAGAAAGGCTGGAAGAAATGTTTGAGCCAGCATCATTGAGGAGAGAGGAAGAAGTATCTGCTCTCAATATAGGCTGAAGAAAGCTGAGTCAGTCCAAAGGTTTCATGTCTGAGCAACCCCAGATGTCAAGGACACCGCAGGACCTCTGGCACCTCCATAGGACTTTAAAATTCAGTGTACAGAAGATAAATTTCATCACCAAAATGGGCAGCTTCTTACCATACTCTCTGTCTAAACGTGCCTCTGGGTTTTTACACAGCTACTGCCACCTCATTGTCACTAAGACACTCAACCATCTCATCTTTATTTTCAGTGTGCTTGACCATCTAGATGAGTCCAGTTACTGATTTCCATAGGAAGGCTGCTGCAGGCATAATATGTATTAACCTCTTATTATTAAAGAGAAGCAAGTGAATGGGAGAATCTGAGGTGATGAGCTGAAACAACTTTCCTCATACAAGAGAGGATATTAAATAGGAAGATGCAAATGAGAGACTCCCAGCTCAAAACAGGAGGTCTTTGTTCTGCATCAGGGCCCTAAAGTACGGCTCAAGTCTGAAGAAATAAATGGGAGTGTTTCCATGGCCTTCAGAAGACTTTGGAGAAGGAGAGAGAAGCAAAGGTCAACAGAGCAATCACAAGTGGCTGCAATAAACAGAAAGGAGTACACAGTTTACTGGAGAAAATATGGCCTGTGTAATTCAGAAGGCAGGATTTAGCTCCAGTGTCCTCAGAGAGCAGATTTGTCAGATATAAATATCAAATATAGCTACTATTCTTAATGCCGGCATCCCAACCACGTACTCAGGGCATTTATAGGAGAAACAGCTTGCATTTAACTTCAGTGCTTTTCCCTCTATAAGATAAATATTTTGTTAACTGAAACCTCTGTGTAAACCTTTCAACAGAAGGTCTCTGGGTGTTAATTCTCTTTAATTGAACACTAATTAAGTTAGAATTCAGTCAAATTAGTAACCAGGTCAAGTGGTTTCTCTTAGTTACTATACTTAGTGAAATGCTCACATTAAAATAATTTCTCTGTTCTGGATACACATTACAGCATGGAACTTTGCTACAGGAAAAACACCAAAGCTATAAAAAGCTAAATTTAAAGAAGCATCTGTTGAACTAGTTTTTTTTTTTACTTTCCCACCCTCCCTGGCCTTCTTTCCCCAAGCAGGCAGAAGTTTTACCAGGGAGACAGTGAGAACAAACAGAAATCTCACCTTCAAAATGACCAAGTTAAAGGTCTCATATTTTAATTACATGTCTTGGAACAACATTTTTGGCCCAACTTCAAAGCCTGCAATTACCCAGGTGTTTAAAGGATTGTTATGCATCAACAGCCATTTACCAAAGCATTAATTACTATAAGTCTCTAAAACTTTCCTCGGCTCAACCTTTTTGTTTACTTTTCTTCAAAGACAAGTTGACATAATAGTCTAGACTGCCTAGCAGCAGTTTCTCAAAAGGGAATTTTGCACAGAAGTGTGTGGAATCTACATTTTAATTAATACTCTTTCTAAATACTCTTCTGCATACCTCAGGATCAGAGTCTTTAGTTTGCACTGACATCAACTTTCAGTAAGAATTATCCTGTGTCTAGCAAACTAGCAAGATTATTTGCTACTTTTCTACTTTCAGTGGGCAAATAACTCTTACCCACAACTGACTCAGAGTCTTACAGAGTTGATGGAGCTCCACATAGATAAAACTTTGAAACTGCAGCCTTTTCAGACCTGTAGATCCCCCACCTCGCATTAGATGTAAGCACTATTTTGAATTTAAAAGTGTTTATTACTTATAAAATGGACCTTATCTGGATCCCCTATGGCACAAGGTACTACTGCCAAGAAATGCAATACAAAACCTTAACAACTTAGCGTATCTCAATGACCAGTACTCCAAAGATTTAACAGCAGCATAGAAAATACAATCTACCTCTGTGCTCCCCTGTACAGAGCCTCAGGCAGGGGAATGCCATGGAAAGCAAAGGCAGTTTCTATTGTGTCACGAGAAGTGAGGTTCAGTTTACCTGTCCTGAAGAAGCAATGCCATCTGTAGGACAGAGGACCAGGAGAGATGCACACAGCCTGTAAAGGTTTCTTAGATACAAGGAAAGACATATGAAGAAGTGTCAACCTACAAATGAAGTAGCTTCCAAGGTGGAATAGAAGGCCTGCAGCTGGGCACTGATTTGCAAGGATTGACAGCCAGCAGAGGAAAAAAGCACAGAATGGATATGTTGGGACAGTCTGGAGGAGGTCTGCAATTCAGCATAGGGAGGGGAAAGCCATCCTGGATGCATCCAGACATGGAAAAGCACAAGAAGGAATGGATAAGTTCAGCCTCACACCCCTACAGCTCCATGCAATGAGTTCCCCTGTGCTAAAAAGGCTGTCCTGTAACACTGTGTGCATCACCCCTGGCAGCAAAGTCTCCACGGGCAGAAGGTTAAGTCTTCCAGACTCACTGGAGAGCAACACGGGGAAACTTGGGATGATCCTTTCCCTTTCCCTTTCCCTTTCCCTTCCCTTCTTTAAGAAAAAGGGGTATTCTAGCTGTAGTGATGGCTATAGTACACTTCAGAGTTTAAATGCAGTTTGAGGCATGAAGATGGGGTAGAGGACAAAGGGGTAATATTTATCTTTGTCCATTAAGTAAAGAAATAAGGCACTGATACGGCATTCTTTAGTTTAGATAGAAAACGCCAGCTGGTTAAGGAATCAGTAAGTTTCATCCAGAATAACTCTGACTTTCAAACTACTCTAAACCAACCAGCCTAAAACACAACAAATCACATACCCACAGTGGGAGCTGAACTGAGATGCGGGCAGACGCCTCTCTATAGCATCATGGAAACAGCTCTATCATATACAAATATATGCACACTATATACAAATCTGACCCCAACTTGAAACAGATTGATGCTAGCTTTGTCATTTGTATTACACAACCCATTCCAAAACCCAGTCGAGGAGGGTTATTTATTTTCTAAGCTATAAACACTGCCGCTGAATCAATTTGCCCTTTAGATTAGAAGCTCGGATCGCATTTGTATAAATATCCTGTTGCAAAGAGGAAGACTTTATTACCACTATAACTGGCAGCTAAAACCAACAAGCGCCTTAACCCTTAAGGAATTGTGTTCAGTAGAGCAGGAACATGGTCCCCAGGCAGTTGCTGTGCAGGGCACATTTATGTCCACACGTGTCTTTTCATGTAGGAGGAATCTTCCTGCCCATCATGTCCCCATATTTCATCCTGGGCACAAACGAAACTGTTTAATAAACTGACCATTAACGTACCATATCTTCCTTTGATCTCTAACACAGGCCACTGTGTTTTTCATAGATCAGTTGTTTGGACAGTGTGGGAGTGTTTTGAGGTCTGCATTAGCAGGATATTTACACTTGAAAACATACTGATGATCCAAACCAAGGACTAACATCTTTGATCAACCATGAACTACCTTCCCTAGTCCTGACCTGACACCTCTCTGGGTGAGGGCATGGAAGTTTCAAGAAAGAAACTGTTTAAATAATGATCTGTTTTCAGGGACAAACTCGTTTCTTTCCTTCCCATGTAAAGGTCTTGTTTACATGGCATTCTACTCCCAAGATGTACCAGAAATCACAGAGGGCTTTGCTGCTTCTTCCACAAAATCAGTGCTGCACTTTAGACTCAAGCCCAGGTGGAGGGTTTAGCTGTGCATTGGTATAACACAAGGGAGGAGAGTTGAGGCTGTGTAGCTCCTGCCTGCTGAAATTAAACAGCCTGTCAGATACAGCCAAGGTGGGACAAGCACCTGGAAGCTGACACCACTTGCCTTCCTAAACTGGTGCTTTGGCAAACATCCCTGTTTTCTACATATTCCAAGGGAGAGAAAAAGAAAAAAAAAAAAGAAACAAAGAAAAAAAAGAAGAAAAATATTCCACCCTAGTGTTCAAACAGCCCAGTCTCTTAAAACTCTGGGGGGTCAGAAGCTGAAGGGTAGCAACATCCTGCAGATGTTTCACCCATTCCCTCTCCTCTCATCAGCCCCTACAGCCCACAGCCTGTTTCAAAACTCAGGGCCATCCCCCTCAAAGAAAACCAGATGTCACCTCAGCCCTGCCTGGTGAAACCTCTTCTCCACACAACCCAAAATGCATACAGCTGATGGCTGGCCACAAGCTTGACCCATCCATCCTGAGGATTTCATTAATCTCCTCGCAGCAGCCCACTGACAGCTCCAGCAGTTTGTGTTATGACAAAACATGGCCGTTAACCGTGGTTTGGTTAAAAAACAAAAGCTTCGCTTCTAGGCACTATTTTTCTTACCTTACGAAAGGGTGGAAGGAATGGGGAGATGAAAATATTACTGACACAAGTGAGTCAGTATTAAAAATGTTTTCTTTTTTAAGAGAGAATGTACATAGGCCACACTGTCCTCAATGTGAGTTTCACTGCCTGGAGCCCCCACAAGTATATTTTTCATATTTCTGATGGGACAAGGTCAGACTTCTGCCCACAGGTTTTATGCTATTTCAATCAGCTTGATCTCTGATCATTCATGCTCTCTTTCCATACACATCTGCCTAGGAGACAGTCTCAAATGGGCCCATATAGTCCCTGATTTTAGCCCTGTCTACAGGGGCAAAAATCAGGTTGATAATTCAGTAACTGGCAGAAATTTTAGCCTCAGGCTTGGTTCCATTTTTAGCCATCAGGGAGCAGCCAGCAATGCCTCGCGAATCCGTGCAGCAGTGCACATCTGGGCTGGAGTCACACGCTCATGCTGTTACTGTCCAGATGAGCTTTTTTTTCCCTTCGCTCAAGTAATACTGAATTAAGCCACTTCATTACACTTAATTGGAGCCAAGGGATACTTCCAGGCTCTGAGCTTTGGTGAAGATTTGTATTTACTGAAGATTTCTCTTATCTTCTGCCCTGCCAAACTTGTTTCTTTGACAGAGGCAGGCAGGATCCTTTTTCTTTATATTTTCCCCCAGAGGTGCATGCTGCCTTTCCCTTGTAGACTCCTGGTTTAAATCTATACATGCCAGCTGCCCTCTTAAGAATCCTTTGTGCCCAAAAGTATTTTAGTAGCTACCAATAATTGCCTCAGACAACTGTTAACCTCATAAAAGCCAAGATTAACATGGTGTCTCTGAACTTTCTCTGAAGACTGCAAATGTTAACTGAACAGGCACCTTCTGCAGCCTTTAGAGATGAATTGTCCAGACCAGAAGGAATATTTGTCAACAGAAAAAGATGAAAAAAAGGTGTGACATCAACTCCTCTCTCTCACCTGCTAGTTCACCAGCTAGACGTCAAGATCTGTACAGACTCCTCCCCATGCAATAAAATATCATAAAATGTCAGGAAATATCAGGCTGTTATTCAAAACCACTAATCTAAAGGAAGTGTGACACAACTTTTTCTAGTAGTTTTTGGTTTTTTAAGTCAAAGGCAGCTGTTATTTTCTGGCTCATAAGATGTTTTCTAAAATTCAACAGAAGCCTTACAAATATTTAGCCAGTTCCTTCAAAACCCAGTGCTGTCTTTTCCTTATAATTTAACCTTCCAGTGTTCTGAACTAGAAAAGAGAGCATTGTATTCCAAATTAATCCACTGAGACAAGAGGCGAGAAAAAAACATTTTGGACTTTTTTTCCCCCAGTTAGAGCAAGAAAGTGAATGGATGATCAAAACCCATAATCTCCCAAATAATATAATTTCTTAAGGCATACCAGAATAATCTGAGGCATTTTTCCCCTCCATGCAGAGATATTAGTGAACAGCTAAATACAGCTTTTTAGTATTTGTTTTCAAGAATGTTTACAGGCCAAAGTCCACCCAGGTCACCAGTGAGGGTGAATGTTTGAACCTACGGCAGGTGTAGCCGATGGAGTCATACCCCAACCGAATATAACACTGAATATGTAATATGCAGCTTCTACTATCTTAACTCTTTTAACATCTGTGTATTTTTAATATAACGGGGACAATTAATAAACATATATGCACTTTTATATACAGGTATGTACAGAAAGTACAAGCTTATCCATGTATTTATAGAGAAGCATACGTTTTTAAATGTGATTTTCTATTTTACACATACATGAAAGTCCTTTAAGCTGGAAGGAAAAAAGAAGGGAAAAGGGCATGTCCTTTCTACAGCTGCAAGAATCTGTGAGCCACATCTTGCCCACCTCTGTGAGGGTGATGTGAGCCACATCTTGCCCACCTCTGTGAGGGTGATGTGACAAGTCCCACAGACTCATCTGAAGCACAAAATGCTTTAGCCAAACATCTCCCTCCTTCCCACCAGTAAAAGTAAATAAATAAAGTAGGAAAAGAAACAAAAAAGGGAGCCCTGAGGGACTGGATGAGTCAGAGGTTAGTAATGAACTACAGACACTCATTCCTGGGTCAGCGGTTCACGCCCAGCCCCTGTCAGGAGGGATGGGGAATTGCTGGCAATCTGGGTCTGGAGGAAGCCGCATTACGTTTCCCAGTCCCAGCGGAGGGATCCCCTCAGCATGGCCACCAGCAACAGCAGGAGGAACGTGGCAGAAGGGAATTGAAAGACCCAAAATACTCGCCAGCTCTTGGACAGAGACCACCCTGGTGACCCCCACCTGGGTGCTGCTGCCTCTGCTCTGTCCGTAGGGAGGTCTCTAGCACCTGGGGATGCCAAGGACACACAGATGCCAAAGGACACACGTCACGGCTTCGCAGCTCAATGCCATTTTGGCATGCTTCTGATATGGTGGTGTGAAACAGAGATACAAGGTCCCAGCACCATCGTTGCACACAGCCACTCTCAGAACAGAGAGTTTGTAAATTTGTTAGGAACAGAGTATACTAGGGGCCATAACCTGTACTTTATCCTGCACTTTATTCTCTTTCCCGCATTGCCTTACTTGCTTGTTCAGTTTACTCTGAAAAAACGTTATATCCGCATAAAAGCTGACAGTCCTCCTACTCTGTGCCCTGCTTCAGTGACTGTCACAGAGCAGCGCACCAATTTCTTCCACAGACACTTGGTAGAGGTTTTCTTCCTGCTCCAGAGGTGAGATCTCTACTTGTGGAATCTGAAGCAGACCTATGTTCACCGTTTTCCCTGCACTGTGACTCTGAATGTGCAATATATCTAACATCTATAAAATCTGCGTGACTGTCTGGACTTTGATCAGCTCTTCAAGTGGGCATTGATGTAACATCCTAACCAGCAAGCACATCACCCCAGAAGGCACTCCAGCAATCTGCAAGTTGAAGCACAAAGGGAACACAGATCTTCCAAAACCCACGCCTTCTTCCCCATCACCTATTTACCCAAGTATTTCTCTCTTTTCCCCAGAGGCTACACTCCCCACAGAACAACCACGAGCTATTTGATGTTGCCCTAAGAACTGCCAATCATCAAAGGCCAATCCCTCCAAATGGTACCAGTGGAAAGGCTGGAGAAGGAAGGAGCAGAAAGGAAAACACCCATGAGGGCTTCACAGAGAAAACAAATGGAGCTTTTTTTAAACACTGCTGGTTTTGATTTCTGGTTTGGGGTTTTTTGGTGGTTTTTTTTTTTTTTTTTTTTTTTTTTTTGTTTTTTTTTTTTTTTTTTTTTTTTTTTTTTTTTTTTTTTTTTTATATCTTTGGCGACNGTTTTTTTTTGTTTTTTTGTTTTGTTTTTTTGTTTTTTTGTTTAAATGCCTGCAGCAGAGGAACAGTTACAGTCCTGACAAGTTTTGGTAGAAGTAATGAAACACTTTTGTACCACAGCATTACTCTGACATTTAATTGACCATATATTTCCATCTTTTAGCCTTACATGATTCCTCCATCTGAAACATTACTCTTTTTAAATTAATCACTCCATTTACATTTGTTTGGATTTTTGTGTCACAGTTTCTACCCTGCCTCTCTCACTTTTTCTCTCCCATTGCCACTGAAAGACCAGAAATTATTTTGTACCCATGGTCATCATGCTGAATTTTCTTCTGCTTTGTTTACTTTAATAAAAGTCCAGCTGAGAGCAGATCATGTCTGAACTAATTACCAGTATGTTTCAAACAGGCTGGTAGTATTAAGTTGAAAGGGGATATGTGAATTTCAGTACACAACAGCAATGCCAGCAGTCCTTTAAAAATCTACTGCTTCTCAGCAGATTCTTTCTCTATTTAAAGACAAAGCTTGCAGCCAAGTCACATCCTCATTTGCACTCTACCATGCCCATTTCCCATAAGGAAAGGACCATGCAAGAACCTGTTAACCTGAACAAACCTGACATTTATTTTCAGTCCTATCAACATGAATGCATAAGCTCACGCTTCTCCAGGACAGCAGCTGGTGGCACAGAGCAAGCCCCCTCCTGCGTACCTGTTCTGATGTTCCTGCAGCACTTGGTAGATGCTGATAAGGAAGGTTTGATTTTTAAAGCTTCCCACAACACAGTCCTTGTAGATCCGAAACTCAGCGGCTGTGACGGCCTCGCCCTCAGGAATCTGTGACAAATTAAATTTGAATTCCTTGTGGTGCCGCTGGTGAGGCGTGAACTCCTTGTCATACTCAACTGCAGATGGGAAGAGGAAAGAAAAGGAAAAAAAAGGAACCATGACTAAAATTTAACAATAAAAAGTTTCTACATGCTGCCACCTGTTCCTTCAAAAAAACCAAGAATCTTGTCTTTTTTTCTCCAAAGACAGCCCTGGCAAGTGCCAGGAAAACTTACGCAATTAAAGCTTTTCAAATACAGTACTAAGTGAAGATGAATATTCCTCTTCTCTAGCCAATTCCTCTGGGATTTCCTATTTTCTAAAGAAAAGCCAGCTTTGACAGGTGAAATACAACCATGTATTTTGCTCCAGTGTAAAACTCTGAAGCTTGTGACCGCTCCCAGCATTCCCAGCATTTTCCACCTGTGGCTCTCCATGTTCTTTACAGCACTTTGGTAAGTCTCACAGCCCTCTTCCAAGAGAGGAGAGAAGCAGTGCCATTTTGCTTTAGCACACACAGGCACAGGCAGAACCAAGTGATAGCACCAGGTCATCCAGTTCCCTAAGTGCCCTAAAACGTGCTGTTTTCCGGCTCACAGGTTTGTGCAATAGCCATTGAACCACCTTTTGAGTGAATACAATTAACCTGACATTTATTTTGAGGGTTAAAGTCAAACAGAGCTCCCTTTCCTTTGCAGAAGCTTATTTAAAAAGAAACAAAGTGACTAGTGACCCCTTTTGGTTTCTGGTCTTAGACCTCCTTGGGTACACTCTCAGGCATAGGGTTTAAGACAAACAAAACAGAATTCCTCCTTCTTTAAGACTCAGGATTTGCATTTTCTCTGTTTGAACTTCCCTTTGCAAACTCTGCTTCTAGTCCCACTCTTGTAGTGCTTGATTTAATCTTGGTTTAGTCTGACTTTTTGATTAATTGTTTGTTATTTTTTCTAATTTTCAGCTAGAAATTGCTTAAAACATTAACATATTATATAAACATACAAAATTACATCTTTACAAGCCTGAGGGGACAAAAACTGAAAACAAAAAGCCATTCCCACCAGTGGAATTGAAGGAGTATATGTCAGTGATGAATAAGACACCATTACATTATCATTAGGGACATGATTACAGTCAGAGGCAGCAAGGGAAGAACAGATCCCTTTTAATGTTTGTCTTTGTGGTCACTTTTTGTTGTTCCCATTTAATACATCAGGCTGCAAAGGCGTCCACGAGCCTTCCCTCACAACATCCCCATGAGGTAAGCAGCAATGCCTGTTCTCCAGCTGGGATACTGAGTCACCAGGAGAGTGACTTGTCCAAGGACAGGCGGCGGAGGCTTGCAGCAGAGCCAGGAATGACAGCCAGCATGCTTGAGGTTCAGCAATTCACCCACAGGTTACCTCCCTGAAGAACAGATATCTTCCAGCCGCTGGAAACAGCCCATGGAGGCTTTCCCCTCTACCTTGCCCAACTGCCTGTTCCTCCTCATTCTCCAGTCACAGCTTTGTCCGTCCTCTCCCTTTCTTTTGGCAGCCCTTCCATGTGAGCTGCCTCATCTGGCTGGGTCCACGTCCTGGCTCCCTGTGAGACAGTTAGTCACATCCTTCTCTTTGAAGCTCGCCTGGAAATCTTTTCACCTCTGCATGACTGCTGCCGAGCATTCTGTGGGACACCACGCTGGGGGATGCTGCCTTAAGGGCTGCCACAAGGCAAACAGGCAAATTCTCAAACTGCTGTCAGAGTCAGACACCGCTGCCAGCTTCGTCAGTCTTGCATGGCATCTGTCTGAGCAGCTCAGATGTCAAACAACGGCAAATGAGGGTGATTGGGCTCTACAGCTTCCAGAAATGAGGTTGTGACGCCCGGCACCTCAGTCAGAGGTTGCGCCAAGGCCAATGATGGCAACACTCAGTTCCAGTGACACCAGCAATTACCTCCCTGGTTATTGGTTATGGGTGATCCGAGCTTCCCTTTGAAGCACCTGCCCCTGTGTTTAATGGGAACCGACTCTAGCAATACCAGACCGGTCAGTGTCACTTGCATGTACACACCCTCCGAGAGGGGACCTGAGCTGCCCAATCACTGCACATCTTGAGGAGAGTCCCACAAGTTGCACCTCCCCAAAAGAGAGGAGCCATGTGCTTTGAGAAACTTGCAAGCATCCAACCAGTGAAAAACTGTTTTGTTCTGCTTGCAGCAGGACGTGCCCAGCTTGGCCCGTTTACTCTCTGCTAAAAGACAAGAGGATGTAATTAACGGTGAGGGAATGTCTCAATCCATGGGTTTGGAGAGGCACAAAAATGAAGCAACGATTCTCGATTTAGAACTCGCTACATCCTCGCTCATGGGTGCAGTGACCAGCTGAAACCCACACCCCCTTCCGTGCTGTCACAGGGATGAGCTGAGCTGCAGGCAAGGTGCAGTGAGGCGGCTTTTCCCCAGGCTTGTGGCTGAGGGTGATAAAGGAGAAGCAGGAAGAGCAAGGGGAAGGACACAACCAGGATAAGCAAGAGAAATCCATCAGGGTGCCAGAAAGCTAAAATTACACCAGGGGCAGCAAAGGAGTCATTGATGCTTCCTGCCAGCTCTTGCCCCACATCAAGATGTGATATGGTCTCTCCAAGTGCACAAGAGAGAGCCTGGAGCTGTCCCACATAGCACAGGGCTCAAAATGAACCCAAACATCACTTTTTGTTGTTACTTTCTGATCTCAAGTCAGCTACAGTGGCCTGACCTCCATTCATCACTGCAAAATGCAAAGTTTAAAGTGATATAACCAAACCCTAATCCTTTAAATCAGTATTTTCCCACACCACACTCCTCTCCTAAAAAGTCAAGCACAAGAGCCACAAGAGGAAGAAAAGCCCACCAGAACATCTACCACAGAGCATGACAAGTACCAGCAGGTATGATGCTTGACTCCAATTACCCTTTCCTAGTTTATAACTTGCCTGATATATTCACAATAGTATTTTCCTGTTTTTTTAAAACTTTCTTCCTTTATCCCTGTCCTTGCCCAAATACACCACACAATCATAGAAGCTGACTAAACTGATTACAGGGGAAACATTCAGACTGATTTCGTTATCAGGCTTGGCAGAATAAACAACCTGAAACACACAAACAAGGAAATCTTTTTTTAATCCTTCAGATTAAGCAATTCAGCTAATTCTGTTATAAGAAAGGCAGGTTTCCGTTACAAGAAAGAAATACTGCTAAGCTGATGGTGTCCTCCTCCACTGTGATCAGTTCAGAAGCAGCCCAACAACATCACAGGATGGAAAAAAGCCTACATTAAGCTTGTATGAAGCAAGTATAAAAGTTTAACGAGTTGGAAAGTTTTTCTGGCTATGTATCTTCCATGATACAATGGAGGGTGGATTTTTTTTCTTTGTGGGAGTGGTGAGATATTTAAGTTCTATATAGTCATTGTCACCCCATCAAGCTAATAATCAACAGTTTTCATTCAGCAAGACAGCTTAAAATTATAAAATGCCAACAGTCTTTCTCTGGGGGATTTTTTTCCCCCTGGAAACTCTTCATTTTTAACAAAGAAGTCAAGTCTTAGAACGGTAAAATTTGTAAAGGCAAGATTCAAGCTGCTGCTTCCCAGGATTACCCAGTCTGGATAGTTATTGCGCTACAATGCATCATATGAGCTTGTATTTAAAATACAGACAGCATACACCAAAATACAAGGCAACAGCAAAAAGCAGAAACCATTTCTCAAGCTGCTTTCCCATTATTATTTTTTCCACATGAATACATTCAGGTCAGTCTGACCGGTGATGCGAAATCCAAACCTAATTTCCATCTGAAGATGGACATAAGAATGTCCCAGCTGCACGGAGCTCATGCAGGGCAAATCAGGCAGCTCACAGCTGGGGCAGGTTGGAAGGTAGAAGCCCTGAGTGGTGTTAGGCTCCCACAGTCTTTTCCCAGAGTGCTGGCTGGAATGTCAGGACCAAGCCAGGCAGAACCAGTGTTTGTGAGGTCATGGCATGAACTATAAAATTCATGTCCATGGTCAGGCTGTATGATCCCAAACATTACTTTCTTTTGCTGGAGTAAGTCCTTGGAGCCTACAAATCCAGGCCTGCACATACCAGGGTGAGTTGGGAAAGGAGACTTCAAACAGATTTTAGCCCATCATGAGCCAGAGGGGCCTGCCCACTCCACCATGCAGGTCTGCCCCCATCCTGGCTGGTGGCTGCTCCTTTGCTTTGCTTGTAATGCAAAGGAAGGTGTGAGCTCTGGATATGGGACTCACCCCTGAGTTTTCACTAGAGTCCATTTCTGAGCAGACTAGCAGAGTGTGCAAAAACAGCTAACAGAGAAGGCTGCCAGTAGCTCTTTACATTCCCCTTAACAAATATTTTTAAATACCATACAAACACAGCACTATTGTTGAGCAGTTAAAAAGGCAAGAATGGCAAAATTAGGGTTACTGTGGTTTTGAATTTTGTGTATTCTAATTCTAACCCAGTGTTGCAATAGCCAATTTCAGCACAAAATGTCCCTGGTTTAAAAATAGCATGCTGCTTACAATAGTTGTTACTTTAAAAACACTGCACAGAAAAAAAATTTAATTGAGAAATTAACACATCTATTTTGGTAACTATACCATCCTACTTCCATTTGACTGTGTAGCACACACCTTGGACTAAAGGAAACTAAGCCTGATGACAGTCATGGAAATAAACTCGCCTTCTGCATTGGAATTTCAAGCATTTCTTTTTGGATCTAAATTAAACCAGTATGCAGAAATAACAGGTCAACAGCCTTTCCTGAGGAAACACAATTTTCACTTAGAACAGCAGCACCAAGTGTCATGATATCTGGTGATTTTCTCCAGTTCTCAGCTGCTGAGAAATGTTGTTAGGACAAGCTCAAGTGAGAACTGAAATACTGGCTTAAGAAAGTCTCTAGTTCAAACTCAAGGTAATAAAGGAAAAAAATACTAACATAGAGCTCCAGAAGTTTGGCTTTCTGTTTTGTTTTTTTTTTTTTTACTAAATTTCCTATATAAATAGTTAAGATTTCCATGACAATATGGCTCCTTGGACAGCACAGGGAAGGAGTGGAGTTGCAAATTAATAAGATAGGACTATTTAGAACAGGCCATTCTGCATCTGCCCTGATCCCAGTAAAGCTGAAACTGCTAAAGAATCTTTTGCACATCAAGATCTCTAATGGTGACTTGGTTTTTCAGGGCCACAGCTACCATGCTCCAGAAAAAGCAGCCAGGGTTCATAGCCTGCTTATACAGAGTGAGTTTTGCATAAGTGTTTCAGTTTTGTATAAGTGTTCCTGAATTCAGTTTGAGAACAAATGTAAGCCAGTCCTACTCATTTCTTCTCAGCCTTCGCACGTGACCCACTCCCAAATAAAATGAAAAAACATCTGAAAACTGGAATTGCTAACAGGAGATTCACCACCACATCGACATAATCAGCACAAAGGCAATTCCTCTGTATTACATCACCAATTTCTGCTCTAAGTCAGCAGTGTTTATCACATCTGGAGCAATGAAGCCGTGTATTAGGCCTCAAATGCTTTAAGCATTACTAAAGCTCCAACAGTCCCCTCTAATAAATGGACCATGTACATATGTGACTGATCTACTGCTGCGAACTTAACAGTGGCATCACCAGAACTTCTTCAATACTGGCTGACAATAGCTTGCAGAGAACAAAATTTATGTAAGCTTAAATCCTCCCTCCTCCATCTTGGTTCACAGTTGCTAGTTGCTTCCTTTGAAGCAAAAGAGAGTAAGAATGTGGGGGTTTGTACAGCCAATCTGAGGGACACCCAGCTTCAGAGCAAGACTCAGTCTTCATCTGGGTCTTGCAATTTGCCTTCTGTTTCACGGTGGATCTACATGGATGGGGTCTGCAGCACATTCTTTTTAGTCTGAAGAGATGCCCAAAATATGCCTGAAGGCTTGTCTGTATTTTCCCAATCCATCAGGTCAACCTAAAAAAGGATACCAAGTCTCCCAAACAGTCCCACATCTCCAACAAATGATCACAACTGCAGTAGCACTGTTACTGTTAAAGATTAAAGTTGGCATTTCCTCCTAAAAACAGCAGCATTTCCTAAACACTGTTTTAAAACTACAGAGTACAACCCCAAGAGCACAATGTACCAGTTTAATATCCTAAAATAGGAAGGAGAGAAGACTAAAAGGCTGCACAGGTACTTTCTGCTGTTTAACAAGGAAACAGAAGTTATGGTGCTTTAGGCGGACCTTCAGGTTCAAGAGCAGGCCAGCAGCAAAAACAGATGGCTCCTGGAAGTAGTGAGGGTGCATCAGAAAAGGATCACTGCTGCCTGTTTTTCACACTTACATATATACAGTGTGTGCCACTGTCAGTTGGGTACCAAGATAAAGCAATCAGTGGTCTATCCCACTGCAGCAACATCCTAAATCCACTACTGCTTACAGACAGAACTGACCACTTTCTCTTTACTTACCAAAAGAAAGCAAAAACTTCCCCTTTTCAAAACTATGATCTATTAACAAGTCATTTCACAGGTGGTGAGAAGGACAATTCTTTAAAAGAGAAGAAACTCAAATGAGACATTAAAATACAAGGTCTGAAAGCAAACCCTTCCCTGCCCAACATGCACAAGAGAAGGGGAGATAATTTCTTCCCACCTTGGTCTCAGCCCAGCAACTTCAACTACCTTCTGTGATCACAGCAACTCTACACAGCCTCCCAGCCTCTCCCAAGGAAAGACTATTTCTTTCTATCACCTCATTCATGATGAGGGATTCATCACCTACATCAAGGCCACTGCTCCTGCTGTTGCTCTTCTATATGCCAGATCTTCCCAAATTCCTCCCCCTTCACCCATTTCTGAAAATCAGAATGAGTAAAAATAACTAATTCCAAAAAAGAAGCAGTTCCTCTGCTTCTCAGACATCTCCCCTGGAGTTGCAGTACAGTATGCCCCACAAACTGACCAAGGTTTGTTCTCATAGATAAGAGCATATAAAAGTTTGCCGGACTTCCATGATGAACTTGTCTCACATCCACAGGGATAAAAGGTAGTTTTTAAGCATAAAAAAACCTCAAGATAGGTGTGGTTCAGTTTGGCGTTGCACCTTTTGCTGATCCCTCTGAGGCCAGCTGCGGTGGTGTACACACAACGACCAGTTGTACAACCATAAATCTAACACAGTTGTAAGTTAATGCCTAGACACCTTTACAATAATATGGAGATTCAAGGCCAACAAACTCCAAAAGGGTGCTTGCTTCAAAACAGCTCTAACATCACATCTGGGCCAACACAATATAAAGTGGAATTATTCCACTAACTTCAGTGGAGTGATGCCAGTTTACAGCTGATGAAGACCTGGCTTTATGCTCGATAGCTGTGTGTGCCAGAAAATAATGACTCAGAAAATAACCCATCATTAATCCAATCCCAATGTAATTATGGAGATTAAATTTAAACAATAGCAAATTGCTCTCTAAACATAACACTCTACAGAAGAGCTTCAAAGGAGGAGGGGTTTTTACTTTTGGATGAAAAATGCAACTGAGCTCTTCTTTGTTTTCTTGTGCTGGGAATCAAGCTGGAATTGGCTTATAAAATCAGATTAAAATAGTTGCACAACAGCTTCCTTTCAGGATTCTTGAACCGAAGGCACTCTAAAAATCAAAATAATGCCCTAATCAAATACATAATACCCATGGGATACCAGAATAGTACTAAAAAGGCATTTTCACAAAGATGCCTACTGTATGGCCAGTAAAGCTTTTCCACTCTGCAATGGGAAGAGGCAGCACTGGGGACTGGCCTTGCTCTAGCATATGATGGGAAGAGTTAAAGCAAAACTGAGGAGAAGGAGAGCCCTTGGCAAAGTGCTCAGAGGCAGCTAAGCCATGAGGCTGACTGCAGGCCACCAGCACCTCTGCCACCAACACTCACTTTTGGGCTTCCTGGGCTGTCCCCCTTGCAATAACAGAGATTGCTCAGCAACTGCTTCCACAGCCACCTCCTTCATTCCTTCCCCACAGCTTCCCAACACAAATGTTAACAAAACTGGTATTTTCTTTCCATATGCTGGCACATACGGCAAGTCCCTGCACTGCAAACACTGTTGTATCTTAGGAAAACAAAACATATTTCTGTTTAAGAAATGCCAAATTGCTTTATCAAAGGCACTACTGTTTGCATTTTTGTGGCAATATTAATGCAGTTCCCACTGAGAAGCTGATAAAGACCCTGACTGCAAAAACACCCCTCTGGAAGAAGTGATCTGAAGCTATTTCTGTATTGCTTTTCCAAACAACTTATGATTAAAATAATATTATGCTTTCCAAAAAGCATTTCTATTTCACAGCCAGGCTTCATGCATGCAGAGCCAGCTCGTAGGAGGGGGAAGGCGATGCTGTCAGCCCATGGGCACAGAGACACGATCGGAGATGCTTTGCAGCTATGCACGTGGTGGGAAGAGAATTCTCCTACTGCTCCTGCTTGCTTCCTTGGCTTAGCATTGGCTCCTGTGTCCATACCCACACAGTAACTGCCTGGGACACTCAGAGCCGCCCGTGGAAATCTCTCAGCGTTTCCCACCCTCCAGGTTCACCACAGGTCACGCTGCATTTCCTGCTGGCACGGCTACTGGCACGCAGCTCCCTGGAAGCACAGCTGCCCTGGGTGCACCGACTGGGTCTGGAAATATTTTCAGAATTTTTTAAATGGCATAGTTACCTCGCACCGTCTCTCAAAATTATCTGTCCTTCTGCAGGAATTTAAGGCAGGACAGACCAATTCACTTGCAAGTTTGAGCTAAATTTCAAAATGCAGGTTGTGCAAAGTGGGGAAGTTTTTTTCTTTTATGGGCATTATCCTCTCTGTTTTTCTTGCAGGTGAGGTTTTAGGTTTATTGGTATGACTATGAATCAACCAGCAGCAAGTAGGAAAGCAGGCAACAGAAGAATGTTTGCGATTTAAGTAGCAAGCTTTCATTTTGTGAGCACTCATCTCTTGGCATCACAGGCAGATTTCAGCTTTTCATTTAATAGCCCAGCTGAGAAAGATATCTCCTGAGCACAATGCAATCACTCTCCATAAAAATACTGTCCAGAGAGCTGAAGGTTTTATAAATTTTTGGATAGGTTTAATCCAGCACTGAAGACTCTGATACACAGAAGAATTCAGCCCCACTCCAGAGGGTTGTCAGGCTGTCCTGGAGACTACACCAGCACAGTAAGGGCATTGCCATTGTTGACGTGACTTGTGACTCTAGCTGATACCAAGAAAGGCTGTTGCTTCACTTATTGTTTAGTGTTTTACACAGGGCTCCAATTTCAAATGACTGAATTAAGCAGCGTCCAGCCAAAAGGCCAGCAAAGAGCATGGGCTTTGGGGAACAGACGGGGCACTCTGTGAGAAAGCAGGAAGGACACCAGACTTGGCATGAGCCAGACAACAGAAGATACAAGAAAGGAGGAAGCACTGCCCCTAAGAAGGGCAGAAAGTAGCCACAGGGATAAAAAGAGTAAAATCATGGTTTGGTGATGCCACAAGTTCCCAACCTTTAACATGATCACAAAGCAAACATTCTTTGTGATAGTCAAGGCAAGAAGATGCTACAGCTCTGAAGACTGAGGAGAGCAAATGCATGAAGAAACAGCAAGTGTTTTAAAATGTTTTAAAGACTTTTACTCCTGGCTATGTATATTTGTCCAAGGAGCAGCACGGTTTGTGAGCCAACTTCCCCTCAGTGCATCCATTCACTACGTGCTGGCTTGGCACGTGATCCAGAGCAAGGGGTTCCAACGTGTCACTGGGATGGGAGATTCTCAACCACCCCTGGGGCTGAACACCACCATGGCATTAGGACAACTCCCTGTGCCAGCTGGAAAAAACAGAGCCTTGGAAGACATTTATCTACACAGAAATACCAGAGCACCTTTGCTAAACGCACTATTTCTCTTGCCACCCACCTTATTTATCACTCCTTCCTCCCTGTTCTTCTGTCCTGGCCATCCTGACAGGTTCCCTGAAGGTTCGGGCAAGACTCTCTCAGGCCCAGGAAGCTGGCAAAGAGAGTGAAGGATGGGCAAAGAGGGACAGAAGAAGGCAAAGGAAAGTCTCAGCACTTCCACAGCCTTCAGCAAAGGCAGAAGGGTCATGAAGCCGCTCACTGTGCAACCCTAACACACCTGGGAAGTGCTCAAGAGCAGAACGATGAAAACTGAAAAAAAAACCCTGAGAAATCCCAGAATATTTAATAGCCCTTACAGAAATGTGAGGTGTTCCTCTTTCTGAGCCAAAAGCACTCTCCCCGTACCAGCCCTGTGTCATGATTTGCCCCCACCATGCATGCAGCCAGAGAGAACCAGAGGGAACTCTTGGCATGCCTTGCTCATAAAAACTGAGTTCTCTGGCCCAACCATGCCACTGAAATCCCACTTTTCAATCTGTCTACTGGCTATGCCAGCAGGGTGCAATTTGGGAAGTGACTTTTTTACCTCTGAAATCTCATCTGCTGTCAACCAACATAATGATGCTGCGGAGAGCCAAGCAGCCGTCAGACATTTAAAAATTTGCAGCCACTGTGGGCGGTTGGAGCAGAGGTCAAAAAGTGGTCATTAATAGTTTTACCCAACCTGCAGCCTTTCAGCTGTTCAAAACATAGCTTTAGAAAGAAAAGAAAACGACATCACACAGATTTAACAATCTGCTTAGGAGTAAAGAATTTCACTCTTTAAGAAAAAAATTAAGAAAGAAAAAAAAACAAACCCTTGACAAAAACCCCTGCTTTGAGTAACAGCTTTGGTCTAAGCCTTCCTTTTTCATTACTTTTCATATTCCCATATCCCACAGTGACCAGAAGCATACTTGGAATGTCTCTGTCCATCTGATAAAGCCATCAGTGGCTGCAGCCCTGAGCCAGGCCTGCAGGGGACACAGCTCCTATTCCCGGCTGGAGAGCACCAGCCCGGGTGAAAGCCAGGGAGATTCAATGCTTTGGAAACGATGGGAGACTCCCAGTCAGGGTAGGAAATCCTAGGGAAAAAGTAAGACTTGAGGAAAAGCACCATTAAAAGAACTATTAAAAGAGGATTTGTGAAATAATCCTTAGTTCCACATAGTTGGCCTGACTTTAATACAGTAGCATAGCTGGGTAGTTCACCTGAAAAACATCCATCAGGAAAAGGGAAAGACTCTGCCAAGTACCACTTCTTTTTTTTTCCCCATCCCCCGCACTTTCACCAAATACCCAAAGCAATCCTTGGGCTCTAGGCATTTAAAAATCAAAAGTTACCTACAAATGTTCTTATAGTAACAGCACATAAATTGACTCCAAAAGGTCTCAGGTTAACAAATAGGAAATTAATAAACTTCACTGGTTTAAAAAACAACCCAGTATGTTGGCATTTCTGGCTTTCAGTTTATCTTGCCCTTTTTCTGTAAGTTATCAGGCTCCTGGAGATAGAATTTAAAATGAAAAAAAAAGAGAATGTGTTAACATTCTCAGCAGAGCCACTTGCCTACAAATTAATTTTTAGATATTTGGCTTCTATATTTTCACTCCTTGCAATCATGTCCTGGCTGTTCGGCTATCCTAGCATTTCTCTGCCCCACCCAACCCAGCCTTGTCATCACTGATTTTATTTTTCCGCTCTTCTCTCTTAGTAATGCCCTGCTCTCTTGCCTTAACTGGTCTCAAGCCATCCTTGGAGAAAAACACCAAAACTCTTTCCAATTTTAGTATACATAAATATATAGAGAGAAATCAATTCAAATAAATACCTACAACAAATTTCCAACTTTCTTCTTAAAATACATATTTTGTCTTTTGTTGTGCCCGAAGTATTTTTAATGTTGTCAACAACTGAATTACCAAGACACAGATTTTAGCTTATGACTCAATTTATGATTAATTTGTGACTATTTATTTTAGTTTATGACTTTAGGCACACTGGTTAAGAAAAGTGCTTTTTTTTTTTCCTTAAGTCCTTTAAAATATTTTTTTTTAAAGTTACATCAGGATGGTAATGCCATGTATCTGACAGTATTAACAAGACTCCATGGAGACAGCTGCTGTACCTACTCAGTTTTTATTTTTGTTTTAAGAAGAAAACAATCAACCATAAGAAAGTTCAGATCAGGTTAGAACATCAAAGCACTCATTTTACAAAGATATAGACAGTGGGGAGAGTTGAAAAGCACCAGAACTTTTGAATGCAAACTTACTAAATCTTTTTCACCCCTGCACACTAAGCCACCCTAACAAGTGGGGTTGTGGCTTCGGCAAGTGAATCTTTTTACAGCTATTCTCTCATAGACACAGTAAGACTAAAGCTTTTATAATGTTTGCACGCAGAGAAAAAGGAAATAAATTATATGGTATGTCCTAGTAAAGAACTTCCTCCAGTCAGCATAGGAGAACAGGAACCTCAGTGTTGTATAATTGATGTTGTTAGCTGCAGCTGCTATCATGCTTGGAGAAATCTCCAACTCAGAAACAGCAGTGATGAAGTGCTCCAAGATGAGTAATAATATGCTTGAGGAGGGGGATAAAAAAAATTCTAAAAAATGTGCTCTTCGATACAGTAAGAGTCTCAGATAACTGCTAGGCAGAAAACACTGAGGGATACCAACAGAAAAACACACCACATTTAAAGTGTTGTCTCCATGAAACCGAAACGAGGAGGGAAGAAGAGGGTAGAGAGGAAACCCCTTTTATTTACCTAACCTATATGAATGCTAACGCTCACATGTGTGTTGTAACGAGATTGGGACTTTGAAAGCTCTAATCAGTAGGTGCATGAGCAAATATTTATTCTGATCCATTCCAACTCTCTGTGGTTTGTAAATCCCTAAGAAAAAAAAATTTGCAGAACAAACCAGTCCAGACCACAGAATTTGGCTACTTTATGCTAGTTAGAAAATTATAGGAAATAGACCAACTCAAGGAGGAATTATTTGGTGGACTTTTTTGTTTGTTTTCTGAAGACCTGCAACTACCTGATATATGTGCACTTGTTTGGGTAACTGAGGAGAATTCTTTCAAGCATTCTTTCAGCATAATCACTGCAATATTGAATTCCACATGCTTGATGTCTTGGTGAGGTGTTGATGTATATAACCTTCCAGATTCTTTCTGACCCACATTTTTCATCTAAAGACATTATAAAAAAAAAACCAAAACAAAATAAACCACCAAAAAAACCAACACCCAACAAAAAAAAAAAAAAAAAACCCAAAACCCAATGCCAACCTGAATAATATCGCCTTTGTATTTCAAGGTCCTGAAGAGCTTGTAGCAACATTATTTTTCACCCTGGTACTCAAATGTACGGAAAGAATCAGTCGATACCTTTCCATCAGAGGAAAATCTGAGATGGAAAATATTTTAGATAGAAGGTTTATCTTACTGGGGATAGCATCCATTCAAATTGTTAGAAAGTCTTTCCATCCAGCATTAGAAAATCTTTTCTATGGGATGAAGAGAAAAGTTTCTGCCTTTACCATATGGAAAATATCAATAGCTTGAGCAACTCTGCTTTAGGCTGAGCTGGAAAGAAGTTGGGTGAAATAGAGCTCTCAGCTTCTACTGTAGGCACGGAGATAAGGCTGGGAATCTAAAAAAATCCTGGCAAAGACAAAATATTTTCTAAGTATTTCCATTAGAAATTCTTTTCTCATAATTATGCTCCTAATATTTTGGATTCTGAAACTTTTTTTTTTTACTAGGGAAAACAAAAAAAAAAGCACAATAAGACTTTTTTTAATGGGAAGAAATGTTTATATTCAAAGACAAGATTTTATTCTATATGCAAAAGAAAAGTTGATAACAACAGCAAAAATGATACAAACATTTTTGAGTATCTACTTTAGTCTCATATGTCTAGTTCAATTTTATGAAAATTTTCTTTCTTCTGCCATTGTCTTTCTGCCATTTCTTCAGCAGAACAGCAGCTGGGATGGTTGCTCTGCGTCCATTGCACTGTTTGTCACAGGACCTACCCGAGTTGCATCCCACCCAAATCGGCTCTGGGCATGGGCAGCGGTCTGATAACTGGCAGCTTGACAGACCTGAGATAAGGTTATTACCCTCTGTGATTTGCTACACTCAAATATTTGATTTGGCTCAGTGTGTCACAGACCAGTCCTGTTTGGGTACCATGGCATTACAAAGCACAAACATCAAGGTCTTTAGTCAGGTATCTGAAGCAGTGGGGCTATTTAGTTTTTAAAAAAGGAGTCAACTGTACTCTGCACACAGAAGAAACTGTGACTGAAAGGCTTTGAAGAGACAGTTAGATGTGAATTCCGCTTTCAGAATGGATGGAAGGGAGAAATATGAGCTAGTCTATCCATAAATAAATACAAGTTCAGCTGGATTTGCTACGGATTTTACTTTTGGTTACATTGCTAACAGCAAAATGCACTGATAAACTTCCCCAGCTAGTACATATATAACTGTGGAACTGAGTACACACCGATTCAATTTGAATAAAAAAAAAGTTTTTCAATTTTAAAATAAGATTTATCAATGGATGTCTCATTGTGGGCAACTTTCCCAACATTACAGCAGGACCTCAGAAGTCCTATAGAAATAGAAGTAAAGCAGGGAAAGGGATGCAAAAAAAACCTGGAACACATGAATGTAATAGTTCAGTGCCTTAACACTTACAACCTGCTGTTAGATGCAAATAGTCGATGCTCAAGTTAATATTCTGTGTTCTATATTCATGATGTCCTACAGGTAGAACAGCAGAAGAGGCCACAGCTGTGTTCCTGTATGGCTCAGGTAAAGCTGTAGGGTGTATTTTCACTATATTCTTCTTCAAAGACCTGTATTTCTCCTATATTCAGGTTTAACGTTGTATTTTTTGACATGGAATAGTTTTCTTCTTAAAACCGAAAGTTTCTGAAAGGCTGCACACTCTTAAATGACCAACACTGGGTGAATCAGAAGTTTTTTGGGCTGATACGTCGTATTCAGAATAGAAACAGATATTCCTTCTATCCCTACCTTTCATTCCTTGTCCAAGGAGATACAGCTTACAAGCTCAAATATTACAAGTTCCTGCATTAAGCGACAGCAAGAAACTGCCCCTAAGAATCCCTTTCCACTTTTGCTAGGAAAGTTATGGTCTTGTCTGGATTCCGCATAACTGGAAAACAGAGCTTCAATAGAGAATGGTACTGAATGAGAAGCAAACATTTCTTATTTATATTCCAATTCGAAATACTTTACACCTTTATGGATACCCTCACAACTTAGATGCCTTACAGGGAAGCATTAAAAGATGAATGCTACAGGAACACACCTAGTGGTCTTGGGGTCCTGGGGTTATGATAGGGCTAGAAATGGAGCTACCATTTCCAAAAACTCAGCACTTCCAAATGGATGCTCTTTAATCTCAGACTGGAATCAAAACATCCCAAAGTGAACCAAAACCACTGAAATCATATTTTGTTGAAGCAAAAGGGTTCATGCCAACAGTACATAAAAACTCCAGCTTGTAAGAAAACAGAAATCACTAGATTAAAATATAAAAATGGCCTAATTTAACCTCAATAGAGGGCAGAGCACATTAAGAGAAAGAGGTCAGGGAGACCTGACCTGATTTCATCAAAAGTTGATGCTTTATCTGGTAGAACCCAAAAGTACACTTTAGCCATCCCTGATAATTCACAAAGAACTCAGCTGAGCTGAAACAATTATCAGAAACACAGAAGGTCTTGCCCCTTCTGGTTTGAGCAAGAAGGCTCAACCAAAACCACACCTGACACTTCTGAGTTATGTGAAGCACTGCAATCAAAAGAGCGCCCCAATTAAAAGCTCTTTAGGACAAGTCATTTAAGTGATGGAATACCCACACCTTTCACAAAACTGCAATGGGTAGGTAAAGACCCATGAAAACCCCTTTCCATTCTTAAGCTGTTGTTAAGAGTCTTGTGAAAACCCCTTTCCACAAAAAAAACCCACCTCTCTCCAAGTTATTTTACCAACTGTACTTTGCTTTTTTTGCTTTCTTCCCCCAATAAAGACCTTGGAAAACCAGAATGTAAATTATTTTGCAGCCTCCCTCACAATGCTCTTCTTTCTACACGATGAAAAATTTTGCTGGCATCAATAGAAAATCTATATTTTTAATACCAGTAGCATGATGGAGAAGCAAGGCAATTTAATGGTGGAAAATATTCTACTTGATTTTCCTCATTTCCCAATAAAATTGGCTGAACTTTATTTGGCTGTTCACCTCCACCAACTCAAGACTAACATCTGCTTTTTGGTCTATGTAGGTAATAGAAAGTTTCCATATATTTAGAGTTCATTTTGCATTCCTACAAATAGCAGAAAACTGCAACAAAAGTTTGCATTTGCAGAAAATAGCATTCACATCACAAGCTACAGGAGCAGACATTCAGAAAAGCTAGAAAATACATGATAAAATACTGCATAATCTACTTAGCTCAACAGCTATTTTAACTCCTAGAAGTCTACTCTCTGCTGCTCATTTAGTATACATGCAGGCACTTGCAAAACTTTTATCCAGGTTACAAACATTATAGAGTAAAAAATGTGTTTTCAGGCCATTTCCTTACTTTTTCCTGTGGATGTAACTGTGTTTTATAGCTGGGAAAGAGCTCTGAGCAGATGCTATTGCCAAGTACCAGTGTTAAGGTGCATTAATAAAGGAATGAAACACTCCCTCTCATTTGATCTGCATAATCAGAGATGAGCTGAAGCTCTTACGTTTCTTTCTCCTGCCCACTGCCTGCACCTTTGCCATGACTCATGGAACATTGTGGGCATGTGGGTTTTCCACCCTCCAACCAAGCTGCTTCCTTCCAAGTGCGTGATCCCTTTCTCTTGCACACACACTCACTAAACCAGCAGTAGTGGGATGGGGTATAAATGCTTGCCTTCATTTGGGTGATGAGAGACTGGCAGTGGGTAGGTCTACACAGATACTCAAATTCACTATTTTCTTGTCTGTCGAGTTTGCACCCACGTCATAAAGGCCTCAGGTCCTCCATACCACCAATGATCACCTAGGGATGGCCATGGCTTTGTATCCAGCCGGCACAAACAGTGCAGCATTAACTCCAGCAGTAGACACTTGCCTCCAGGAAGGGAGAAGAAACTCTGTGGCACATACACCCCATCCACTTCTCTTACCTCGCAAATAAGAGATCAAGACAATTGTTTGAAAACTAAATTTACATCAGGTTAAATCCTCCCTTCCTTCTGGCCACATGGACCAGAACATTTGCATACCACATTGTCAGAAACCACGGGTGAGACACTGGGAGGAGATGGTGTGTGCCTCTCTCTCAAGTACTTGAAAAGTCAGAGAGGGAAACAAGTTACTGATTCCCCAGTCTTCCCCAGCACATTCACCAGGAGAGCAGTGGTAAGAACCTGGCTTTTTATTACCAAGCACAGAGGTTCATCAAGGGAGTGAGAATTTTGGAAACACGAACTACTTCTGCATGTTAGATTTAGCTTTGATTAGCTGGACAAGGGGAAAGAGGCTTTCATGATATATACAAGCCCAGCTGGAAAGCACATCAAATAGAATTGAGAGAGCTGACAAAAGCCTCTGCGTGTGAAAATGTGAACTTTGGCCTCTTTTATACATGGTCAAGGCTAATGAGAGGACTGATGTCAGAGTCTTTACAGAAGTTTGACCGGCCACACCAGTGCCCACGCAAGCTCTGGGTGACTGGGAGGTGCCAATGCTCTGCCAACTCAGTGCAAGTCCCTGGCATGCTGGAGTGCCAGGACATGGGCTGAAAACACCATTCCAGATCCTAGGAGGGTACAGCTTAACTTCTAAATGCAAGTTTTAAGTGAGTTAGAAACACATGACGTGTTGGAGTTGAACAGGGTTAAGCCACTTGCTTAGACTTAGCCAAACACACTTTGAAATAAAGCCTTTTAAGACAGACTATTCAGTGCAGTATTTTCAAAGCTTTTTGCTACTATACTCAAAATACAGGGGATGGAGTGACAACAGAGAAGACAAATCCCCTTCCACAGGGCAGCTGAATCTGAGGTTTAGATCTACAAATAGTTTCAATCCCCAGGAAGAACTTGCAAATGCCCAGAATAAACTCCCCATTCTTTGTCTATGGAACATTTTCCACCCCCTCTCAGCTCAGATAAAGCCTCCAGTGCAGATATAAACCCAACTCACCAGCTGCATAAGCTTAGAAGAGATACTCTCAATAAACTGCCCCTCAAAAAAAAAAAAAAAAAAAAAAAAGAAAGTCTCATGCCATTGGCTTGGTTGTGGACTCTGAAAATCCCTAATGGGTGGTCAGTGGGATGTGGTCAGTGGTCAGCAATGTCTCCTGCACACACACACTTTCTGTGCAGTCCTCCAAGGAGAGCAAAGGTTTTCTGCATTTGATTTCTGAACCGTGTTTTCATCCTTCTCTGCCTGCACCCAACCACAAAGAAAAAACACATCCACACCGTGCATTCTTCTCCCAGCTTGAGAGCTGCTCTTCCACTTTTCCTTGGGACAGCTCATCTGCTAAAAAATGCTTCATCTCACAGCAAGATAAGCTGGGATGCAAACACCAGGACGACGAGCTTTATTTTTAGGGGAATGCCAGCCAAATTATCTCTTGTAGGGATGTGGATTTACTTCTGTCTGCAAAGGATTATACACTGAAACCACTTCTGACAGTCCAAGTTAAACTGCAAAGAGGAGGAGGGTGGAGATGGGGTAGGGGACGAGGCTCTTCCCAATGTATGGATCAAAGACAAGAGTGTATATCCTGTCATTGCTTGAAAGCACTGGAATTTTTTCCAGATTATATGTGGTTTTCAAATTAAAAAAA
>WEKY01009596.1:77939-121266 GCA_013390045.1 Picathartes gymnocephalus | reverse complement strand
AAAAAAAGGGGGGGGGAGAAGACTATGCTTTCCTTACAGTCTCAAGATTTCAGAATTTTAAGGAAGCATCAGAAATAATGAGAAGCGGGTGATGCTGGTTACTCTGGTTCAGCCAATTGTCCAATTTTCTCCGCCTCTCAAAGTAAATAAAAATAGACAACTCCCGTGTTGACAGCGAGGGGAAATATCAATATCTTTCTAAGCCTTTCTGTTTCCTCAGAACAAATGTTCAATTAAAAAAAAAAAAAAAAATTCAAAACCAGGATCTCAACTGAGCTATTTGTTCCACCGAGTGCAGAGTAAGAGATTGTGACACACCAGCTTAATCTTCAAGACAGTGAAAAATGCTCCTAAAGAAGGATTTACAAGATTCATAATCCTGTTTTAGAAACATCCCTCCATTAGGCCTTGCTGATCAGAATATTTCCTTTGACATTCAACATCAAAAGCTGTGAGAGGACCTTAAGAGATACACCTAGAAGAACAACATTGATCTTAAATTTTGAAACATTTAATTAATTGTGCTTCCTCTTACTAAATCATATAAAAAGTGAGCCACAAAGCAATATACGCGAATTTAACTCATCTTCCCACTGTTTTACACAGCCACAAACTCAACGCTGACATAATCTATGCCTTTCTGAAATAAATGTGCCAGTAGTCTAGGTTAAAAAAAAGGTCTGAATGAAGAATGTTAGCACCATAGAAATGTGTTCCTCTTAAGACTTTATACTGTAGAGACTACTGCATTCTTTTAAAATTATGACTGAGGCAAATTGTCCACATTCCACTCCAAAAAAGGCAGTATATTAAGCAGTTTCTTAGCCAGTCTTTCCTAAATTATTTAGACTTAGCAGGGAATGATAAACTACCACAAAAGTGATCTTCCTGACAAGATAGAAGAAGACACCAATTTCTTTTAGTTACTCATTGTAGACATCTGCCACTACAGTTACAATGCCAAAAGTCACCAGACATACCATGTGGTATGTTGGAAAAGCTCATGGAAGGTTTTTAAACCGTGGGCATTAGGAGGGCACTCTGTCTTCTATTTTTTGCCACTAAAATGGCAAAAGAAACTGCAGTCTTCACCATTCCGGGTAGGGCTTTTGGGGCCTTTTGTTTTGGTTGGGATTTTTGGGGTTCTTTTTTTGTTGTTTATTTGTTTGTTTGGGGGGGGGATTTTGGTTGGTTTTTGTTTGTTTGGTTTGGTTTTTCCCGTTTTTTCAGTTTTGTCTGGTTTGGTTTTGGTTTTGTTTGATTGGAAGTTTTTTTCAGTCTCAGTATATGACAGGAGGAATGTAGAATGTAAAGCCAGAAATGGGAAACTCCTGGTTGAAAAGCAGCAACACTTTCTTGCTTGACTTAGGTTGGACACTTGCTCTCCTCCCACAGCCCAAGACTGACATGTTTGTGTAACGCAATTCATCCTGGCAACCTTTGATGATGCATGAGAACAGAGACTGCCAGGACCACTCTGTGAAGAACAATAGGGCTTGAGAAAAATATGTTCTTCTGGTTTTGTTTCAGCCCTCCATTGCCAGCAGTAATAGTGCACTGTATTCCATGAAACAGTTGAATATCAAGAAGTCACAATCACAGACGCCCACAGGGTTGATTTTGTATTCTCAGGGACTTCACTTTAAAATGTATTAAATATTAGTAGTTTGAAATGTTTCGAGCCATAGCGTTGACCTGACCCGTTAAAACAGAGCAATCCCTAGGGGTGAAAAGCGTGTAGTCTTTCTAACCTGACACTTCACACTTCAGCAGTAATGAGACTAAAGCCCAAATGAAGTCATGTGTCGCTTTGACTGGAGATAAACAGAGTTAGCTCTGCTTTACTTGATGACCTCCCATAGTGTGGGAAGGCTCAGCCTGAAATTTTTCACATACATATCTAAGGCATTGAAGCTCTTGTGACATTTTTCATTGTACAGTATTTTATGCTCTCATTTGAACCCTTTGACGCTTCTTTCTGGGATTTTATTTTGCCTTAAATGGTTCTGCAAGTTCCTTTTTGAAACAAAGGCTGCTAAACCCACTGTTGATGCCATGTTTGTTTTCTTTCACCATAATGAAGTCCCAAGTAATTGATTCATAGTCATTCTCATTACATGAAAACTTCAGCATGACCCTAACTGGGAGAGATCTGGCTTCATTCCAGAGTATCTGATGCGTCTGTACCATTAAAATGCCATCTATTTTGAACCATTTAAAACACAGATAAGCTGTGAGAAGAAAAGGAACCTGTGTAATGCAAAAAAAACCCCCAACATCAGCATCTCAGTGTCTGAACTCTGTAAAGTTATCATAGGGAAACAGTAACGTCCAGTCTCTTATTCAAGCTAATTACTGCCTAGATAACAATCTCACCTGTGCTGAATGGATCCAGAGCCCTCCTCATACCTGTACATCAATATATGATTTCATAATTCAAAAAACAGGAGGCATGAGATACACATTGTTAGAAATTTACAATGAGCTCATTTGTGGCAGTCCGGCTCATCAAGGCTAAGTGAGTCAACATCTGACAAAGGCCAGTTTGTTGAAAAGGAAAATATACATTTCTCCCTTCCTGCTTGCAAAGCAGGAAAACAATAGGGCACTAAATGTCACAGATGGTTTAGGAAACATCAAGTTTTTTATAATCATCACAGAAATAAAAAAATAAAGGCAAACCCTCCATGACAGCTTCCACTAAAACAGCCACCAAAGCATCCATGCTGGCCTTCATACAAGTAATGGAGGAAGCAAAACACAGTTGAAGTGATGCAGGTTATATTTCTGATCAATTAATGGGAAACAGAGAGGTTTTCAAAAAAACAATGATTTTGAATGGTACGAATATGTGCATGCAGCATAGTACGGACTGTACGTGAAAAGTATTTTTGTTTCTTTCGAATGAAGTGAGCGAGGCAGATGCTCTGCTCTTCTGATACAGAGAGGAGTTTCAGGATGCTCAGTGGGTGATAAGAGGCTCCCCTGCCTGAAACATCACAGGTCTCCAGGGTTCAGGAAAACAATATCAATTCTCCCTCCATTACTCCAAAATGTTCTGTTCCTCACGTGACATTAACTAGGCAGGCTTTTAATTGTCATTCAGACTTTAGATCAGCAAGACAGACCAAAAAAATGAGGAAGGCAAAAACCTTGTTGTGACAGAAACCAGCTTCCAGATGAATGAATGACTCTTCTCCCATTGTTCTGCAAAGAGGAGATGGAGTAGTCAGTTCCCCAACCTGACAGCAGACAAGAATGGTTTCCAGGAATTGGACAGGAAAGCCAGAAGAGGGATGAGCCAAGAATCACAGGTTCAAAGGGCAAGGTCTCTTATGTTTCTTAGGGGAAATTACATGATTTACACAAGGTCAGAAGGGAGCCAAGGTCTGAGCCATGATCCAAATTCAGATGTTTTTGGAAGCCTCATCTTTTGACACAGTCTAGAGTGTTTCATCTTATCAGAAGAGAGCCTGGGAGTCTGCCTTGATGTTCCCAAATTATTAAGTGCTCAACTAACCACTTGTCCTACAATTCCCCTTTTCTTGCTGCCTTCAGGGCTTTCAGGGACAAGTGTTTCCCAGGACCCTCAATCCCAGCTGTCAATAAACAAAGCAGGAGTGGTACCAACCTACTGCACCCTGGGAAAGCACAGAGTGTCCAACGATGGGGGGAGTCTGTGGCCCACGTCATCATCACTCCCTCAGCCTCCCCCAACACCAGCCAAGCATTAGCACACTCAGGCTCTGCCAGCAGCCTCCCAGCTCAGCTCTTCATGCCAAGAGGGGAAGGTTGCAACAACAGACACCCATAACTGCAGCAGCACGGGAGACACCTCAGCATCAGCATGTGGCACCAGCACTGAAAACACAGTGTGCATGGAGGAAGTTCTCCTGCCCTTCTGAAGTGTAATCTTAGCATGTCCAAGCAAAGCCTATGTGCTATAGCTCTACAGAGCAATGAGGATCCAGTCCTGGGGAGCACAGAAGTCACCCATGCACTCAGGCCTTGTTGCCTTTTTCACAACCCTGATGTATAGAACATTGGAAAGATTTCTTTTTTTCCTTGGGACTTTTTTTGTGTGGGAGGAGGAAAGAGTTCTTGCTCTTAGGAAAAAATCTGTAACAGATTTTTGATGTAAAAGACTCTCAAGCATTTAATAAAGTGGGAAGATAGTCTTTCTTGGGAAAAAAACCTCACAACATTTGTAGCCTTCACACATCTACGCCAAAGCTAGACCTCTTCAGAAGTAAACTCGGTGTTCATCAGGCAAAGATTAGGAGATGACAGAGAAGAGTGGAGCAAAGATTATGCATTACAACTCTTGATTACTATGCAGCTAGTGCAACTCAGTGTTTACTAACAGTATTTTTACAGGTCATGCCTGAGTACAGCAGAAGACACAAGTGTCATTCCCCAGTGTGGGGCCAGGGCACAGGGGAGGGGGAGTGATCACAATTTCTTGTAGCATTCTCTCCTTCTCAGCCTGTGGAATATAATCTGCAAATAGAGATAACTTTACCCCTGTTTAGTCTGCATTCTGCCCCACCATGTGAGTGGAAAAGCTCCCTGGAGGGTGCTCTTAACCATCACGAGGAAGGGGAAGGTACAGCTGATGCCTGAGGAGAGCACCACATGGGGGATGAGGACTTACCATGCCAGAAACCCAGAGATAAGACCCAAAATTCTTGTCTCAAAATGCTCCACATGACACATAAACAGACTAAAAGCCACTTCAGCTCTCAGCTAGATCAAAAGAAAGAAAAACTTTTTGGCACAATAAAAGAGAAAGCAAGCAAGGCTTTATCATATGATTCCAATCACAGACAAGAGGCCTTTCAGCCCTCCAGAGATTAGCTTGAATGAGCAGCGTAGGTTTGGGGTGGAATAACTCTCCATTTCTTAGGAAGTTAATCTGTCTAATTTTGGAGGGGGTTGGTGAGGGGGCTCTCCTCCTCAGGAGATAAGCTGCTTTTATAGACTTGGCAATTCTTACAGCTGCCAGGGGCATTAACAAGGCTCATACACACAGCGTGATCTCCTCTGCTTTAGCAAGAGCAAAGTTAGAGCTGCTGGCAGCCGCTTTACAGCCATCAGGTCACACCACTGACAAACAGGTTCCCAAGCATTACCAGATTGTTTGCATTAGTTTACAGGAGACTTCCATTTGTGGTTTTGTTGTTTTGGGGTTTTTTGGGTTTTTTTGGGTTGTTTTTGTTTTTTTTTTTAAATAGGAGGCAAGGAAAGTATCAGCATTTCCCTCAAGCATAACTACGTTTCTGACATGTTAATTGCTGCTCAGAAAGCCTACAATTAGCCAAGCCTAACTTCATTGCTCTCCATGTCTATCATCAAAATCATAATTTCAGACCAATTAAAGGAACCCCTCACCCACCTGATGAATCGGGTCAGGCTCCTTTGACACAAAATCCCTTTTGTGGTGGATAAAATTACATGAGGGATGATGCTGGCCCTGTCACCAGTTGGAACAAGGCTCTTTCTTCAACAAAATTTTACTGACAGAGAAGGTCTGCTTCCTGCCCCTGATGGAAAGAATACAAAACTAGTTCAAGACCATCTTTGAATGCCATCCATCCCACTTGCTGACTGGCTATGCTTTGTGAGCAAAACACCCCAGTTCATACTAGCTAATCTGAAAGGCTACTTGCATTCAAACCTCCTCACAGCGTTTGTGTCTTGCCATGCTCCTTGTAATCATCTTTCATTTAGTAGTGACTTAATATTTTGGCCACATGCTCATGACAGGATCTCTGAACTACGGAGGTTAGTGACAGCAGCAACACAGAGGTCTCTGAACACATCCCACTACCTCCCCATGCCTCCTCTGAACAAGAACAACACCTCCTAACATAACTCCATCCCCAGGTGATGCTTCCCTGTTGTTTCTATCACTGTCTCCTTTCCTCATGTGCATGGCAGAGTGCTCCCAGGATGACCATCAGACAGAAGAGAGACCCAAATAGCAATATCCATTCGTATCAGAGGGTTAAGTACACAGTCCAATCACGGCATCTGCCCTTACTTGTTTTGGATATTCACTGTAATTAGGGTATCAGAAAAATTTGTCCATGATCTCACTTCAGCTGCCTGCAGTACATAAAACACCCCTAAATACTTTTGTCTCCTACAAACACTCATCAGTATCTGTTGATCCAGATTAAGATAATCCTCAAACTAGGTAGGGGGTTTCAGAAGCCACTGTCAAAATACAAGGGATTATTTTCAGCGACACATCACTTCATAAACTTGGTTGCAGTATCTGCCATAGGGAAAATAAGTTTCCTAGACAATGCACCCCCACAAATTCTGTTTGCATATTAGAAACCAGCCCAGGGAGGTGACTACCCTGTGTTATTCCTTCATTACTGCTGTTGATATACAAAGCAACTGTGGAAGGGTAGTGAGGTACAAAGTTCTAATATTTATTTTGTCTCTTTCAAAATACATGTAGTGTTTTACTCTGAATTGCCTGAACAACAGCGGCATAACAATCAACTTACATTCTGGACCTTTTCAGCCATTTCTTAAAACCATTGATGAGTATGTTAGAAAAATAAATTCAAAAGGCAACATGTGACTGGGAAAAATCCATTAGAACCTTGTCTCATAGGAGATCAGAGCATCAAAGCCTAAATTCTGTCCCGTTTTGCCATGGGACCAGTTGTAACACAGGTGCAGCTGAAGGTGAAATTTAGTCCTAAAACGTTAGTGAAGAGGAAACAATTTTACCTTCATCTGGATTAAGAAGCACTCACACCCAACCAGGCAAAAACCAGCTTCACAGTGTGAATTCTCAGAGGTTTCTCTCTAACTTGTTTCAACATCTCAAAAACCAATGACAAATGGCTCAACTTCGGTCTAGCAATATAACAATCAAAAACGAAGCTTTTAAATAAAACAAAAACAAAGCCTTCCACAAAAACTGCAGCCTAGGTTTGAAAAGCAGAAATATGCGGCCATTTTTATATAGGGGAAAGTAAGAAGGATGCCAAGGTACAGCCTCAATTAAGGTACACACCTTCCCTCTGCAAGCAGGGGCAGTCTGACCTGTGAGAAAAACTGCTGCTAAAACAAGGGTCTGCTATGGTTAAGGCAAAGTAAAAATGACCCCAGTAACTACAGCATCACTCTGGAAACCCATATTTGGCTGCTGGCCCACCAGGAGAGTCAGGAACAAACATAGCATGGCAGGCACAGGTAGAGAAGAGCAACAGGAGGAGCAGGCCTTCCCACCTGCTCTGGGTGGTATCAACAGCAGCAAGCCAAAACTTCTCTTCCCTTCATACCACCTTCTTCAGACAAGGGTGCTCAGATCCCCACTCATCATGGGGGTGGCAAAACTCAGCAGAAAAAGAAAAACCGCAATTTCAAAGGAAAAGACATGAAAAGCCATTAGATAAAGAAGGGCAAAAGAATTATCACATCGCTGTATTTACTTGAATTCAGGAACTCTTTATTTTTTCTCTCCTCCTCCAAAAGCTCACAAGCAGAAAGGAGAAAACTTCCCATGGGTTAGTTAAAGGCAGCACGTTTCTGTACAAAATGCAGGTGTTAGCCTGGGGGTATTCCTGTCCCTGAGCCTCACAGCTGAACCGCAAGGGATGCTGTGCTGAGGATGACTCCTCCAGTTCACTGGAGAAGCCTAAGCAGAAAATACCACTGTTTAATCATGCTCTTTCCTATACATGACACACCTGCTTCCTCCTGTGACTAATCCCCTTTTCTGTTGTGGAAATATCTGGTTATGAAGACAGCGTGGGCACGGAGAGGCGGCTAACAGCCTACAGCACTTGCTGACAGTCCATAAACATGTGTAATAGGAAGACTGGGAAGAACAAATAGGCTGTCCTTCAGTGACAGCATGATTAAGTCCAGCCTGCCAAATACAGGGTCTAACCCAAAGGCCAACAAAATGAACAGGAGCTTTTCTGGACAAAAATGCCAATGGCAGCCTTAGCAAGGGCTCAGTTATACATACCTGGGGCAGCAGTGTCGCTTGCAAGCTCCACTGCCACCAAGGATGGTCACAGGAACCCAGTACCTCCTTAAGTCAAGCCACAGGGGCTCAGTTTCTGGTGCTCTTAAATCTCACTCTACACAGAGTCTCATTTGAAGTCTGGAAAATTGAAGGAAATCTGAGGAGCACCCATCTGCCTGCAAGCTGCTGCTGTCACAGAGATCCTGGGACTGAAAGAATCTTCGTTACAAATCACACAACAATACATTTCTGTGACAGACAGAGGGAAGAGGTATTTTGGAGGATAATTCATGGGTGGGATTTTAAGAACACCTGAAGCCTTTTCAAGGAGTTCCCTACAATCCCAGTTGACAGAGGCATTCATTAGTTCTCATCTGTGCATGTTCCATGTCAAAAATCTTACTTTAAATCCAACCTTATTTGTGACCCAACATAGTGTCTTCATTGTTCATGAAAGCACATGTGAACATTTAACACACAATGCAACGTAAAGACAGAGTAAAAAAAGTTATACCCCAACTTGCTCTGCCAATGAATAAAATGTTCTCTGACCAGACAGTCAGGATGATAACAAAAGCTCTCTTAATATACTAAAACACCATGAATTTTGCCTTTGGTTTCTTTTAGTACTGTTAAAATGTGCTTAGGCCAGTCTTTAAATATTTCTTCTGATCTCCATTTACTGCCTGAAGGCATCTCTCCAAAGACAGGTCTTTCCTCCCCATCTCCAGTAACAGTCTATATTAAAAATAGTGGGAGTTTAAATATAACAACTGAATATAAGATTAGCTCATACATGCAGAGTTAAAAGAAACTTCTTTCTTTTCTTAATGACAGTAGGTTTGTTATGATGCAGGTGTTTCCACAAAGATTTCTTGTTACTGGCACTGCTGTGCTGAAGTGTGCCCTGAATGAATAAACTCCTGACAAAATGTTTGTAACATTTCTAGAGGGGGACAGTGATGGGAAGGGAATAGGATGGGTTCCCAGTTCAGGTTCTAGAAGAAATGTCAGCTGGAAGCCATTTCAGAAAGACTCCCTCTTGCCAGTCCCTGTGGAAAGGCTCCTTAATAGACACGAGAGATGTAGCCACCATGTCCCCGGGTGGAGGAGAGGACACCAGTGGAGCAGCATGGCAGAGTGTGTACTGCTGCTTCTCATTCCAAACCCGTCTGCAGGACTCCTAAGGAGGACCAGGTAGTGGTTTAACACTCCTGGTTTACAAGGCAACACCTTCATTTTCCCAGCAGGGCTCGCTCCTGCCAGCAACGTGGGTTACAACTTGCTTGTAATCAAAGGCAGAGAGAGGACTAGAAGCAACCTGGAATCATGAACAGGTCAAGGCATATATTAAATGTCTGGTCAAGGATGCCCAGTGGGAGTGTAATAATGCAGAGACTTCTATTAGTTCTCTGCCTGTGTTTCCTCGCAGACTGAGCTGCTGACTGCAGCACTCGGGTCCAAGACTCCAGCAGATGTGTCTCTGTGAGCTTTGCACTTGTCCAGGCTCTCACCAGGAGATCTTTTTAACATTGCAACCTTCAAACCTTCATCTGAACACAGCTGTAGAAATCCAACTGTGAAAAAATGCAAAGTGTACTAGCAAAATAATGAGTTTCATAACTTAAAATACTGCTTTCACAATTTCCTATGAATCTGAGGGTTTTTAAATGCGAATCCAGAGACAACAGAAACCATAATGCTTTACCATTTCCCTCTTCCCATTCCCTTTTGAATTTTTGGCAAAGCTACTTATTGCATCTAGTTTTAATTAGATTGTGAACTCTCCTAGACAAGGATTAATCCTTATGTATACATGAGTGCCTTGCACAACAGGAGAGCACCAGTTCAGATCAAGGCTTCCAGATGCCAGCATAAACCAAACAAAACAGTATGTTCATAAATGTCAATGCTTGGAGTAGCTCTTAAGGCATAAAAGGCCAGTCATGCATGCGCTTCCTTCACATATTTAGCCAGGAAAACTGCACTTCCAGTTTTAAGCCCCAGAAAAGCAAAGGTAGTCCTTGACAATTGCTTGAAGACTCAGGAGTGACAACAAATACGTTCATAATTTTACAGCCATCAACTGACATTTTCTTAGCTAATTAATATGCCTACCACCAACATAAGTGAGAGATACTAGAGCATACATCAAACTGTAATAAGCTTTTACAATCAAACTGTTTGGAAATGTAGCTCCCAAGTTCATATTTAATACACTATAATGTTTCCAAGAGGGAACAATATTTTCTACTCTAATTCTATTATGTAAAAATATGTTTTCCCTGCCAGTAAAGCATATGGGACAGTTTTTCTGTTGTTAATAAATGAAGTCATGCAGTACAGATTTTCACATTCAGTATTCTGAAACTAATCCCTTTTTGGTAAAAAAACTTGGCCAAAAATAATCCTAAACAGAAGTGAAATTAAGTGCTTTCCCATAATCTTCTCTAAAGGGTGAACTTCTACACAGTATTTGTAAGTAATCATTGAAACGCAACGATCACAGGTGAGAAAGTTTCTCAGTGTGGATCTTTCACTGAAGTCAGCTGGTAACAGCTCTGTAAGAGGAGGGGTTGCAGAAAGAGGCTCTCAGGAAGATGCATGGTTATGCTTCTCAAGCTAGACAGAACAAAGCAGCGCTCTCATTCATGTGAACCCAAATGCTCCACCAGTCCTCCAAAATGCATTCACGTGCGCAGCTTTTCAAGCTGTATACATTCTACTCAAATTTTAACGAGTCTTTTCCGAGTACACAGGTTGAAGTATCAGCTTAAGCGTTTGTGGTATTCAAACCTAAATCAGAAGTACGTTTCAAAGACAAAGGGGAGCTGTCTAGCTAAGCTAGCATCAGGGCAGGACTGGTAAACGTACATGAACTAAAAAAAGAAATCAGAACTCTTATTTATTTGGAATAAAGGTGCCTCATTTCAGGATATAAAAAAATCCCAACTCTTACTGTTTCATTAACCTTAAAAAGCGGGTTTGTCCTAAAGACCATCTTTAAAATGTGAAAGCCAAATACACCTTTCTAGCTTTTTCATAGCGCATTTCCTAATACTGCAAATGCCATAATAATGATGAAATCATAGGAAAAACTTGCTGCATAACTTTTTTGCTGATACCAAACTGTCTCTCACCACTCAAACTCTGAAGAGCTTACTTTAACAGCAGATAAGCTCTGAAACAAACCAACTGGTACAGCAGAAAGAGAAGAGGTCAAAGCTACAAATGCCAAACACCCAAAGTATGGAAATGAGTTAACTAGCAAATGCCATCCCTGTTCTTTGCCCTCCCGACTCAGCAGGCAAAGAAATGGCATTTAATTCTGCATGACATCACACGAGTCTGGCATGTGCAGCTTCAACCCACTTAATCTGGCATGGGAGATGCAGATCACTGACAGTGATGTAGAAAGGGGGGTATTGACAGGAGTGATGCAACTCAAATGCCAACAAAAAGCAACTTTCACTTTCAAAAACTAAGCTGGAAGGTGTTTCAAATCAGAAATCACCTCCAACCACTTGCAGAACAGTAGTCTGCTCAAGTGAAAGAGAGGGAAGGGTCCATCTCTGATCCAGCTGTGTCAGGGCAACAGGCATGACAGACACGGGGATGTCTCCACAGTGATTACTTACACATCATTCCCTTTCATGGGCATTCTGATCCCAGTCCAGAGGGTGAGTGCCACCACAGTCCTGCCTCCACCCCTTTCTCAGGTATCCTTGCAAGCCTCAGGCCTCCCTGCGGCACAAGCACATATCGGATAGGAGCCCAACCCAACTCACCCAACCTCACTCATTTCCCCCCTGCCCCTGTTCAGGCAGGACCCCCAGCAGTGGTGCTGCCCTCTGGCCCTGCTGCTGCCCTGCCACAGGCAACCTCCACCTCACCAGCTGCTGAGGATCTCCAGAAATCAGCTCAAGCAGAAGACTATCCTTCAGGCCCCCTGTCACTCCTCTCCAGGACACAAAGCTCCCTGCCAGCTTGCATAAAATCTACTCTATTCAAATTTCATTTCTCAGTGCTTCCTCCTTCCATGCCAGAGCTGCCCCCACTCCCCATGCTCCGTAAGAAGCCAGAGCATGATGGCCATTTATTAAAAGAGAATGGCAGTGTCTTGCCCTTCCTTTTGCAAGACCACACAGCTAATTTAACTCATCATTAGGGGTGGCCAGCTGAGCTCTTTTACAAAAGAATCACAAAATTTTACCACTTGTCTCTTTATCCAGCAAACCCTTTGGTTTGGCACCCAACCTTCCAGCTGCTGCTCCGAGAGCCTGAACTGAAAAAAAATCAACCTTATTTCTCAGAGTTGTGAAGTTGTCACAAGTAATTATCTGCCCAGCCCAGACCTGACAAAACAATGATGAAAGAGTTGACAGGCACTTTGAGTCAACAAAGTTGGACCTGAGCCTCAACCAACCAATTCCATCATCATCCTCCAGTCCAGGAGACATCTGAAATCTGCTGTTATAAAACTTGAAACCTTTTTGGGAAAAGGCAGTCCCAGGTTTATTGGCCCACACAACAGAAGCAAACATGACTGTAACAACCCTGGAGCCTCCCAACAGCATTCACTTGTCCTGCGCTCCAACGAAGAAGGAAACTGCCATAAAGAAAAATTAAAGGAAAAAGCAGCAGATGAAATATATTTGTGATTTTGCAAACAAGTTAAGAAACAAACAACTTTGTTAGAGGGCAAATGGAGAAAGGATTCATCTTTGGACTCTGTCCCCCGAAACAATCCACAGAAATCAGCCTGCTGAAATGGAGTATGAATGGGAGAAATCCATCTCATGAGCCAAGGATTGGTAGCAAACACTTGGGGATTTTTGTCAGCTGGCCAAATAAGGCCCTCTGGCTTGTTTTCATTCTTACTTCTGCCCACTACCTGCAATCAAAACTTTTTATTTCAGTAGAGAACAAATAGCTAGTGAAGGCACATGAGGGAACGCTGCAGGAGGACAGCACCAGCGGGTGAGCAGGCATGCACTCGCCTCCGGGATGACAGACAGGGTACGTGCCTTGATGTTTTATTCCAGGGAGCTCATTTAAGGACCTGTAGCTGGACTAAAGCTACTCAGATGCCATGCCCTCAAAGCAGAGGACAGCTCCAGCCACCCTAGAGGGGCCCTGGCACGAGCGACCCTTGTCTCAAGTGCTATTCCATCTTTTTCCCAGACCATTTTAGGAGAAGCTGTAGATACATCGGCTTGTCTGCCCACGGCTGAGCCTGCAGAGCTCCGTGCCTGGGCTCACTGCAACCGGCTGCAGTGACCCCCCTCAGCAGCAGCAGCAGGTGTTGCCGGGGGTCTGCCCCCAGGCTCCATGCTACAGCCCTTACAGAGAGAGCCCCTGCCAGGGCTGTGAGCAGTCAGCCTTCCTCGGGGACTTGATAAATAAAGGAAAAACAGACTAAAGAAGGAAAAAGCAGCTGTTTGGAAACGAACTGTAAAAACATCTGTAGCGCACCACCAACCGCTTCTGGCTGTGGCTGCAGAGGGTTTTAAAGGGCCATGAATTGCAGGAGGGAACTGGGACCCAAGCACCCTGACTAGAAGGACACCAGGGCCAAATGGCACCCCCCAAACAAACAAAAACAGAGCAAAACTGAGTCCTGCCACCACAGTGAGCCCTCTGCTTTTGGGGCCAGGCAAAAGAAGGAAAGACAAGTTAAAACTATAAACAAGGGAAAGCCCTTAATAACACTGTACTGCACCTCCAACAGCCCCTCACGGGTGATGATCTTTTTAGCGAGTGGCATCAAGGGGAGATTTAGAAAGGGCTTTGTGACGTTTTAGTTTAATGCTGGAAGGCTGGCGGCTGCACCACTGGAAGTGGTTAGTTCACACATAGATGAACTCAATCGCTGCCTGCACTTGACTAGCTGACAACATACCAAAGAAACATTAAAATAAATTTATTTGGCTTTGGTGCATATCTTTCCAGCACAATTTTATGCATTTGCTTCAGACATAGCAGGAGGGGGAGAAAAAAAATAGGAAGGTTCAAGGGTCTAAGTGTCTCAATTTATTTTTCAGTAACTAAGTTACCAGAGACTTGTAGGGAGATTGTATTTACTTTCTGAAGGAGGCTCCAAGTTGGCAGAGAGGTCTTTGGAAGTACATATTTCTTCACGTTCTCTAATCTCAGTGTGTGGAGATTCACTTAACAGCTGTTTTATGTGCAAATATTTTTTCAGGCATGTCCTCCCCAACCATAAACAGATTTTTAAAGGAAACCCTCTTAAAAGAAGTTAAGAGACAACAAATCTCTGAGCCTGTTCTCACTCAGATCTGGAGAAAAGATTTGAGCAAAGCCCAGAGGGTCTTCACACCACAGAATGTCAAGGGGATTTGGGAGGGGGTTTGAGGGGGTTTTTTTTGTTTTTTCTTTTTTTCCCCTTTGTTTTTAATGCATCAATACTGTAGTGGTCCTTCCAACAGAAAAAAAACCCAAGGTTCTGCCTCCTGCACAGCAGTATTTCATTCCTTTTTCTACATATACATGCATTTATATGGATTGATATGTGCAATATCTATATTAGGTCTACCTATATTCAACCTTAAAATTACAAAATCAGCAAGGTTTTCTGGCAATGCAGAAGCAGGAGAAACAGTCACCTTACAAGAGCTGCAATGAAATCAAGTAAACATTTAGCTGCCACACAAACTAGGCACATCAATAGATCTGTACCCATGTATGCCTACCAACAGGAATGAAAGGGTGAGGCCAACCCACCCTACCATTTTCTGGGGCACAGATTTAATAGAGAACATTTGGGGTAACTGTTTATGAACACATCTAAAAGCCTACAAAGCCACTTAAAGGTTCTTACATCATACTACAAAATTGCTTATGTTAACATCTTCAGGTTCATTAGAACAAAAAAGGATCTGTCGACTGGGCTTCTAAACAAATATATAATTTGTGATTCTAATGATAAACTCTCAAGAATTCCTGCAAGAAACAAAATATGCAAAATTGGTTTTACACACCAGAAAGGAAAAAAAAAACAAAAACAAAAACCAAAAAGAACAGAAGAAGAGGAAAGACAAACCATATTTTGAAAGGAATAACAGCACCAGAAGAAGCACCTCTGAAGCCACCTGGAAAGCCAGGATAGCAGATTCTAACTCTGAGATGGGAGTCCCACAACCTACATCCCTTGGTGGCAGAAACAGTTTAGAGGTTGCTGTCTGCCTTTCTACTTCCAGGATGCCATTCTAGACATCACATCCTCAAATGGCTCTTGTTGGCCCCTCATTGTGCTGACTGAAGTGTGTGTGTGAAGCCAAACTCCAGGTCAGATCTGCAAAATGATCTAGCTAAAAAAAAAGCAGAAGGAAAGGGGATGAAAATCAGTATTAATGCTGGTGCTGTGGTTTGCTAGTATGGTGAATTCAGGTTTTAAACTCCTACTACCAAATAAAAATATGCGATAAAGAACCAAGATACAATAAAAATTTCCTCTGGTGGTTGAAGCTTGGTCCACTCCTTGTTACCTATTCAACTCTGTATTGGCAGGCTCCTGGCCAAGTCATCTGTCAGCCCCACAGGCAACATAAGGCCAACATAAAAGCACTGAGGTAGCATTATATCCCATCTCATCTGTTCACAGCTGATCCAGATCACATCCTTACTGCAGAGTGATCCAGTCCGAGACAGGGACCTGGGGCCAGACCACAGATCCACAGGGGAGTCATTGCCTCACATCAATGAGTAGGCAGGGCAGTTGACAAAGCCCTGATGAAATCTCCTTCCTGCATTTAGCAGTGCCATTACCTCTCCTGTCCCAAGCTGTCAGCCAGTAATTAGGATCTTGCAGGTTGTTTCCATTAGGAGATGAAATTGGACCCAGGTATAGAGCTGGCAGAAAAGCAGCATTTCCAGTTGTCAGGAAATTTTCATTTCTTTTGAGTATGGTTTTGGGCTAAATTTGATGCGATTTTTCTGCAGCTGGGGATCATGGTTAAGACCCTCCTGTAATACTTGTGCTGGAACTGGGGACCCCAACACTCCCAGCATTCAACAGCAGCTCAGCAGCCCAAGACATTTCAAGTGAAATAATGTAGGGTCAGCTACTGGCATGTCCTCCTTAATCCTTGCAAATATTTCCTCGAGGTAATACACCTGATCCACAGAGAAGTTATCCGTATGCAAAGCCCTGCTGTCCTGAATAGACCAGAGGGCTCTGCTGAGTTCTCCAAAGTGCCTTTCACATCCCCCAAACTGCAATCCAAACTTGTATCATCTATATTCTGAACTCACAGAAGTAATGGACAGTCAAAACAAAACTCAGGGTCTGAGATAAAGTGTCAGAAACATCTAAGAGAAGTGAGTATGGAAGAAGTAAATCTTCCATCTTGGAAACCCATCAGTTCAGTGAGTAAAGAGAAATGATACATTTCAGATGGTTCACAGAGAACCATCACAGAGAACCAGAGAATCACAGAATCATAGAATATGCTGTGTTGGATGGGATTCATCAGGATCATTGAGTCCAACACCTGGCCCTGCATAGAGTTGTCCCCAAGAACCACACCATGTACCTGAGAGAATTGTCCAAATGCTTCTTGAACTCTGTCAGGCTTGCTGCTGTGACCACTTCCCTGGGGAGCCTGTGCCAGTGCCCAACCATCTTCTGGGTGAAAATATCCAACATAAACCTCCCCTGGCACAACTTCAGGCCAATCCCTCAAGACCTGTCACTGGTCACCACAGAGAAGAGATCAGTGTCTGCCCCTCCTCTTCCCCTCACGAGGACGTTGCATCCTGCAATGAGGTCTCCCCTCAGTCTCCTCCAGGCTGAACAGACCAAGTGACCTCAGTCTCTCATTGTAAGGCTTCCCCTCAAGGACCTTAACCATATCCTTTGGACACTCTTTAATAGCTTCATATATTTCTTATATTGCAGTGCCCAGAACTGCCCCCAGCACTGGAGGTGAGGCTGCCCCAGTGCAGAGCAGAGCGGGACAATCCCCTCCCTTGCCCGGCTGGCGATGCTGTGCCTGATGCGCCCCAGGACACCCCAAGTTGGCCCTCCTGGCTGCCAGGGCACTGCTGCTCATGTTCAACTTGCCATCAACCAGGACCCCCAGGTCCCTTTCCATGGGCTGCTTTCCAGCCTCTCACTCCCCAGTCTGTCCGTACATCCAGGGCTGCCCCATCCCAGGTGCAGAATCCGGCACTTTCCCTTGTTGCTATTTCCTGTTGGTTATTGCCCTTCTCTAATTTGTCAGTCTCTCTGCAGGGCCTCTCTGCCTTCGAGGGAGTTCAACAACTCCTCTCAGTTTTGTATCGTCTGTAAACTTGCTCAGTGTCCTTTCCAGTCCTGCATCCAAGTCATTTGTGGAAATGTTGAAGAACACGGGACTGAGGATGGGGTCACCCACTAGTGCCAGGTCACCAGTCTGGTGTCACCCCATTCACCGTAACCCTTTGTGCCCAACCTGTGAGCCATTTGTTCACCCAGCACATGATGTGTTGTTTATCTAGCTGTGGGCTGGACAGTTTGTCCAGAAGGATCCTGTGCAAGACAGTATCAAGCTCTTCACTGAAATCCAGAAGTGTTACATCAGCTGGCTTCCCTTCGTCAGCTGGGTGGGTTACCTTGTCATATGAGGAAATCAGGTTTGATAAGCAGGATTCTGCTCTCGTGAAGCCATGCTGGCTGTGACCAATGGCTGCGTTGTCTTTCAGGTGTTTTCATGCCTCCAAGAATAATTTTCTCCATAACTTTACCAGGCACTAAAGTGAGATTGACAGGTCTGTAATTTTCAGCATCCTCTTTCTTGTCCTTCTTTAAAATCAGGACAAGACCTCTCAAAATCATCAAGAGAGGTTTTGAGATTGACATCAGCCAGCTCTTTGAGGATTCTCAAAGGGGTGAGGGCAATTCATATCACACTCACTTTTCCTGACAGTTGCTGTGAAAAGTGTCTTTCCAGACTTCAACTTATGAAAGGAAAAAAAGCAACAAAAACTCTTGAACTAATACTCTTTATTTGAAGCAGTCCTCCCACCCATCAAGCACTACTGTTCTCAAGGTTACTAATCCTTCAAGGATTTAACCAGCCAAAAGATGTTATTCCATTTTCCAATTGTCAGTGAGTAGCTTGTGAACATCCCAGATCTGTTAGTTGGAATAATTCACTCCACACTTTTTTACAACTAATTTCCAGGGCCTGTCAGCTGCAAACAGGCCATTCACTTGTTCAGTGGTCACTAAATCTGCACCTCCTTTTCATTCACATATACAACCCTACTAAAATCTTATGCCAGCAACAGATTTCTTATTTGTCCACTCACTTGACTGCAAAAAAGCCCCAAAGCAAAACAACAAAACCCTTGCAGGATCCAAACAGCACAGAAACACAGCATTGCAGCCCAAAACATAATGCTCAGTGAATAGACTGGGATCAGGTGAAAGCAGCCCCAGTGCAGGACTGTCACTTGGCAGAGGCTCAGCTGCCCTGTCCACTCTGAATCCATAGCTCAGCGTTGTCCATGGGTATCACTACAGTTTATGCTGATGCTCACTTTCTGAGTCATTTCAGGGCTTTCTAAGTCAGTTGTAAGATCTCCCACCAGCCTTAAACCAGAACTTGGCCTAAAAAAAACCCAAGCTAGGACTGGGTACTTTTATTCAAAACAAAACCAAACTTTGAAACATCTGTTTGCACATTTTTGTTTTTCTAATTGTAGGTGTGTCCAAACCAAACAATCTTGCCTCAAAAAGGGACCCCCTGTTTGTGCTCTCATAACTCAAAGCCCAAATTGAAAACAGGTTTACTTTTTTTATAGGTCTGTAATTTACCACTTGGGTATCTGCTCAAGTACCTCTAATGAACAGGTCTAGAATGGAAATAGCTGGTACTGGTACCTACTTTTTCTCATCGGTGTATCACAGCATGCCTGGTACACAATGTGCCCAGCAGACCAACAGGAAGGGGTTTCCTGCAGCCACAGTAGAGCTGATGACCTTGTACAATCAATATTGCCCTTCATCTCATTCCCAAATTGAGAAGTTCTATCATGAGTCTTACATTATACACTTACAGTTGGTATATATTCAAAATCCTTGAGTCAGCCACTAAACTAAACACAACTCCTGGTATTGAATGGTACATATAAAGGTATCTTTCTAGACTTCTACAGGAAAATTCAGAACTAAAGACTGCAAAGCAAAGAACAAAGGTATTAACCAACATGTTCTTCTCAGTCAAGACAACAACCTGAGGAGTTTGATCTCTATTGCTCATTTCTGCTCTAGAAATACACAAAAAAAGAAAAGCCGGCAATCCACTCCCCACAGTTTTCATGTGGGAAAAGGCTGACGGGGGCAAAAATCACAGAAGTGGTTGCAGGTCCCTGGCAGTCTGCTCACAAGCTCCCGCGATGGAGGCAGGTGCTTTAAGGCAATTCTGGAGCAAAGCTTCTCAGAAAACCAGCAATATGCAAGCAAAGGGACAAAGTCTCTTGATACTGCTCTATGACGAGCTCAAAAACAGAAGCATCTGCCTCCTTTTCATTTGCTCCATCAAAATAAGTCAACAAGGGCTGGTGGAGGGCTAAGGCTGATCCTTCTGTCTGCGATGTGGCACTTAGAAATGTTCAGGGACAAATGAGGATGACACAGGAGGATAAGTACCCCATCACACTCTTCCAACCATCAGAAGCTTAGCACTACAAAGGGAGTCTTGAAGGGGAAAGGGGAGAGGAAGGCAATGGAAGGAGAAGAAATCACGCCCAAAAGACAAACTAAACTGGAACTGATAATAAGACACACAAAGATAGACTGTAAGCCAACAAAAAGTTGGTAAAACAATGAAGGCATTAGAATGAAATAAATGACAAAAACACATGTTCTGAGATAAAATCTGAGAAAGACAGCAAAGGAATTTTTGAAGAACTGTGCAAGAAAAAGTTATGAAAAGGCAAGGTCAACACTAAAATACTTACACATGACTGTATGAAAATAACTGATTTTTCAATTACTTTAAAAGGGAAGCAAAAAATTTCCTCCAAAGTGCTGCAACCTGGTTATTTTCTTTGCACTCTACAGTCTAACCTTCAAAAGATGATACTTTTTACCCCTGGGGTTTTTCACAATGCATGAGAAGCAGGTTCTCTGCATAATTCATCTGGACTAACAGTTTAATCTATGTGCGTTCTCTATCTTTTGGCCGGTTCTTTCATTCTAATCCTACTCTGGCAAAAAAAAGAAAAGGGCTGTTATGCAGAAATCCACTGACAAAAATGGATTCAAAAGACCAACTAGGTAGCTCCAGTTGGTAAACTGAGCTCACAGCAAGAAAAATCCTCCAAAAGTAGGTTATTGAAAAATCAAGTTAATGAAAAATTATGTTTTCCATATTTAAAACATTTCCTTCAAGGAAAAATGGCTGGGAGCTCTTAAAAAAATGAAATAAACTTTTGCAAATAACCATCATATATGCCAGTAAAAGGATGGAAAAAAGAATCTGTCTTAATGGAAAAGACGCTAATTTTTTTCTTCTTTCTCCGTTTTTCATTTCTATTTCAATAGAAAGAAAAATGTCCTTTAAAAGTCCAAACCATAACACCTTAGCTCTTTTGTTAAAAAAGCTAAAATGTTAATTTTTAAAAAGAGAGTGACCAACAATAATGCTGAAACTCAGCAATGCAACTCATGACAAGTCACACTTATGCAATACCAAAATTGTTATTTACTAGAACTAATCAAAAATACACCTCTCACCTCTAAAAGTGAGAAGTAGGAGGAGGGTTACTTTCAAGCCAAATTGCATCTGCTCACTGTTGGTACCTGTGAGCCAACTCAGACTCCAAAATCACTGCAAGCTGGTAGCCCCCAGCACTTCCAGAAGAAGAGGCAAGCAAAGGTCATGCCTAGCTGTTCCCCTCCATCAGGTATGCTGCAACATACAGGGTTTGGAGTAATTTTATATCTGTGGCAGGGATGCTCAGGCTGGTCCCAGGAAGTGGAGGGGACAAAGATGGCACCTAGCTCATGCCCAAGGAGGACTAGCCACAGACAGGACAAAAGACAACTTGGAGCAGGAACTCTGGCACCCAGACCTCAAGAGCCTTTTCCTCCTTGGAGATGTGGTTGAGATTAGGTTAGAGCACCACTGAAAGTCAACAGCAGCAAAATTACTGCAACTTTCTTTGCAAATTGCCCACTCCCTCAAAACATCGCTTGTGGGGTAATTCAGCATCTCACAACTCATAAGACACTCTTTCAATTTCTTTAATGCCACCATTTACCACTGCTTCCACAAAAAGTACTGCATTTCTGCAATGCTGTGCCAGCTACCACCAGCAGCAGCCTTACACCCCAACTGGCTCACACAGTGCATCAGTAACCCACCTCACGTGCTCCTCCACCCAGGAATCTGTGCGGAAGTGTTCCTGCCTGACTCATCTGTTTCACCAGTCCCACGTTTCTCTCCCCTCCATCACTGACCAATGTAGAGTCCTGGCCCCAGCCTCTGGCCACTTTTTCCACTTCAGCCTGGCTTACAACTCGTCTGTTCTCACCACCACCAACCAGGAACGTGATTTACCATCTGAATTCCTCACTGCCACATATTTCAGAGGAGTCCACAAGCATCCAAACTCACCCTGGCACCAGCCACCTCTCACCCATGAGGGCTAGCAGTTCATCAGTGTAAACCACACTCTGTACGAAGCCAACCCAGAAGTCACATTGTGAACACTGGCTGAACTGTGGTGAAGATGGCTGCTTTCTTCAAAGTTAAGAAGAGGAAGACTCAGAAATGAAGCCCTAAGAATGAAACCTCAGCATTTACTTAATCAACAAACAGGAGGCTTAAATGGTAAAACCCGAGACAGCAAGGGTGCGACGTGGCACACAGCCTCCCACACTCCTCCACAAAAATGCGACCACCTCAGAATCACTTGATCAAATTACAAGCCCTTGCATAGCTGAACAGACAATGTTCCTCCACCGAGGCATGGGCTGTCTTCAATCTCTGCAGAAAGCCCACAGCAAACAAACTCAGAGCTGAGACAAACATCCTGGAAGAAATGGGAATGCACTTGCATTTCCAACCTCCTCAGGCAACTTTTGTCTGTTGTTCAACCCACTTGGTCTCTGTGACTTCACAGTATGGACACCAAAATGGCCAGAAAGCCCATCTAGCTTATACAGGAAGAATGTGCTCCTCTCACCTCCAGGGAGTCCATAAGCTCCCCTGTAGAATATACCATAAAATGCAATGCCATGCCTACAGCCTCTGAAAATGCCCACAGCAAACAATGTGGGCAGCAAAAGACAGGTTACCTTTACCTCAGTGACTGGTTTGTGTCACAAACTCTTTGTGAACTCTTGCCATCCTCCCAAAAAAATAACTTTAAGGGGAAAGGTTCCTTTCTGTCCATGTTTGGGCTTTGCACTGAAATAGAAGTTTGCTTGCTCTTCTCCTGTTCATTTGACTGACTCAGTACTCTACACACTCTTCTCCAAAATGCCAATTGATTCCGTATATTCTGCCGAGACCAACCATCAGTATAGGTCCATCACTCAACACAAGAAATGATCCCTCTGCTCTCCACCAAGCAGAGAGTTCAAAACACCCATTTATGAGAAGATATCCAAGTTCTAAACCCAGACATCACCAATGTCTCATCTTCTGTTTCAGCTGCACCAGCCTAAAAATTATTTCCATGTACACATGCCTCCCAGGGATATGGAAGCAAGATTAGGTACAGAAGACTATTCTGCCTGTACAGAAATAAACTTTATAGAGCCCTTACTTTTCTTTAAAGATTAAAAAAAAAATGTAAATCTCTAAATGTGATAGGAAATACTGTAAAATGAATATTGCTGCATATTGATACATAACACACTGTATTTCAAATAATTTATTTAATGTGGGTAGACACATATTTTTCTGTTCATCTCTGCGCATTTTGCTACTCTGTCCTCCACCCCTTTTGTTATTCCTGTCATCCCGTCATGTCCTCTTAGCAATCAAGGGCAGAGCTGCCTTCTCTGTTATGTATTGGTACAACGCCCAGCACAGATTTCTCATTACAAACTCCAAGCCCCGCTGCAAAAGAAATAGCAATTAAACCCATGAATAAATAGATAAAATTCTGAAGAGAATGTACAACTTACGTAATGACACAAATTCACAAAAATGCTGGTTTCGTGTCAGTCAGCGCTGCAGACGCCAACTCCCTCAAGAACCTCCATATTTTATAGGGCTTTTTATGGCACACTGGGACAGAAGTGAGAAGACGACAGCCTAAAGCCAGCTCTTAATCAAATGCAGATTTACCTATGGAGCACAGACCGATAATTAGCAAGTTGCATTAGGAAACAGCTGGGAAACCAAAATGACTCCTGGTGCTAGTGCAACCTCAGGTCACCTGAATTTAAAATAAAACCCTTCAAGAAAAGACTCTTCAGTTAGGCATCATTTTTTATTACCGGTATGTGGGACACTCCCTGCTAAAAATTCCTGCTTCTCTGGGTGGAGACTGATCACTTCTGAGCCATTTCTTCACTGAGTCTGAACCACCCACATCTACCAGGAACATTTATTGTGATGAATAGACCTATTAATACCAGCTTCACCCCACCCTATACTGGTTCAGAGTATGGAAACTCAATGGATGTATCTGGTTTTGGTTAATATGCCATGACTCTCAAGTTTTACAATGGGGAGGCAGAGGAAATACATTATGTATTTTATTGTAGTATTTTGGCACTTTCTCCATAAAGTGGAAAATTCAACCTATCAGGGATGCAATTTTCAGTCTTCGGTTACAAAATCTTACACCCTTCTTCACCTTTTTCCACCAAAAACATTTTCTCCTTTGTTCTTTGCCTCTTTGCCAGGAAGAGCTAAGAGCAAGCTTTAGGTCTCCCAAGCTCAAGTTGAAACCACATCCAAAAGGACAAGAAAGGCACAACAGCATTGTGAGGCTCAGTGTGGGAAAATATTTCAGGAGTAATTTTGAACACTTCATGGACTTGCTTCCACCTCACTTTTCAAGTTCTTGCTACATCTAACATCCCTGGACACCAGAAATTAAATGCTGATGTAAAAGTCAAGGTTATTGCAATCTGATGAAAACCCTATGCAGGGGTCACTCAGAAGAAACACACAGAAAAAGGCAATGGCTTGGATTGCTGTGAGCTATCCTACAATTACAGATCACAAATTTGGGGGAAAGAATATAAAAATAAGTGAGACAAGGCAACCATCGTAACAACGGAGTCAGCTCAAAAGGGCAGCAGAAGTGGGGAAGACGCTGAACTGCTTTAGTTATGAGGTAAAGGGCAGGCATACTAAGCCTAAGATGAGGGAAAGAAAATGCAACAAGCTTTCAAACCATACACACTTTAAATGAAGTCCAGCTCCTCAGGAAAACCACAGAACTAATTTCCTCACTCATAGGACAGCTGAGGCTGCTACAAGGCAGGAATCCAACACCACTTCCAGCACTTCACCAAAATGGCTTCTGGACAGGGTTGCCCCCAAGTACAGGAGACCTGATGTGGGCTCTGCATGGAAATCCTCTCATCAAGGTCACTTGTCTGCCTCCAAGGTGCTAGAATAAAGCTCTTATTTTCCGTGTTTCCTGGAACACAGGAGATACTTGAAGGCTACCTCCTTGGGGAACAAGGACTCCTTGACAACATGTTTCGGAACAACTTCATTTTCATGATTACTAGAGCAACCAGGTCACACCTGTCCTTCCCAGCAAGTCAGCTTCCTAACTACTTTGGCAACTCTTCCTTCTCCAGGTGGGAAGCACTGAACACCCTGCAGGGAAGGGCAGGAGGAGCTACCACTGTTCCATCTGCATTTCAGAGCCAACCAGGGCCCTGGATCAGGGGAGAAGCAGCATTGCAATGACTCGGCTTTCCCCATAACATCTGATAGTGCTATTAGCACAACTGGCTCCCAGCCACCTGAGTGAGAAAAAGAACAACTGGATGCTTGTGAGGAATGATCAAATAAAAATTTAACATCTGAATAACCAGGGCAGAACACCTGGCAGGATGACTGAGGTCCAACCACATGTACTGACAGCACCAGCAAGAGCTCCAGTGCTTCTCAGCACTGCTGCAAGAGGGAGAAGCCTTGAGCTCAAGCTGGTTCCACTGCAGACCCTGGAAACTGTTCTGGGCCACTTCTTGGCACAGCTCTTCAATTTATTTTAGATGGCCGGCACTTGCCAGAGGGAACTATTGGGAGGCCCATAAAAATTGAGTTTCCTCTCACAGTGTCAACCGATGAAGTAGTCTTTGCTTCCTGACCTCAGTCATTGTGTAGTACTACCGCCGGCTGTTACAGAACGTTGCTGTGTGACAGTAAGCAAGCTGACACCTAATTGTTACATTTGACCAAGTGTTTTAATTAAGGGCAGAGTATCTTTAAAATAAACTCTTAGGAGGCTTTGGCCCACGTTCAGGAAAGCACTTAAGTATAAGCCTTAGACTGTCTCTATTCAGGAAAGCGTGTGCTTAAGTGCTTTCCTGAATGCAGATATATTCCTGTCCCGGGGCCCTAAAAGTGCACTAAATTATAAAATTTATTGCAATTTGACTTCACTGTTTTCTCGAAATATTTATTTAGCTGTTTCTTTTTTAAGAGTAAAGTCACTTGAATTTTGTCTCTGTTTAACAACCCTTACTGCTTGCATTCCAAGAGACAATCTGTTAATGCTGTTTCAGTTAAACTCTAGGGCCTTTTCCCCCATTATCATGAAACTGTCTCATTTTCTTGACACACTGGTTACTCTCACACAGGGTACCTACTGGCCACATACCACTCAAAATAATTTTGCATGGAGTTGGTGAACTTTGAGTTTGTTCTCTATCATGTACATAAGAAGGATATAAAGCCAAGCTTCATCTAAACCAACACTCGTGTCTGGTGCATTCATTGGACAGTGTTCAGTCACTGCTTCTACCAATGCCTGTATTGTTATACCAGTACAGATGTCACAAGTCAGAACAAAAAGCCAAATTTCAACTAGCAGATCCTTCCCCCCTGCAGCCAATACACTGTACCTGTGTTTTACATCTCTCACAAGCTACCTCCAACATTTCGCACTGCAAACTTTAGATTTTCCCAATAGAAAGCTGACGGTGTTGAGCAGGAGGGGAAGAGAGCGTGAGCACAGCATGCACACATCCGCATGAAAAACTGGGAGAAGAGTTGAGGTGTGCTTTGTCCTACTTAACCACTGCTCTGGCAGCTCCTGAAACGGGAACTTGAAACTTGGGAAATGAGGACAAAGGTGTCAAATTTGTCAGTGCTGCTAGAGCACAACGAAGTGCGAGGCGGTCACTGTTTTTCCCCTGCTTGTTTGGCCCATAGTTACACCGTATCAGTCCCACATTTCAAGGCTTACATCGACAGCCCGAGCCTTTTCCTGCCGTCCTGTGAAAAAGCATCAGGTAATAATCCAAGCTAGAGAAAGAGCCTCAGTGTCTCCTGTGGGGCAAGAGCCTGCTCAGACCCCGTTACTGAACTTCTGACAATCTAAATCTAGGACCAGTGGCAAAATTTTCCTCAAATCAAAGCAGCAGGAGGAGTTTGCCTGGTAGGTATTTTCTCTTCCCTCTATAACACGGAGAACAGTTCACATCCACCCGGGAACACCACTTAACAGCTGTTGCACTGCTGTGAGGACCCAGGACACCAGTGACACTGCTGATCTCTCCTGCTCCCAGCACATCTCCCCTAGCAGCTTACAGCTATAGGTGCTGGGTTTTACTTCTTTGCTCCTACATTTTTTTCCAGGGCAGCTAGCAGGAGTCCTGTGACCTGTGACACATGGAGGAAAACTGGAACAGATTTCTGTGGAGCTTGCTGGACAAAATGCCTACAACATCTTTGTTTTCAATAGCTCTGAGGGTCCTTGCTAGTCCTAACATGAACTTACCTTTCTTGTTCAGACTTGGGCTTTTTGTGTACACCACCACTGCTAATAAAAGTACCAACTGTTGTACTTTGGCTTACTACCCCTGCCCTCCAAGCACATAAAGGAATGCCAAAGCAATGGAAAAAGAGGACATTTAAGTGTATTCATATAAACTGCACAACACACAAAAAGTTTTCAAAAGGTGGGAAAAAAACTTGCAGGATTAATTGTCCTCTGGCTACACAGAGAAACAGATGAAAGTGTAGGTGTCCCAACTGTGACAAGCAGGTACATAATTAAGGAAACACCACATGAAGACACGTGCTTAATTTGTTCAAGTGGCATGGTTAACAAAATAAGTTCAGGGAATGAATGCAACACAAGCAGAATGACTTAAAAACTTAGAAAAAGTCAGTCAAGATAATCACACATCTCAGTCAAAGAAAAGGAATAGGCCACTTGCTTTAAACTCAAACATAATTGGGTTCCCTTCACCTTCTAAAAACATATTTTAAAAGGAAAATAGTATTTATGGCTCAAGTTAAACCACAACCACTTTATTCATCTGTTGTTTCAGTTTTTCCTTAAGGCTTGTGTTTAAAGACAACCCAAAGCACCACACTCTCAGCAGCCTTTTCACATGCGCTGCATTTAACGAGAAAGAATAAAAATCATTACGATGAAGTTTTGTAGGAAAGGACATTGCAAGAAATGAAAGCAGCATGATTTTCCTCAGGCTTCTCTTCTGGGCACCACCCAGACAGAGATATCTGACCCTTAACTCCAGCAGCTGCTTGGGGATGCACAGGGGATCTCGTGGACAAAAAGGCTTTCAGGACAAATCTCCTGCCCCCATGAGCCTTGTCTCTTTCACACAGTGCTGCTCTCACCGCAGTGAGGCACCATTACTAGTGTTTACATAAGTCTGAATCATGCAAACTAGGAAAGATGGAATAAGAGGTAAAATAATCAAAAGCTGCATCAGCAAGAGCTGTGGTTTCAGTCAGTGGAAAGCATTATTTTTAGAAAACCAGAATCTCTTAGTCACCATCCTTCAAATTTACTTGTCTGCACAGGCAAGAGCCATGACCCTCTCACTGGTCCAGTTCATTCCTCCTTCTCCAGAGTTTCTCCTCTCCTTCATCCCCATGAAATCAGGCATGCCTGGCCAGCCCAAGTGATTTGCTGTTAATCTCGTCCACCCACGACCAACTTCTGCATTTATCACAATGCTGGTAGGGTCTTCCATATTTTGCTTGTGATTATATCCAACATTTCAAAGGCTGGCTTTTTTCAGGGGTCTTCCCTAGTTGTGCTTCACATGTACTTCAGCCTCAGATAACCAAAGCAGCTTTCACAACTCAGCTGCCTCAGAAAGCACTTCAAGATTTCTTTTCTCCTCAAGTACAGCTTTAGTTTATTCAAAAAGCAAGGGCAGAAGTAGCAATGTGTGCCCTTCATGCTACACACAGTGTCAGGCAAATACCCTGAAACCCAGCCAGAGACTATCTGAATTGCTGGATAATTGACTTAAAAGCTTGAACTGAAATCTGGGATGGCGGATTACACAAAATTCTGCTGAGGATTCTCCTTCCCCCTCTTCTTCTAGCTCACATTTTTGCATCCCAGTTAGCCTGAACACACGCACATGCTCAGGGAACTCCTGCCTGCAGCAGAGGGCAAGGCAAAACCAATGGAAGCCTCTGCTACAGCAGCTCTGACCCTGAGCATGTGGCAGGCAACGAGGTGGATCCCCCATCAGGACACTGTGGCTGAGCACTGGCCAGATGTTCTTCAGCAACAAGTCTGCATGACTTCCTGAAGTGACTTTTCCTGCCTCACCTTTGGGATCCAGAACCGACCCCAAATAACTTCCCACAGGCAGGAGGGCAGTGGGGCAAGAAAGTCCATGATGTGGAGACAAACCACGAAACCCACGAAGGGCAGCAAGCACCTCTTTCCAGGCCACTACAACCTGGGCTTAGGATACAATCCCTAATCTCAGCCGTGGTTTTGTCTGTGCATGCTGCGGGCAGGTTTTGCTGTTCTTACTCCTCAAACAGCAGCAGTGAAATCTTTTCTCTGGGTAACTGCTGCCTCTGACTCTGGCGTGAGGTTGCAATTCCAGCAGGAGAAACACATTAGAAAACCACTGTTTGATATCAAAGCCTCCACAGTCTCTGAATAGTCCTTCATATTTTTTGTAGCTTCATACAGTTTTAGAAAAGTTTGTTAATTTTAAAATAATGAGTTTATTTAACTATGATATTTCTTTCTTCTTGATTGCTGAGAGGATCTGCAGCACAAATCCAGGTTTTCTTCCATCTCAAATTGGTACAGCGCAAAGCCAAGAATACATATGTTGCTAGCTGGAAAATAAAGTGCCCTTGATTCCTAACTTTATTTTGGACAGTTCACTCCAAGTTATTAAAAGCCAAATTCAGTAGTGAGAAAATATATATAGCTTCAACTGTTTTGTGTGGGTTTAAAGTACTATTTGCTTTATGAGTAAGAGATTCAATAATGCATATATTTACATAAAAATAGTTTTGACATTTAAGTTAACTTCTTGCCAAGATGGTGCAAAATTGGAAATGTAAAAAGCACAAGCAGAGAAATAAGCCCCTATGCTGTAAGTCTGCTATTTACAGGTAATTTTTTTCTTGGCAATAATGCCTGAACGGTATGTTTTATAGCACTAGACCTAGCCACTCTGAGTCAATTTAGTGTTTATGGAACGTGCCAGACTGACAGTTTGAGATTTAAACGCTCCATGTCAGCCTGCAGTTGAGCTGGGGTAGGGGCTAGGAGAGTTTCCAGAACCAGAGCCACGGATGGATCTCAGTCATATTCTGCAGACACAACAAAATCCATGATGGCATGAGTCCAGTACCCAGTAACGTGAACACCCAATTATTCCTCAAGCCCCAGGAGGCTTCTGAAGAGGGTGGCACCAACCTGTGCTGCACGAGAGCATGGAGTGAAGTGCCTACCACAAGTCAAAGCTCCAGGATGGCTATAAAATGCCCAAAACTTTAAAAGTGATGATGTTCAAAAGTGTCCTACTCTGCCAGCTCTGGGGATGACCATGCAGCAGTCCCTAGATAACGGATTTGATGGACAGAAGAGGTTGGAAACTTCCTTTTCTACTACAGTAACCAAGATTCTTTTTTTTTTTCCCCAGAGCAATTAGTCAGCTCAGGGATGTCAAAACATATAACTGGGCCATGAGACAAATTACAGTGTAAGTGCTGCTACTTTGCCAGTGACCTAGCAGGCTTGGCCCTGAGATTTCTAATGTTTGAAGTCTCATGTTCCTTGTTCAGTACTGCAGTACTTCTAAAGACATTTTAATTAAGATGAAGTGACAGGCAAACCTACCTGCATGGACCCCTCATATATATAAACAAATAACAACAAAGCCCAGATGACCAAATGAGTGATATATTGGTATGAAAGAGAAAAATATAAAATATATACATATACATTCATCAAGCCTTTGGTTGCCAATTCACTCTTTTGCAAATGTTCATGACAACCGGCTCATCAATACTTAATAATCTGACTGCCTCAGGTGAATGGTCTGGCAATCAACAGCAATCTTTACATTCTAAGCATCACAAATAGATGAAAATATATGAACAGAAACAATTAATCAGAGCTGAGGATAGTCTTGATCCTTACTGCAGCGTCATGTGTTACATATTTTTTTCTGCTGTGATCTCACTAGCAATGCATCACTGTTTTTAACCACTCTGAGCACTGATTCTATGTTCAGCAGCTGTGTTTGTTTACAGGGCTAGAAATTAGCACAGGACAAATGGACTTCATCCAACTGAAATTTTATTTTGGCATTTTTCACTACACTTCACAATATATTGGTCCTCATAGACCAATTATGTATTTGCCACTGACGCTGGCCAAGGAGAGTGCATAAGCAAAGATGGTGTTCACTAGTACTACACAAGGATGCTTTTATTGCTCCAAATGCAGGCTCCCTAATTACTAAGCATAGCTCAATCACTTGTAGCCAGGAAAGTCCACTACTGTATTGTCCCTACTTTTTTTCACTAGGAACATAAAGAATATCATCATAATCCATCCTGTGCTTTGCACTCTGCCAGTTCAGTAAGAGCGATGAAATGCAATGATATTTTATATTTAAAGGGACTTGCCAGTGCCCTTCACACTTATAATGGAGCTCCCAAAGTCAGTTACAAAAGACTGTAAAGCAAATTCAGACAAGTCAGCCCTAACATCATTCTCCATTTCAACAGGCATATGCTTTTTCATAGGCATGTATTTAAAAAGAAACAAAAGAGCAGCCCTTTGCCCCTATGCACTTTTCATTTCCTTGACCATTACCTTAGCACAGACTTGGGGGATGCTTCAGTTTTCTCCATCCTGCTCTAGAATAAACTCTTAGAGAGGAGTTACAGAATTCACTGGAACATGGTGGCAAACACTCCTGCCTGAGTTCTCACACACCTGAAGGTAAGTGTAATTTTAAATGCTTGCCCTAGTTATTCAGAATACTTTTGTAAGCTATCCCTATTTATGCTAGGACTCACACTAGAGATAAATAAAAAGTACATTAAGTTGTAGTTTAGAGACTCTATGCTGCTAAAAATACTCTGGTTCTATCTTAAAAAATGTATTTTAGAGAAACTACCAAACAGTCCTGCAGGCACCAAACAATTTCTTCAGGCAAATATCCACACCTATTCTGTCAATTAAACCAATAAGCCCTGATCAAGCTCCTCTCTGGAGAGAATAAAGTTAAAAGTACAGTGCAACTCCTTGAAATAGGTTTTTCTGAGGACTGAAAAAGCCCAGGAACATTTGCAGGGCATTTTGTTTCTGAAGAACTGCCTCTCACTATTTTTAACTTTGTTTCATGCAACAAACTCTGATAATTTAAAATAATAGCAATGATGATGTTCTGACATCACAAGACGCATGAAGAACCCTGTCAAAGTAATATATTGCACTCTGCCGTGTAATTATGTTATGTTGGAGCAGAGTGTTGGAAAACTTAGTATAATCATTAACCGAGCGCTGAATGTTTTGATTGTCAGACAGGTTGTATATGATGCAAATATATGACTCAGAAATGATTTCACATAAACATTTTGGTAACAGTAATCTGACTCATAGCCTCCAACACAGAAAATAACAAGCTGCACGAAACATCTGTGCACTCAGAGCAACCACAGCTTGTCTCCCTCTTGTGAAGGTTGAAGCACAACCTTCACAAGTCTCACAGCACAGAGAGACCAGAGGTCCTATCCCTGAGGACCTGAAGCTGAGAGATGTTGACACCTACCTTCCCAAAAAGAGTTAAAGAAGGAGCAAAAAGTGCTGTCATTCCCACCAGTGATTCCTGGCAAAGACCTGTGATAGTTTATGCCATCTGATAGCCTGCCCAGTGGGCATTGCTTGGTTTAGGTCTACGATTAACAGGGCTAAGACAGGAGGAAAGGTTTGTTGCTATTCCATCCCGAATCTTCACCATGTCAAGTACAACACAATGTACAATTCTTCTTCTATTTATTTTTTCATTCATTAGGAGACGGACAGCTTCTTTCACAGCCCCCTTCTGAAGACAAATGTGCAGTCTTGAGTGACAAGGAGGATTTACCATCTGTTATTTCAGAGGAGGTTTGCCATGTTTATTCTGGAAAGTGCCATGAATTAATGAACTATCTCTTCAAGCCTCAGTGCATTGGAGCTGCCAGCTCTCTGGCTGCCAGAAGCAACAGACTGCTTTGGGACCCCATAAAACTGTTTTTGCTGAGAGTAGAGATAGCAAAAGTATCAGGTAGACCCAATCCCAATAGCTTCTGAAACATAAGGGAGTTATTATATCAACTTCAGCTGTTACACTGCATTTTTATGGGGAGTTAATCAACAAAACTGTTGAGAACATCTACTGTTAGCTTCCCTGCAGCACGGGCATTACCAAAGGTCAACCAAACCTTTATTAGGCTCTCCAATAGTTTCAAGTGAAATGTGCTAGCCTGTGACCTCTTTCATCTTTCCTATGTTCAGCAGTTGGCAAGAATGTCTGAAGAGCCACGTCCCTAATGGAGCAGAAGGCACAGACTGCAACACTGATGGGCAAGGTTCACAAGCAGGAAGAACTAAAGCCTAAGCCAAGTGAGAACCTGTAGGCTCCAGCTGATTCTTGCTGCCACCTGAAAAAAGACCCTCCTGTTTCACTGGCTCCATGGCCAGGTCAGTAAAACAGCACATAGGCTCATGGTGAGATTGCAGGACTGGAAGCAAGAATTTCAGGGACCTCATCACAGCCCTGGCCCAGTCCCCTGAGCTTCAGCTGAGTTATTTGGAAAATCAGTATAAGAGTGATTTACATTCATCAGAGCACACTCTGAGATTTCAATGCTCATGAAGTGTTTTGAGGTTCTGAATAAGAGACAGAGTAGTATCTTGATGTTGTCTAGCAAGTAACGAGCATTACATATCCTGCAGAACGGAGTATTTTTGGACAGGACAGCTGCTACAATCATTAAAGTGTAAAAACTAACACATGCAAGAGACAAGACACAGACATCCCAAAGAGAAAATCTGTTGTAGTACATTAAACAAATGTATTATCTCTCCAGCTATCTTCAATAACATAATAAGTTGGAACTTCCTTAAATACAAGAATCCTTTTTTTTTTTTTTTAAGTCTCCCTTCATTTCTCTTCACTCCCTTCCCCCTCTGCCTTTTTTCTTTGTGGGTTTAAAAAAAAAGAAAAGAAATAAATTGAAAGAGCAAGCCAAGAGATTCACAATCACCAAAGACTACAGAACATACAGTGAATTTTGGCAGGACATGCATGTTTATCCTTTTCATATGCTGTTTAAATTATTTTTATAAACAAGTCATTATCTTGCATAGCCACTGCTTAGTCCCTTTCATGTCAAAGATGTTTGATGTTACAATAATTAAGCAAAAGGGTCTGCACGCTTGAAACGCTGTCTCAGGATGATGGTTTGTGGGCAAGAGAGGCTGCTGCTTTTCTAAAATGAAGAGTTTCTTTGCCAACCTTCATCATTTAAGTTGAGCACCTGGATTCTGCCCTTGTGGATCAAATCTTTGTGTAGATATTAAAACATGAATTTCAAACAGGGCTTAAATTTTAGAAATATCCTCCTACTATTTTGCATCACAATTGTGCACACAGGTCAAGGCTTGAAGAGAAGCCTCAGTGCTTGCACGCAAATGTTTTGAAGAACCAGGCTTAGCATCATTATGAAGATTCAGGCACATTAAAAGTGTGTAAGGCCTCCTCCTGCACCACACCACCAGTGTGGCCATAAGTAGCAAAGAAATATGAGTGGGAAGCCCATGGTAAGTGACATAGGAAATGCCTCCTCCTTTTTTCCTGCAGAGCATCTGGCAATTAAAGACTGCTGCCTCTACCTCTGTTCATCTGAATTTGGACAGAGGGAGCTTGCGCCTCTGTGTCATGAGGAATAAAGCTCTGATCACTTCTTTAATCCCTGATACAGAGCCTTTATCCAGATATTTTAAAGAAGTTTGAAAAATATGGAAGTCAGGCTGCAGCAAGTGTTCATGTTCAAACAACTTTTTATTATTACAGAGTTTATAAAATGCAGAGGCAGACAAGTCTTTTTGCATCTTGTACGCATTAGTTACAGTTAAACCTTATTTTCCATCTTATTTGGATAATTTTATTCCTTGTAAAAAGACTGCAATTGACTGCTAAGAGCTTTACTCTTCCGGATTTCTCTCTCAAGTGGTCTGGAAAGCCCAGGAGAGACAAGGATGCAAGAAGGCACATCTGTTTCACACTGCAGTTGCCGACCCTTTCCTCCCTCCAACACCTCCTGACTTACGTGTGCAGCTATCAGACCCTGCTCACGAGCTCTAATCTGTTCTCATTTTTTAAGTGCTCTTTGTTGCCTGGCATGGAGCTTAACACTTGTGCTTCAATAGACATTATGTCACCCTTTAGCCCTTGCACAAACAGAGTGTCTAATATCTTGACCATACACGCCACGCGAATGCGATGCAGTGAGCGACGAGATAAGAAAGCTGCAGCAGTACACCTCAACATAAACATCTCTGTGCATGCTTTAAACATGGCACATTTTGCAGCCTGCACTTGATAAAAGAAATGGTAGATCTCCATTTGACAAGATTTTGGGTTGAACAAATACAAATTCGTTAAAAGAGTGCATCAAATAGCCAATTCATACATTTCTCACACTGCAAACAACCATTAACACACATGGAATAACACATCTTAGGAATACTGTTTGAAAAACACTTCCTCATTTACTATCAGGAAATTTGACTCTTCAGAACAAGTGTTAAGACTGTGTTGATTAATTTGTAAAGCTATTCAAGCCGTGAAGTACATCTGCACATTAAGTATATTTCCAATACTGTGCTTCTGTTTTCATTTTCAAAATGTTTTTATTTATACACTAATATTTGACCTATGAATGTTCCAAGTTTATATGGAGCCAGCTGTTCTAAATTCTGGTTATACTGAGCATTCGTGCAAAACATCAGGTGATATCACAGGATATTTTTAAGGGGAAAGTTCACAGGAAAGCAGTTATGTATTCTTGTGATTAACACCACATTGGATCAAAACAGTCATGTCTAGCTCTCTGAAAAATACAGCTACTGTTTTAGTTAGCAGAACACTTCAGCTCTGTCTACATTATCCTTTTTTGCCAAAAGTTCCCACTGTTGCTACTACTGATTCAATTCTGTCATTGTGCTGTGATGAACACTGCTACGTAAAATAAAAAGAGCTGAAAGCAGCGCTGTCAAAATCTTTGTGCCCTTAACAACAAAACAAAAAAAAAAAAATCTCATTACATCACCAAAAAACCCAACCAACACAAAACCCAAACAAATAAAAAAATCCACTCCAAAACTCTACCCAACACTACAAGACTGTTTCTTAAGTAACTGTAAGTTCAGGAAATGCCAGCCCCAATCCACAGCAGGTTTTAGGAATCAAAGTGCATTACGAGGTATTAAACACCCCTGCAATCCCACAGGGACTCAGCTTCTTTAATTAAGCTTTTTACTCCTGCAGCAGCTGCAGCCCCATGCCCTTCCCAAAGCCACTGAGAGGGAGCCTGCTCTGGGGGCAAAGCACGGGGCCACAGGTGCCTCTTAGGGTGCTGCTGCCAGCCAGCCCTGCTGCAAGTGCTGCAGCTCTGCGGAATGCACCACTCCTCATCCTCCACCGGCCACGACTGGAAAAAAGGTGGAAAGAAATGACTCACTGAAGGTTTTTCAGGCCTGTGTGCTCACCCTCAGCATATCATGGCTACAGAATTCTCATCCCAAGTGCCCTCTCAATTCTCACTTAGAATTCCAGGCAGTTTGGGCTGGAAGGGACCTTCAAAAGTCATCCAGATCAACCCCTGCCAAGGGCAGGAACATTGGTCAGGAAAACAGATTCCTCAAAGCCCCATCCAGCCTGACTCTGAGCAGCTCCAAGGATGGGGCATCCACAGCTCCTCTGGGGAACCTGTTTCAGTGCTCACTACTTCTGTTTGAAAAAATTCTGCCTTATATCCAATCTAAACTTACCCTCTTTCAGTTTAAAACTGTTGCCCCATCAAACACAGAACCTAGGTGTGACCCAACACCAGACTCTAAGAATCAGGCGGGCAGAAGACAGCTTTCCAGCCCTTAAACTCCATCTCCCAGGCTCTGAGATCTGATACTTGCTGTAACAAATGAGAATCTCTCACCTATGAGCCATCTTTCCATTTGGGCAATGGTGATTGCTCTTTGCTTCACACTGCTGTATAAATGGTCAAATGTTAAATGATTAGTAAGTGGGCTGTACTTTACAGCATAGCTGTGCATCTGCTGGGATACAGCAGAAACACACAATGGGACTGTTTACGTCCCAAGTAAATCATACCTTCCTCTAACCCCCTACAAGCTAGCAATGAGGCAAGATGACCTAAAAAGAATCGTGACTCCACGGCACGGAAAGTCTAAACACCACCTTCCTTCCTCCTAAATCACAAACGCCGCTTAGAAGTTTATATTTAAAACTATGAGAGGGAGTGTAACCACTGCAATGCACCAGGCTAGACCCAGCAAGGATCCACAGCTCCTTGGCAGAGGTACAAGCCTGCACCAAGCAGTCCCAGCAGGAGCTCAGCACAAGACATCCACGACAGCTGCCCAAGTGATTTTCTGCTAAAGCCGTGTTGAGCTGGAAGAAAATCACCAAAAGAAAACCTGTTTATAAGAAGTGGTTTAGCTTCAGTTTTTCTGAGGGAAATAACTGGGAAGTTCTGATTTTATTTTTTGAAAAAAAAACCCAAAAAAACAAACAGTCCCACACCTAGGTGTCTAATGCAAAATGCAACTTTTCATTTATTTACAGATAAAAAATGTGGCTTGAAATAATCAAGACTGGTTTGGCAATACTAGCTTTTTACAATTACAAGAAATTGCTGTTGTTATTGTTGTTGCTGGAAGAAAAATTTGTGTGAAATGTTGAAGCCTAAGACTGTAAATTTTCAAGTTCTGAAAAGCTTTCACAAGACAGAGAATAATCCTACTAATGTCACAATGTCTGGTTGCAGTAGCTTAGTCCAGATGACAGTCAGATTTGGATAAATTGCTGCCATGAACATGACCCTCCACTCATTTCAACAGCACAGGTTTTGAAGAGCAGCTTTTCCAGGAGCCACACATCTTCCAGGGCTCCTGGCCAAAGGCAGAAGAATGACTACAGTCCCTCAAATTCCAAGTCCAGAGGAGCTGAGGACTTCTAAAAAACCATTTGCCCTTTCTTTAATCATGTTGTCAGGCAGCTTCACACCAGCAGGCAGCTCACAAGCAGCAGCTACTTCAAGGAGATGACATAAATGAGGACCTTGAGCTGCATCAGTTAAACAGCAAATATAATGCTGCTCTTTGGCACTTGGGAATCTGTCTTGGCATCAAAGCCTACTATACAAGGCTTGGCAGAAGTCAGTAAACTCATTCCCATCATCAGCTTCATGATTTTTAATATTGGCCTGCTCTGGACACACGTGGAGAACGCTGCTCACATGCCGAGCGAGTGAGGCTGAACACAGCCAGCTGGCAGCACAGCCAGATCTGCAGCATCACACACTCCAGTTATTCCCTCTGAGTAGATGTCTTGACCTTTACAACACGTGGCCAAGCATATAAACAGATGGGATGACAGTATGCATGGTACGGTCCCATCAATACGATCACGCAACATCCCTGATACATCTTGGTTGCCTAATTTCGCATCTCCCAACAGCAAGAATGGTACTGGGAAAAAGGCAGGTGGGCTGATCAAATCCTTCAGATGAAAAAATTCACCTGCTTTAGAAACACATGTAAGGATGTTGGAGCACTGCTTCCCTCCTGTGAAAAGCTGTGCAGAACAAAGGCATACTGCTTGCACCAGAGGTGCTATGGATTTGTGCAAGATTGTTGCTAGAAGGAAATCTGGCAGGTGACTGCTGCCAAAAAGATGAAAAAGCTGCTTGGAAGACATCACATCCACAAGGTGCTGCTTTATAGGCAAGGAGAGAAAGAGAGAATATTTGTACAACAAATCTTATATTTACCTCCAAGCAACTCCCTTGCAATGAAAGGGAGCACCCTTCCCCCAGCAGACACTTGAAGTCTTGCAGGGAAGATGGGGATTGCCTGGAGTTTAGGGATTCAAAAACAGAAGAGGCTTTTCACCACATCCCCAGTTCAAATCGTGTTGAAGCTTCAGGGCTGACGGCAGGACTGCCTGGCAAAAGGTGAGCTTCCCCTCAACCTTTTCCACGAAGTCCTCCCAAGAGAAAAGTTGGTCTTATGATAAAAGGGAAAACTCTCTCTCCAAAAGTAGAGATACAGTGAATCAGTGCTGTTAGTCTGCTACAAAAAGCCACAATGCTGAATAACCAGGTACTGAAACCCAAAGCACATTTTTTATGATCCTTAGATCTGGCGGGTTTGTTGGGTTCAGACTTTTCCTGCACAGCTATCAACAACCCCAGATTTGGGTCACAGCAGAAACTCAGACTTCCACTGAATTCCTTGGGTTTGATTGTAGGAAGTGTATGGCTGTTTTTCCTCTTAGTGTGGATGCCAGGATAGGAAGACATGGATGAAGACCATGTTCTGACACAGGATTGCTTCACAGCACCTTTCATTACACAAATAATTCTGGAGTGAAAGTAGCAAAGTCTTTGAGAGTCTTGTTTTCTGCTGCTTCACACAGCATGAACTACTCTGAAGACATCAGCTGGTGAAACAGAGGAGGGAGAGCAGATTCCCTTAACATCAGCACCCATGTGCCTGAGAAGACTGCAGTCAAGCTGTCAATCCAGCATCACTGCCTCAAGGGAGATCTCCATACCAACCTCAGGCTGTTTTGCCAAGAGGAGATAACCTTATCTCATGCCATGAGAAAAGTACATTTTCCAGATAGAAAACATTAATCGATGTTATTCTCCCAACAGTACTGTGTCAAGACATGCCACACATTTATGTCAAGGCTGTTCCTACAAAAAGAACTGAACAGTTTCACAAAGACGCCTGCTGGCCCACAACGCACTCCCCAGCCCCACAGCCCTGCTGCACAGCCATTGCCAAAGCACAGAAGTTTGGTATCCTGCTTCATCTGTGAATCCATGCAGATGTTTCCATCTGTGCTAGCTATCCAGACTTCCTATGTGGGAAATAAAAAGAAACAGACACTTGTCGGATGCCTCATCCTAATGAAAACACTCAGAATAGACACTTAGGATCATCTTCCCAAAAACGGGACCAGATTTACCAAGGACAGCTTATGTTTTCGGACAAATTATTTTTTGGTATCTAACCTGATAGATTAAATTTAATATCTAAATTATCTGAACTGGTTTATATCTTGTGTGATTTTGCTTGTAATGTGAACAGAAACTTATTTCTCCTCCCTGATACTCCTTTCAAGGTGCTTTATAAAACAAAGTGCTAAGCATCTTCTGGAAACCCTGGACACACCAAACTCCCCTATAATCAGCCCCTCTGGGAATCATTCCCCACACACTGCAAGTCCATACTACAATACAGACATCACCAAGGAAGCAAGATAAATCCCAGACTCCCCATTTCAAAGACTGATATTTCTTGTGCTCTCTGTTAGACAGCAACTCCCTATGTCTGGAGAACCTCCACATCTCTGTGACCTTCTTTTTTCACTTTAAAGAAAAACCCAAAACAAAATATAAACCATCACCAAGAATACCATCATCTCTGATACTGGGACAAGCCTGCACTGCCTGAATAATCCGAGACCTCACCAAAGTCCCTCAGCTTTGCAAGACCTTTGCAAAGAGGACTCATACCCTGAGCACATATGGAAACATAGCCTTCCCCAGACAGAAAACACATCTGCTGTATTCCCACACTGAAGGATGCAGGTTGGTCAGGAAAGGTTGGAGTCCTGCATGTTTAAAATCAACAGTGACTACAAGCTAGTGACTCTTTTGGGGCTACAGGGCTGGAAAAATTAAATTCACTTTTATAAAACATCAGCACCTGCAAACTTCTCTGCACAGCTGACCTAGATGATGGCTTTCCAGCACAATGAGACACATCAAATTTCTGTCTGATTCTGAGCTGCAGCAGAAGCAGCATCAGCACCTAAAGGCAGGTCACCCACACTGACTTCACACCCACACAGCCACATGCACCTGCACCCCCAGGTGATACCGTACTCTCCTCACCCTGAGAGAACAGCAAGGGCCTCTCACATCTCTTTGGTAGCTGCCCCTTCAATAATGGAAAGGGAAGTGTTTAAGATTGAACACAAAGGTCTTCAAAAGTCAATTTTAACTACACAGAAGCAGCTATATATATGGGCACATGCAGGAAGCCCCAACTAAAATAATTCTGGCAGTGTCTACTTATAAGCAGACTCCAGCTGTGAGTTTTCAGGGTTGCTTCACATGTGCTTCATTGGAATAGTCAGCGTGTTTGAGATCAAGAATTCTTCCCTTTCTGCTATGAGTCGACCATCTTTTTCTGTATTTCTGACTTCACCTAATAAGCTACTTTGACAGATCACATGCTGGCTTTCTCCGATCAAACCTTTGGTTTCTATATTGGAATATAACCTTAGGCTTCCTCCACTTTTCTGACCTGAATTACTGTTAAATGGAAAAGTAAATATCAATGCACAGGTGAAAGACCCCAAAAAAAATCCCTGACATGTCAGAGAAGCCAGAGAAAACAGCCAAACATCTGTTCAGTCCAGCCCATCGATTTGCCAACACTCTGGTAACAAACAATCACATTAAATGACATTATGGTTTATGACTCGGAATTTGGAAGTTGATGAGAAATTTCTACAGTTGATTCATGCTTCCTGAGACTCATAACTAGCATTTCAATTGCACTATTTTACTACATTACGTGAATAATTTTCCTCATTGTTACATAAGTGTCCAGATCCAAATTTTCAGAACTGACTCAAATCATATGAGTTGAAGGGGTTATTTTCAAAAGAAACACATACTTTCAGGTCTACCATCTAATAATAGTCTCCTGGTGCTTTATTAACAGCTAATTACCTTATAAAACAGCACATGCTCATGCTTATCCCTGAAATCAACTCTTCTGGGAACTGCCTAACCCCTTGCAGGCACCTTGTTTCACACCCCTCAAGTAAAATGTGCCATGGGGGTTGCTTACAGACAGCTACAGCCAGCACCACACTTCCTAAATTCACAGCTCCAAGTATAGGTCCTGAAAGTCCCCAAGGCAAAGAACAGAGATAGCAGCAGCAGCTCTGTGTGTTCAAAGGACAGAGAGGTTTGGGGAGGCTGGGAGAGAAGGAGGTGCCCTTTGGACTTGAAACCTGTATAGTGTTTCCCCAGATCTCAGCTTCTGAGCTGAGACCACACACTGCGCTGGTTTCGTTGACAGACAATTTCAGGATGTCTCAATCGAGTGCATCTGAGCTCTGAGATGGCAGCACCACCTAACATCCCCAAACTGACTTTAAACAAGGCAACTGAGACCCTGACAGGTACACACCTGCAGTATGAGGAGGCAACAGGGCTGCAAGCTCCTGGAAGGTCTGAGCTCCTCAGGCAGCTCAGCTGTACCCACTCGAGTTGTGGTCGCCTCGGTTTCAATGTAGACAAATCCTTCAACAACAATATGCAACACTTATGACCTACTACGTGATTTCCATCAGGTAAAAATCAATCAGTTTTTGTTCTAGATGCATACAGCATGGTACAAAGCTATTGAACACCTGTACCAGCACTGGGAGCGCCAAGAAATGTCCTGCTGCAGTGACATATCCCTGCTACAAACGAGTAAACACCCAACAAATTGGGTTTGTTGCTTTGTTTTTTTTTTTTTAAACAAGACAAGCTGTTGTCATTCTGGCACGCAGCTCTGGCAGTGCTAGTAAAAAGGCAAAGTTTTCAGCTGACCAGCTAAGACACTTGAGCTTCACAGGAATTCCCTAAAAAAAGGAACTGTAATTTGCCAACTGAAATATTTTCATTCTCCACATTAGGCTGAATCTAATTACACTGTTTCCTTACAATTGCTTAGCACTAAGAGCTCCTTTAAGTAAAAAAGCTTAATGACTTTCCCACTGAAATGCCCGCCTCAGAGCCCTTCACATCACTGACAGGATGATTTCTTTGAAGAGCACGTTGACGTCTAACAGAACTTAATTCAAATTTCCACGTGATACAGATTTTTATCATGTTCCCGTGCTCAGTCACCAGAATAACCTACACAGAGTCACATATTCACCACCACACTAGCTCTGATCCCTTAAAATAAAAACAAAACAAAACTTTAAAAGAGAGAAGACGAGGACACCGTGGAGTAGCGTGGCTGTACTTTGTTTAAGCCCTAAAGGCATCTCTGCGCTGCTGGACCTTGCGTAGAGTGAGTGCAACCTGTACTCCGGCATGACCGCAGCTCTGCTGCCCAAGAAGCAAAGGAGGGTGTTTAATTCTGAACTACAGGCTCTGACCACTACCATCAGAACAAGGACTACTAAAAAAAAAAAAACCTATTATTTTTTTTTCTTCCTTCCTCCCACTCCCCACCAAGGTTTTGCATTCTCGGGTATATTCTTTCCTTACTGTTAGCGAGAGGTTCTGCCCTTGCCCGAAGTGAGCTGCCCTCCTGGCCGAAACCCGCGCAGCCTAAGGCGGGTCGCAGCCGGCAAAGCCCCGAGCCCGTCGCGCACCCGCGGGAGCGGGCCAGGGTTGTCCGCGGGACGGGCGAGCGGCTGGGTGGACTCCGCGCAGCCCGAGACTCCCTCCCTGCCTCCCTCACTCACCCAGGTTGACGAAGCTCATGACCATGTCGGCGTCGTTGAGGAAGGCGCTGTCCTGCGGGCTGGGCAGCGGCGGGGCG